>CM038039.1:1800000-2240000 GCA_021397845.1 Areca catechu | reverse complement strand
CTGCTCTGTTTCAATGTTCAGGCCTTAGATATGGCCTTTCTTTGTCTAAAGTTAGGGGTTTGGGGGTTTTGATTTTGATTATTGAATTACAATATGAAAATGTCTTGTTGGAACTCCTCATTGACAAACGCTGAGGCCTTGTGCGCCTATAATTACTTTTCCCTTCACATTTTCCTTTGATCCTAGCATACATAACACATTTGCCAGCCCTTTTTTCGATAAAGCTCTCTTATTTGTGTCCTGCTATTTTCTTGTTTGTCCACATATTTTATACATATATTTGATTCCATACCTCTAGGTTTGTATACTGAAAGGATGTTTAAAGAGAATCTGATAAGGTTTCTTTTTGTCTCTTTTCTTGTGTATATGTGTGTGTGTATTTAAAAAAAATTCATGGATATATGCAAATGTTGGTTGTGTTTTGCATAATTTTGAGTTTATTCCGTCTCTTGCTTGTTTTTCAGTGAGGTTCCTAAATCTCTTGCGCTTCTAAGGTTCTGTTTGTAGATTTCTCTTAATTAAATCAAAAAATTATTTGTGAACCTTTGTGGCTTATTAACCTGTCTCATCGGGTATTCTTTTCTTTACTCCTATTTTTTCCATACTTTTTTGGTTCTGCCAACTGTTTTCACTCTCCACTGATTCTCTGCTGACAAGGATCCCTGCCTTCACCAATCATATGTAGTCTTTTTTCAAATTATTATAAATTGATTATTTTTGGCTTGTGCATGATTTTTCTTCCTGAAACTCTCTTCACCATTCTCGCTGCTTCAATCAACACCACCATTGATATCTCTGCTTGGAAACTGAAGATGAAGATGAGCTTGGTATTTACGGAATGGTATTTTCTGCCCTATTCTCCAAACGGTCAATTATATTTCTAAACTGCTAGCAGCAAGTAGTTTTACATTGGGAAAATTATTTTCTCAAGGGCATAACAACTCTGATTTCAGTTCCCTGTAACCAAAATAAACCGGACCACCCCTTTCCCTGACTTTCCAATTCTTGCTTTCCTTTTGGAGTATCCATTTGCTTATCTGTTTACGTTTTCTTGAGTGATTTGAGATAAAAATCTACTGCATTTAAATGAACAATTTGTTGATCTGAGCTGTTAGCATGCTGACACCATATGGTTTGGATGGAGGGTGTTGTTTATGGTTATGATTGTCTTCCTTCTCATGGCTGATTGTTTCTGTAGTGTTTTTAGTTCTTTAGGGTGATCCTTTGGATTTTCAATTCAATCACATAGTTATGGAGATATGATTTTGGTAATTTAGTTTCTTATTGTATCCCATTATATCTTGATATATAAGCATTGATATAATCCATGTAATTTTGTAGACGGAAGGAGTTCATTTATTTTCTTTTTTCTAATTTTTGGCAGAAAGGCAGGGAGGGAACAATTCTGAGGATTTTCACTTTCATAGTAGGAATAATGCTATGTCAGAGCTTGAGATATGTAACACATTATCAGGAAGAGCGAGGAGCAATTCAGATTCAGCCTACATGGGTTTAGTAAGAAATAGGATGCTTCCAGTGGGCTCAGATTCCCTTGAAAGCTCACGTCTGATGAAGGCACCACAAGCCCATACTCCTGTACTTTTGTCGTAAAATTTGATTTTCATTTAATCTCTTCTTCCTGTTTAATGGTTGCTTTTTTGTCCCCTCATAAAGTTATTCACTTGAAATTTAGATGTCCGGAAAAGAGGTGGGAAGTGAAGGGCTTGGAAGATCACATGATGAAATGATGATTTCAATGCAACCACCAAGGCCAACTTCTCTTATATTACATCCTCCACGTAGCAGTAGATCTGATTCACTAATTCCCAAGTGGGAACGATCTATGCCTCCAAAGCCTGGGCAGATGGTGCATTACCCTTTACGCTTTGCCCAAGGTGGAACAAATTTAGACAAGGTTACATCATCATATGCATATAAGGATGCTAGTACTGGTGCCACTAGCTTATCTCAGCCTGCGGCAGATGAAGGTTCTAGAACAGGCATTAAAGACTCTGGAATTTTGAATATCATCAATCCTGGTAGTGGAGCTGGTGAGAGAAGCTCAATTGGGGTATTGCCTTGTGGCAATAGACCTAAGGCTCCCCAAGCCATAGAACCAGAATCTTGTAATGCACCCAGGCAAGTCATTATTTTCTTGGTATTTAGCCTTGCATCTGTAGGATACTTTGAACTTTGAAGAAATCAATGTCATCCAATGTTTTGACTTGACTGTAAAGATATCAATGCCATCCAAACATTTGTGTTTTGCAGACGCCATAGCACTGCATCTGCTAGTCGGCAAATGACTATATTCTATGCTGGCCAAGCGCATGTCTTTGACAATGTCCATCCGATTAAGGTGAGCTCAATAGTCTTGCTGTTCATTTTTAATATTTTGCAGTATGGGAAATAAACATTACCAAAACATGCGTTGAATAATCGTGATCTTATATCTTGAATTGGAGGATGAGCATCAGTGCAATGGTAAGGTTGCTCCATCATGACTTGGGTGTCACGAGTTTAAAGCATGGAAACAGCCTCTCCGCATGTGGGGTTAAGTCTGCGTACACCCTTCGCAGGCCCTGTAGTAGCAGGAGCCTCGTGGTCTGGGCTGCCTTTTTTATCCTATATCTTGAATTGATTATTTTGACATATCACTATTTTTTCATTATCATGTGTGCGAAATCTTGCATTGTAAAATTACTCCTTTGTTCTAGATCATCTAGATCCCATAGTTCTTCTCCTTCCAAAGATCTCACAGGGATCAACTTTCGAACTTATATACAGACTGTTTCTACAACATACCATAACCACTTTCAGTAGCATGAGGCAGTACTCCTGTAACTCTTCTCTAATCCTGGATGTAGTTAACAGAATTGAGAATCCAGAGATGATGAAGTGATAATTATTGTTCTCTTCACACACAAAAAGAAATATTTAGGAAAGACCCACTTTCTTTCACAAAAATAATCATCATAAGATCCAGTCATTTCAGCCACCCTCTCGCCAGCTTCGACCTTTGAGGTACATGGATTTGCAAATTGGTGCTGTAGAGTGATTACATAAGTTGACCATTTATCAAAGAATTTTTATATGCCTAGACAGCTTTCAGAGTGTTGGCATTTGCAATTACAGCCATGCTCTCCCATGCTTTGACTTGCAGTTGCATGTTGATATGCAAAAGTGTTGTTATAAAGATATTGTGTAAATTGACCATCAATTGAAACATTTAATTGATTCTTAGAGATCTTATTATCTTTTGGTGAATTGGTTGGGTTTAACACAATCTTTTTCTCCAAAAAATAGAAAAAAGAAGTCTTCTTGTTATTTCTTCTCAAAATCCTTTTCAAATTCCACTTGAATTCTTTTCTTTCCATCTAGTTAATTGCCTATTATCTTCTTGAAGTCATTCTCTAGTACAAGTGATGCATCTCTCCTACATAATCCTCCAGCCTTTTTATGCAAATGTTAGCTTCTCATTGTATTGCCTTCTTTTTTCTATGTTAATTTTGCCACTTTCTGTTATTTGCTGTCTAGTGGATAAATTTTGGATCATTATTTCCCTTTTCAAGCCTATAACTCTTTATCTATGTCTTCAAAAGATCTCCTTGCGAACCGTTCATGTTCATCCTTGAGTATTTCATGTGTGTGTTCCTTCCTTATCAATCTCATTGGCCTACTTACTCTAGAGTTTTCCTTGTTCTGCGTATGCTTCTTAATTCAAGACTTGTGTCTTCTTGTAGATTTAGTTCTAAATGACTGAATTTCATTAGAAGTTATAAACCAATGAATCCAGCAATACTGCATGATGACCATTCCTCTGTAATCATTTCAATATGCACCTTGAGATGTCTGCTCTGGATCCTTCTACTTAAATAGAAAATCTGAGCACCAGATTGTATCATTATTATCTGAAAGGAAGGCAAACAGTCAGTACCAGCATTCCTGAACAATCATTTTTGGAAACCTATGTATCCTTGTTGACCTGAGTTATCTCTTTCATTCGCCCAAAGAATTGGCAAGGACTTGTCAGTAAGATAATTTCATCTATGATGTCAAAAATTTTCTCATATATCAGCAACAACTAGTTCAAATGCAAGTTGAGGAAATGATTTGGTTTGGATGATAACAACTTCTATCATAACCTAGTTTGATATGGGTCATAGAGCAGACAAAGAAATGTTTATCTTACTTTTAGATTTTCTATTTGATTTGTCCATTGTTTTTAGAAAAAAATCAGTGACTACTGTGGGGAACTTCTATATTTCCTATTCTAACATCACTCTTAGGACTCAGATCACTAGTTTCTCAAATACAATCACTATGTGATGGCTGTGGGACTTGCTAATGCAATGACTGTTATGCTAGTTCTTATGTAATAAGCATTTTGAAATTTTTACTGATTTGTAATTTATTAAACTTTTCGTATTAATAATTTTTAACTGGATGTGTTATATTCTTAGTGGCTTTAAATGTATGTTTGAGGAACCATAGTGACCATTATAAACATAGAACATAGTAGGGCAGCCTAATACACAAGGCTCCCACCACTGCGGGGTTTGGGAAGGGTTAGATGTACACAGCTTTGTCCCTCATGTGGAGAGGCTGTTTTCAGCCTGTGACACCGAGGCTATAATGGAGCAACCTTATCGTTGCCCCAAGGTTTACCTCATAAATAGAACATCCACCTCTTAAGCTAAATTTATTTTTTTATAAAATTATAGGTGTTAATGGCAGGTTATATTGTCTACAACAATCATTTGCTTGCTATGGCTGGTTATCATATCACAAAATTCTTAGTTGAGACCTGAAAATATTGTGGGATTGGGCTTTGTAGTAGGCTTTTGTTGATGTACTACTGCCCTACTGATTCAATACAAATGTAGTTGTCTATGATCAAATGTGATGTCCTTTGCTTAAATATCACCTGAATCCTGTTGATGCAACAGTTGAGTGCAGTGAGAGAATGTGGCTGTCAATCAGAACTGAAACTTGTGTTCCAGGTACAACCAACATCAAGCTAGTACTACCTAAATAAATAATAAACCATAAACAAACTGATATTGAATATGATTGTTTGAGTTTAATTTACAAGTTAGTATAAATAAACACAACAATTGATCAGAGATTTGAGACCACATACAGTAGTTGAAGGTTAGACTAGGCTTAGGCCCTGTTTGGCTAAGCTTTCGGAGTGCTAGAAAATATTTTCTAGCCTTGCAAAAGTATTTTTGGATGGTATAATGATGTTTGATAAAACATTGGAAAGTTATTACCAGAAAGCTGAACATATCTACTTGGAAAAAGCTCCATTTTGGAGCTACTCCCTAAATTTTTTTTTCTAGCCAATGTCGGGAAGTTGTTTTAATTTAAATAAAATACTTTCAATGTCCACAATATCCATTAATAAATGTTATAATTACATCTTATATCATATCATATTATATTATATTAGTATCATAATAAATTAATATTATAATATATTATAAATATATAATGCAACATTATAACCTATTATAGCATTATAATATAATATAATATAATAATGTTATTATATTATTATATTATAATCTATTATTGTATTAGATTATAATCCATTATACTATATTACATTATAATTATAATTATATTATACAATATAATAATATTTAAAAATATAATAATAATTATTTTATAAACATATGACACAATCTATTATAGTATTACTATATTATAACAATAATATAATATATTGTTATAATATAATAATATTTAATAATAATATAATATTATTTTATTATAATAATATAGTATAATCTGTTCTATTATAATTTTTTTATTAGATTAGATTATAATCCATTATATTATATTACACTATAATTATATGATAATAATATTATATAATATAATAATATTTTTAATACATAATAATATATTGTATTATTCTTTACAATATTATGTAATATCTTTTATTGTCATTTTATTATACTAAAAGTATTTTTTATTTTAGTTACCAAACATTATTTCCAAAAGTTCTTCTTAAAAGCTTTACTTTGAAAAGTTTCAAAAGCTCTACTACCAACAACAATTCCAAACAATCCTTAAATTCTGAGAGTCCTTAATATAATATAATTGAATGGCAGCTTAAGTCATTAAAGTCTTAAGCTCCTGCTGAAGTAACTATTAGTTGTTGCAACTGCATTGCAACAAAAGAAAAGCACATTGTAACTTAATTCAATAACAAAAAATTTAATCCTTTCATAATTACTTAATTCATAGTGTAAGAAAGAAAGACATGGAGATTTATGGTGGAAAAACATTTACCTCTCGTAGACCTAAAGTATTACATCCAGGAAAATCACCTTGATGGATGAATTAATATCAATTTCCTAAGTATCCTAGTTACATTTTCGATCACAAAATAGAAAGAAAACAATTACCACAGCTTGAATTGCCTTTCTTCTCTTGCTACTTTACATTGTTTTCCTTCTTTTCTAGGGGATCTTCTACTAGGAATCTCCAAGAAAGTCCTTAATTTAAAACTCCTAGAGTCTCTCTTTAGATAAAACTTCCTTCATTTTATAAAGAAATTATAGTGTGTGGTTCGTTAACCATCCATCACATTCTTACGTGGATAGTTTACAAAAAAAGCCCACTTCGTTATCTTATTATTTATTTAAGCCCATGATTGGACATATTTATCTTACATCTCCTACTTGCTCAATGATGGGCTTAATAATGTTTTTGATCCAAAATATGGTTTTTTTTGTAATCATTCATATAGGCAATTAGGCCGTGCGACCCGTGAATACTCTTGGCATATTATTATGAACCTGTTAGGGATATTACAACTGCCATTATTAACAATCGATATAGAAATATTCTCTTGAGTGTTACTTGTCCTAGACACATTGATATATACATCAATAATTAACACATACTCAATTCCTCAAAAGTAATGTTTAACTTTCCTTGCACAATATATATATATATATTCACAATTATATATAAGAAGCTAATTTAGCTAACATATATATAACTAATTGACTAGTGAATATATACATACCGTTGGTGTAATCAATGGCCTTCATTTCCTATTCATACCTCTTAGTTTCAGATCAATTGCTTTCCTGACATGTCTTATAAGGCTAATTATGTTCATCACCGTTGAAAACATATTAAGGTAGTAGACATTGACCTGTTGCTTTAAGACATAGTTGAAAGTCCATAAGGGCAATAGTGAGGCTAAAATTTATTTACCTCAAAAAACTCACATAGTGAGATTGCAGGAATTTATCATTATTATTAATATATATATATTATATATATATATCTTACTTTCTCCTTTTGGTTGTCTTAACATATGTAGTATGAAATACATGCCATAGTAGTCTTTCTTTTCATAATAAAAAGGAGCGTATGCCATTACTTATTTTTTTTATTTCTATTATGCAGATCTTCAGCATATATATTCTCTCATATCTAGCTTGTGTTTAGTATTTGCTTGCTTCTCTTAGCACTATTATACTCAAACTCAATTCCAGTACTCTTTCAGGCAATACTTTGGTGGTATTAAAGTATTCGGTCCTTATAATGAAATTGGACCTCATCTTGATCACTTTGTTTAAGACGACATATAAAAAAATGTGCAATTAGTTATTAATCATCTTTGTATCTTAGGTGCACATATGTCTTATCTCGGCCTTAACTTTCATGTTAGAGGTGATCACTCGTATGAGGGTTAACCTTCTACCTGATAACATACTTTTATTTCTCATAACATATATATGCGTGCTGGTATATTTTAACAATATTATAATTGTAAAGAAAATGCACTATTCATTAACATTAAAGTTCATACAAAATATAGCATTATTCAATAATTTATACTCTACGTAGCTCCATAGAATTTATATGAGTAACAAATACAGCTCTTGAAATAAGCTTAGTAAAGGGGTTAGCTAACATTTTTCATGTAGAAATATATTTCAAGTTCATATCATTCTGTGCCAATATCTCTCACAAAATTATTCTTGATATCTATGTATTTTGTTCTTCTATAATACTTTGGATCTTTGACACAAGCTAGTATTGCTTGACTATCACTGTGCACTGTTACAAGTCTGATTAAGTCACTCACTATTTCTAGACTTTGTACAAATCTCCTCAACCACATAGTTCTTGTACCACTGATGAGTAAGCCATAAACTTAGCTTCTATTACTACTGATGAGTAAGCCATAAACTTAGCTTCTATGATTGACAGTGCAATACTTGTTTGTTTCGTGCTACTTCAGGATATGGTGCCATTATTAAAAGTCTTCTAAAACGATCATTGTAAATTTTGACCCCCAAAATATATGCAACTTCTTTCATACCTTTCATCTCAAAATTTGATGCTAACAATCTCTTGATGATATTCACAAACTCCTTATTATTACCTACCAATAAAATGTCATCAATATAGTGATAAGATAACAAAATTATCTCCATCATGCTTGATGTATACACAATGATCTTCATTGATTATGTTAAAATCATATAATGATATAGCTTTGTGAAATTTTAAATATCACTATCTGGATGACTGTTTTAGGCATATATTGATCTATTTAATTTACAGACTCTGTCCTCTTATCCTTTGGCCACAAACCTACAGGTTATTCCATATAGATTTCTTTGACTAATTTTTCATTGAAAAAAGCCATTTTAATATCCATTTGATGTAGCCCTAGGTCCATTTAAGTTATCATGGCTAGTATTAAGCGAATTGAGATAAACCTAGCAACATGAGAAAAAAATTTCTCATAGTCTATATGCTCTTGTTGAGTATAACCTTTCGCTTCCAATCGTATCTTGTACCTATCGATTGTCCCATCTGCCTTTATTTTGATTTTGAGAACCCAATTATTTTCAATGGCCTTTCATCCTTGTTGCAGATCAACCAAGTTCCAAACATGGTTTGCTTTCATTGGCTCCATTTTCTCTTCCATTGTAATCTGCTACTCTTCTTTTGTAGAGCTAGATAACACTTTATTAACCGACTTTGGTTCTATTTCATCATGCGGAGTCAACATGAATGCCTCACCCCGAATCTCAGAATATCTGCGAGGAATACTCCAACGAGTACTCCTTCGTATTTGAGAGTTCTGAGAGTGTTTCTTGAGGCATAGAATTGCTCCCACTCGAATCAAGAGATTTAGGTTTAATATTTTCAGTCTCATTCAATTCATATAATTGAATTTCTTTATCTATCTCGCCTCAACTTGGAAACTCATTCTTTAAGAATGTAACATCTCATGATTCGATTTTAGTTACTCCTCTATCTGGATGTTCATCTATAAACACATATCCTTTCGAGTATTTAGGATATCTTATAAAAATACACTTCTTCCATTTTGGATCCAATTTTTCATATTTATTGGAAGGATCATGGACATATGTTGCAAACCCTAAGGTCTCAGATTAGATAGGTCAGGTTTCTTTCATATCCGTAATTTGTATGGAGTTAACGTAATCGATTTAAAAGGTACATGGTTTAATACATACACAACCGTTAACAAAGCATCTTTCCAATAAGAAATTGAGAGATTGGCTTGTGCCATTATAGACCTGATTATTTTTAATGCTTGTCTTATTTCTTCTCTCAACCACTCCATTCTGTTGTAGAGTTCTAGGAATGGTCAACTATTTATCTATTATTTTTTATTACATAATTCCTTGAACTGTTTAGATAGATACTCTCTTTCGTGATTTGTTCTCAAAGTTTTAATTCTTTTGTCTAATTGATTTTCAACCAAGTTGATTTATCATTTGAAGCAATCCAATACTTTTGACTTATCAGAAATCAAATTGATATATCTAAATCGGACATAGTCATCTATAAATGTAATAAAATAATATGCACCGTGTCTAGCTCTAACACTCATTGGACCGAAGATGTCAAATGGACTAATTGTAATGGATAATCTATCATTGTTCCTTTTCCAAATGGTTTCTTAGTTATTTTTTCAGATAGATAATGTTCATAATTGGTTAATTCTATTTTACCAACTATATCCAAAAGTCCTTCCCATCTATTCATTCTCTCTTGTCCGATGTGACCTAGGTTAGCATGCCACACTTTCATATCCATAATATTGAAAAAAGTGGTTAGCAAAGAACAACTACTATTATGAAAAATATTAGTAAATTATCCATCATCCATAATAAATAAACTATTTAACAAATATACTAAAGTAAATAAAGTGTCTTCATAGTAGATATCCACAACATAGCCATGAAAATATAAAACATATCCTAAGCTAAGAAGAACTTTCATGGAGACCAGATTGCACCTTATGCCCGGAGCGTAAAGGACATCATGCTGGTTCAAGATTCTTTTATTATGTAAAGTTAGCTTGCACGTTTCAATGCCTTTGACTTCCAGTCTTGCATTGTTATCTACATATATCCATATTATCCTTGCTTGGATAGATGGTACTCCACAAACACTCCTCGGTCTCCACTCATATGGTCCGTGGCTCCCAAGTGTACAATCCATGTAGGATAAGAATCAGTGAGCAATATTATACTAAAAACATAAACAATACCTTATAAATCAATATGAGGTGTTATCTTGTTTTGCTCATTATGCATGAGCAAAATGGCCCATCTTGCCACAACTAAAACATTTCATCTTGGATTTGTCCTTATGTTTAAACTATTTATTTTTCTTGTTTCCTTTGAAGTTCTTAGGCCCACGACCAATTTCTTTTGTTTCTTGCTCTTTCCCTTCCATATATGACCTTTGCCTTTGTTCTTAAAGCTTGAAGTTCCTTTTGAACCTGAACTAATCAGGAAGACTTTTTCAATATCTCTATCAGATACAAGGCGCTCTTCTTCAAGTTCAACATGTTGGGCAACATCTACGAAAGTTTTGATATTATAATTATAGGTCGGATTGAGCTTCATACGCTGCTAACTATTAGGAAGAGAATGGATCACCACCTGGACTTGTTGCTCATCTATCAGGACTTGACTAGCTGCTTTCGGTTTTCTAATCATCTTTGACATTTTATTCAAATGTTCGCTTATAGTATGAGCAGTGCATTTCTTATATGTATCAAATTTAATAGTCAGTTGTCTTAGCCCGGTCACAATTGTTCTACCAAGTTTCTCCTTTAGGTGCACCCATATTTCATGAGCAGGGAAATAGTTTACACTCATCTACAAAATTATCTACCATTGTGCTTATTAGAATACTACATGCAGTGATATCTTTTACTTTCCAAGCCTCTTGATCTTTTCCTGTTTTGAGCATCGTTTCTTTCACTAGGATCAGTCATGGCATGGTCGATGACTTTCAAAATCTCTTGTTCCTTAAGAACATAGTGGATCTTAGTCTACCGGATATTATAATTCTTGCCATCTAGTTTTTCACCTTTGTTAAGATCAGGAACAATGTTCTTTGATGCCATTTCAAACTACATAAACATTTGGTACAATATAAATACTAGCACATTCCATCCAAAACACATTTATTTAACTTTGTAGCATGCATAAATAATGATAACTTTAACATAATTAGCGGAATCGAAAGTTCACTATGTTCCTAATCATCTTCCATATCTTGTATTGGAACACCATCATTTATCATCTACTCCGAATAATATATTTAGAACATGTATGCTTTCAATTAACAGTTGCTTGCACTTAATCAAATATAATCGAACAGTTAAACTTGTATTAAAAAAAAAATTAACTATACATGAGTCAATACAACATAAAAAAGAAATATGCATGTATACAAACATATTTACAAATATGATTCAAATATAATGAACTAACGATGAAGATATCATATTTTTCTCAGGATAGATTCCTTGATTTCTCTAAGAACATGCCTAGGTTACTTTGGTAAGCATGAAGTGCCTAAGGTAACATATCCATGATGATGAAAATGAGGGCTCAAAGAGAGAGCTGGTCTAGTGATGTTTCTTATCATGTACTCCTTTACAAAAGCTTTCATTAACTAAGAGTATGTTTTATTTGGTCTAGATGATCTCCAAAAAAGAACTAACAGATGTTTCTAAAGATCAGGTAAAAGTAGCTCTTAATGCTAAGAACTTTTATTCCTTATTCATAATATATTCCACAAATATAATATTTTGTATCATTTCATTGACTATCTTGACATGCTCAATCATGTCAATATTGGGTTCCATCCTATATTCATCCAATAACCTCACCATTTTTCTAACTTGTGCCCGCTGCTCTGGTGTTCTTATAGCTATAGGACTTCTTATCATAATTACCATTTTTCTTATAACAAATACAAGAAAATTTTAAAAAAAGAAATGGTACAGGCATCCAAAAGTCAAGATACAAAACTAGACACAAAGTCTATACTATTTTACTTCTATTGCATTTAATAGTTTTTTATTATATATAGATTTAGATACATAGAAATAGGATGGTTGAGTGGTTAATGGCTTTAGTTATGAGTACAGATCACATTTATTCAAATTATGAAGCCTTCCTTTTTTTAATATTTTAATTAGGAAGTGCCTCTCGGTCATCAGACTCAGGTGCTTAGATCCCTCCTGACAACAAATACCTTTGTTTTATTTATTTTAAAGAAATAACAAGAGTTTGTATTATACAAAGTTTTATGTGATTACAGGATGGTTGTGGTATTGGTGGCACAATCTTCATATATCATAATCTAATATCTCTACGTTATCACATATTGTTCAAATAGTATTTGATTTATATTTGAAGAGAAAAGGTCTGTTTCAAACTACGGCGATTCATGTATCATGGATTGCCTGAAAATTAGGTATTTCAATATGGTACGTCTATGTTTAGTCTAGTCCAATCACCACCTATTTGGCATGAAAAATCATGTCACGAAATATCATATTCATAAAGTTGCCATGTAAGACATAATTTAAACACAATATATAATTTCATGTTTGAACATAGGAAATACATATTTAAGCATATCTAGAAACGAATTTAATCCATGAAGGGCTCTGATACCAATGTAAGAAAGAAAAAAATGGAGATTTATAGTGGAAAAATGTTTTCCTCTTCTAGGCCTAAAGTATTAGATCAAGGAAAATCACCTTGATGGGTTAAATATTGTTTCTCTAAGTATCCCGGTCACATTTTCGATCATGAAATGGAAAGAAAATAAGTACCACAGCCTGAATTGCCTTTGTCTTCTTGCTACTTTACGTTGTTTTTCTTCTTTTCCGTGGGTTCTTCTATTAGGAATCTTCGAGAGAGTCCTTAAGATCAAACTCCTAGAGTCCCTCTTCAGATAAAACTTCCTTCGTTTTGTTCAGGAATTATAGTGGGTGGTACAGTAACCATCCACCATGTCCTTATGTTGGTAGTTTAAAAAAAATTGCCAACTTTTTTATCTTATTATTTATTTAAGCTCATAATTGGGCATATTTATCTTACACATAGAAATTGTCATTTCATTGAAACTGTCTATTTGTTACTTAAAACACATTGAAACTGAATCCACACCGTTACTTAATTCAATGACAACAACTTCATTTAATACATTCCGTTCTATGACCACAAAGTGATGCTTAAGTAAACTACATCCTTCCACGGTCAATCCTTTCCACACATTAGATCCAATCCATTGAAAACAAACTGAAGTTGAGCTAAATCAGTACCAACCCCACCTACTTTGGGATTAAGGCTTAGTTGAGTTGAGTTGAGCTAAGCTAGATCAGTCTAGCTGGAACTTCAATCCATTTAAAATCCTCTATTTGGTACCTTGTAACTTATTAACACATGTGAACTGTATCAACACATGTTTGGTGCCCTCAAACTTCAGTCCATTCAATCACAGCAGTAAACCATGTAAAACAACTGGGGCAACACTCCATTTGAGCCCGAGATCCAACAAAATTGAATCTGAAATATCAAAACAAGAATAACACAACACAACATTTTGAACAAGTCACATGCTTAATAAACTTTTGTAAATCGAACTATTACCACACTTCAATTGTTCGGTATTTGTAATCATCCATTGAATTGAACCAGACATCAACACTTCCAAAGATGACACATCCACACTTGCATAACAAGTCACAATAATTGACATCACAAAATATATACTTACATCAATACTTACATTTACCATCAAAATTAAAGAAAGTACTTGCCCTGACATGACCAATCACAAGGACAAAACTTAAAAATATACTTACATCAATATTTGATTCCCCATTAAGTTTCAACACAAACACTAGTCCAATCGCCAACATACTTGGGACAAATTTTAAAACTAAAACTATTAAATATTAGTCCAAATGCATGTCTCTAATGTACTTTGAATTTTATAAAATTCCATTATATATGTACTTGGTCTTGGTCCACTAGGTGGCTGGTGAGAGTTGAGGGCTTGTGAGCTACCCCTGGGGACTGCACTAGATGCTGCCTGCTACACAAGTGGCTCAAAGTTGTGACCTGTTACCCCCTCATGTAATAAGGTTGCTGTACTCCCTGAACAGCTGGAATGGGGGAGGGCATAGGCAGAATGCTTCCAAGTCCATAATAGTTTTGTGGGAAATGGAAGCAAAATTGACATCAGGGACTTGTTTGGTTCAGGGAAATAGAGGGGGGAAGTAGCAATTCCTAAAAACTGGAAAGGGAGCCTCTTGTTTGGTTGGAGTTTTAAAAAGAGAGAGAATGAAAAATTATCTTTTCATGGAAATATACTTTCCACATTTCATGAAAAGTGGAAATCCATGGGGGAGGTGGACTTTGGAACTTCCCAAGGGATGGAAATTGATGGAGCCTCTTGTTTGGTTGGAGTTTTAAAAAGAGAGAGAATGAAAAATTATCTTTTCATGGAAATATACTTTCCACATTTCATGAAAAGTGGAAATCCATGGGGGAGGTAGACTTTGGAACTTCCCAAGGGATGGAAATTGATGGTGCTTTTTTATTTCCAAAAGTACTATTTTAAGATCAACGACTAAGATTTTGCAAAATATGGATGGATGGTTAGGATGAAATAGTAAATAGTGATATATGCCAAGATCATATATTTATACTAGTATAATATTTTCATTAATATTAATATAGTACTTATATTAATATATTAATATTTATATCAGCATAATATTATATTTAATATTATATTAATAAATGTATTATGTTAAACTATTAGTATTATGTTAATATAATATTTATATATATATATTAGTATAATATTAATGTAATAAATTATTATGATCTAATATTATACTATAATATATTTATATTACTATAAATATAATATTATTATTTATACAAAGTTTGGAAGCAAACATATAGGATCTTATTTCTATAAAGAATATAATAGGTATTTTACATTGCCTTCTGAGAAAAGTGGATGCTTAACCAAACATAAGATATCCTGGAATAAGTTACTTTTTCATGGTCAACCAAACATGTCAAAATTCTATTTCCAGTTATTTCTTGGGAAGAAAAGTTTTTATTGCGAACCAAACGAGTCCTAATTAGATGTGTATCAAGCTGATAAGACCAATTATATGTTTATCAAATTGATAAGACTAATTACATGTGTATCAAGCTGATAAGACCAATTACATGTGCATCACAATAAGCGCCAATTCTAATAGGAGACATGGTTCTAGGTCATCTAACATAACAAAAAGCACCAATCACATGCAGATGACTTATATCTAAGCAGTAATTAGAAATTGAATAAATTATCTGAGATGCACCTATAAAAGAAGTTGGATTCCTTGATGTAGTTGCTCCGCCACCAGATCTGAAAGCTACCCTGGTTCACCACTTGGTTTGAAAGTTTGCCTACTTCTGGACTGACATTTGAACTTGCTTCATCAGCCTCATTTCTTTGTCCCTGTGCATTCTTTATCATATTAGGTTATGATGGCAATTGGGTTTTACCATTTTAGCCTTTTAGAGTTATTTGAAGGAAAAAAAATCAAAGCATTCAATAATCCAAATAAAATCACCTGAGGTGCTTTTTTATTCATTTTCCTTGATCTTCCAGGTTTGCCCTTGAGTTTCTCTGGCTGACTTGAACTCCCTTGTCCCGTTTTCCTTGAAATAATCTTATTTGTATGCTTGTCCTTCTAGGGTCCTTTACAGGTCTTGGAATTATGGCCCCACTCCGAGGAATTCCCACACCTGAGTGAAGTACCCCTCCTCTTAACCTTCTGAGGATGCTTTTCCTCATCCTCTTCCCTTCACCTTTTTTTTGGGTCTCCCTAGATGTCTTCTAAGCAGTACTGTTTGAGGTGGCTCAAAAATTGCTTAGATGTCAAAATGTAATACCAGATACTGGCTGAAATATAGGTCTTTAGAAATGTCTCTTTGGACTAATATGCATGCACAAAGTCCTCAGGTTCCTATCTCATGAACATTATTGCTGTCACTGCATGGCAGCAGGAGATTCCTATCAAGGCTCACTTCATGCATCCCACAGATTCATTATTCTAAGTCCAACAAAAATCTTCCATTTGGACGACCCATCTCATATCTGGTACCCCCTCCCCATGAACACTAGTATTCCATTGGATCCATCTTCTTCTTCTCAAGCTTCTCCTAAATCTTAGGATATGTGGGTCCTTCATATTTCATCATCCCTTCTCTCTTTGCTTGAAATCTTTGTATTAGGAGCCTCCTAAGTCCTAGGTGTTTCAGGCATAGAAATTATTGGTAAAGGTCTAGCCTCTCCAATGGTAACCGTTAAAAGTTGCACATACATTTGTTGGCTGGGCCAGCTCGCACTCTCGTGGTTCGTCCGGATGTAGGTTCTGGGCCTACGGGGATGTGGGTGCCACCGGTAAGGCGGGTCTGGTGCCACGTCAACATCCCTTGGTTAGTGCTGAGGTGCTCGTCTCCAGCGAGCCGACTCGATGTTTAGTACCCTGGATAGCTCTTGCAGGGGTCGACGGAGGGGTTGACTCGAGTGCCCGGTCGCTGCGCTGCTGGTTTAAGAGAGATAAACCGGCCTCTTATAATAGGGATGTTTCTTTTGTAAGAATGGTTAGGGGCATCGATCCAACAACTAGTATCAGAGCAAAGGTCTCGGGTTCAAAACTCCGCAGGGGGAAAAACTCGGTTGTTTTCGCTGGAGGGGGATTGTTGGCTGGGCTAGCTCGCACCCTCGTGGTTCATCCGGATGTAGGGTCTGGGCCCACGGGGATATGGGTGCCACCGGTAAGGCGGGTCTGGTGCCACGTCAACATCCCTTGGTTGGTGCTGAGGTGCTCGTCTCCAGCGAGCCGACTCGAGGTTTAGTACCCTGGGTAGCTCTTGCGGGGATCGGCGGAGGGGTCGACTCGAGTGCCCGGTCGCTGCGCTGCTGGTTTAAGAGAGATAAACCAGCCTCTTATAATAGGGACGTTCCTTTTGTAAGAATGGTTAGGGACATCGATCCGACAACATTGTTCAATATCTTGTCTGACCTGGACCTTGGACTGAAGGCATGTCTGCTCACAAGTTCAGCTTCTTGTCCATCAGCCATTCAGCTGCATTCTCATCCAATTTTTTCCTTTATTCCATCTCTACAGCAAACTCTTGAGAAATATGAGCTTTTGCAGCAGCAAAGAGAGCAATTCTGAAGTTATTGCCCTTGTAAATTGTCTTGAAGCTGGCATGCTTGTGCCTGACGGAATTTGTAATAAGCAGTAGACCGATTAGTTATGAAATAAGAAGACCTTAGTGTCAATAATGGAGCTAATAATGAGGCAAGCAAATAAGATTTTGAGGGAATCAATTAACTTATATATAGACATCGCATAAAGGTCCATTCATGCTCTTCACAGATCTAATGTCCGTCAATAGATCAAGGATAAACTGCATCTAGCTATCCTTTGTCCCTGCTTTGGGGACAAAACATGCAGTTGAAAAAACTATTTTCATTCCTATCCTTCCCAACAACTGCTAGCTATTGTCCTCCCATTGCATAACGGGTCTGCATCCTTTTATAAAGCCCTTGCAGGCATCTAGACCTACTTTAAGTCTCTTGGAAATGGGCTTTACACCAGGTCTTGGAATGTCCATCTTCATCGTTATGGTGGAGCAAGGGTTTGTTGAGCTAATCATGTCTCAGGATTCAGCTTGGTATACTGCTCCCTATGCAACCCATGTATGATTTTGATTGTTTTCTTCTTAGCCTTATAGGCCTATGTCTTTATATGAAAACCTTGTAGTCTCTCCTTACTCTATCAATGAAAGCTTGAACTTTAAGTTTGTTGTCTGATCTAAAGTCCTCTAAGTAGGTCTGAGCAAGCCATTTGGAACTGACATTGTGATTTCTGGATTATTCGCAACACTTGTATGTTGCCTCATGGGTCTTGATTTGAAATGTTGCCTCTCTTTGCATTGGAGAAGCATGTATCCTCCATTCACAGTTTTCTTGCATATTGTTGTGACTTTGAAGTTACTGTCTTGCTTATCGGTGTGGTCAAAGCCTTCTTGAATACTTGGCTTCCTGAGTGCCGACTTGAACACAACATGAGGGTCGAACTTAATTCTAACTTGAAGCTTTATAGGCTTCTTCAAATCTGATGTTGAATTGAGCTCTGGATACTTTTGGATTCTAAGATGTTCCCCATAAGAACTGGAGGAGCCACCAAGCTTCTAATATCATTATTATCCTCTAGTTTTGGTTCCTTGGCTACTAGTCCAGAATCTTCAGCTTCTCATGGATAGTTGCCCTTGAAATCACTTTCCAGCAATCGCTTTTCAGGTTCTCCTCAATAACTGTTTTATCAATGTGCTCCTTGCACAAGTCATCGTCAT
This sequence comes from Areca catechu, assembly GCA_021397845.1. Classification (NCBI taxonomy): domain Eukaryota; kingdom Viridiplantae; phylum Streptophyta; class Magnoliopsida; order Arecales; family Arecaceae; genus Areca; species Areca catechu. Next base: position 2,221,227 of record CM038039.1, on the reverse strand, counting down.
CCTCATTAGTCTCCTTAAGATCAATTATTGCACACTAGCATCAAGTTCACTCTCGCTACCCACATTACTGTCTTCGCTATCTTCTTAGCAGGTCTCTTCCCACAGCTACCACCAATAACTTGAATGCCATGTTTGTTCCCTCTATATCACCTTGTCCAACAGCCCCATCAAATGCACATACCTGAACATTTACATTGACAAAACAATCACTAGGAGTCTGGCAGCCATCCTTTGTCATAGACCCTTCTTGTGCACCAGTTATTTTAACACCCACATCTATAACCTATAAGCTTTCACCCTCTCCTCCATCACTTACAGCTTTTGTTCTTTCAGCATGCCACCATCATTGGCATCCACTTGTCCAACCCCATGACCATCACTGAGATCCCTTGCTACACTTTGACCATTCATATCCTCCACCTTAACTTGGTAAGATGACCATCATCATCCTGTGTTGATTGATGAGAGGAAGAAGAGGTAGTGGAATATGTTGTCAATCCACTAATTCTTGTACCCGGTGCTCTTCCTTGGATAGTTTGCAGCATGTCCAGCACATCTCTTGTCGTTCATTGATTTCAAATAGGGTTGAAACTGAATCGGATACGGATCGGATATAGTATATCTATATCCATATTTATTTTGTTCGACGAATACATATATAAATACAGATATTAATCGGATACCAAAATTCATATCCATATTTGTTTTAAACAGATACGAATACAAATCGGATATTGAAAATACGGATATAAGTCGGATAATTGAACTGTATGATTATAGAATCAAACATATTACTAAGTAGAGGGTAAATCAATTAATAGCAAGTTAATATGCTTACATATTTTTTTTAAAGTTAATTAGTACTATATAAAATTAAATAGGGTTACAAATATACTCGGATATTCAGATACAGATCGGATAATTATCTATCCATATCCATATCCATTTTTTTCTACATATGAATACGGATATTAGTCGGATGCTCAAATTTCTATCGATATTTGGATATATTCGGATACGAAGTTGGATCCGGTTAGATATTATCCATACTACTTTCATCTCTAGTTTCAAACCATTTTCTAGGCTTGTGCTTAGCACCGGATGGTAGAAATAGGAACAATTCATATAACCCAGCTTTTTGTCATATCTTCAATATTTTTCAATGAAATCTTATTTGGATCACAAGTGTCGTAGTGAGATATGAACCCCTCACTGTAGTGCATGGTTGGAGGGAGCCGTAGTGATCCACAATGGTGTAATTCAACTATGGTTAAATCTTCATCCATTCCTGCAATATTGACAGCAAAAAGCATATCTTTTTAAGTCAAGCATGAACAACAAAAGCAAGGTTCTCGGTACTGGTACCGGGACTCGTACCAGTGGCTGGTCGGTACGGTACGGTACCGGTACCGTGCCGACACGTGGTACGGCATATCGGCATGCCCATTTTTTGTGGATTTTGGTTGATAGTTTTTGGATTTTTAAGGTTTTTATTTTGTTGTTTTAGGATTTAGGATTTAGTGTTTAGGGCCTTTAGGGTTTGGAATTTAGAGTTTAAGATTGAAGACTTCAAGATTTAGAGCTTAGGATTTAAAAAATGCTAATATATTAATTCTAATTGAAATAAGATATAAAATGATAATTAAACTAAGATTATTAGCAATTAATAAAAGTGAAAGGTAACATATAAAAATAATTACATACCAATGTCTAGAATCAGGTAGTGTCGATGTCCATAAATATAGGGATCATTTATATACTCTGTAGGAAGATCAGTATATTCCTCCAACCAGGCACCATAATACTCCTCTAAGGTCATCCCACGGGATATGCGTGATGGATCATAACTCATCGCAGAACCCTCACTGATGTCCCGACTCTGAGAGCTATCCAGAAACTAATAATATGACAGTGTAGGGGTCCATCCAAATATACCAGCAGCAAAATCAGATCCATAAGATGCTCCGGGCTAATGGGATAATAACCACCGGAATATGACCTCTCAAATGCACCATATGGACCATATGGATTAGAAGCTGCTGGTAGCTGCGGATAAGAGGATCTTGAATATGAGGATGATCCTGATACATCCATGAATCCTACTCCATGTGCAAGAGCTGCAGCTGCATCGTGTTCCGAATGACCTCGCGGAGCCCGTCGTCTATATGGAATCGTATCACCACGAGGTCTACCAGATGGTATTCCACGATCTGTATCCTGTATGGTATGGCTAAACAGCGACTTTCCAGTGAATCGAATATGAATAGGTAGCTGCGACTTCTGTCCTTCGGCCCCTCCCTAATCATTAGATCCTCTACTATCTAAAATACTATCACCACTCTCTCTGGTATCTGAATCTGAATGGACTGAGTGCTCCGATGGAGATACAACTGACTTTCCTTTTTCTCTGTCTCCGGATCGAATAGATGGTAGGGAGGGACGATGTGCTGATCTGCTAGAGCCCAGTGAGGAAATGGCTTGTTGCCCATTGTCCAGCATCCATCCTAGCCTCGCTAGCTACAAAACTGGTTGGTCGAGAAGGCGATCCTGGCTCAACCTCTGGCTCCTACTGTTGACTCATGACCCACCCAATCATTGGATCTTCATCCTCATCAACATATGAACTTGCAGTAGAACCGGGATATTTCAATTCTACTTTCTCCTAAATGCACTTTAGCCTCATCCTTAATTATAGTATACATACACAAGATCGTTGAGGCATTTCTGTTTCAGACAGTTCCTTTGCTTGGAGTGGATAAGGCCAATTATAGACCAGTTGCGCTCACATCCGCTGGATGACACCGTCTGGGAGAGGATCTTGATTGCAAGAACCTTCAGATTTTTTGCAGATCCACCAAAATACACCTACCATTCAGCTGCAAAAGACATTACATCATTTAGAATTTTAGATTCGGCAAAATAAAAAATTCAATCTTAATATAATATTATACTTACTCCTTAGTAGTACATACCAGTATTCATCTTTGATTTATTTCTGATTGCTACAGTGGATCCAAATGAATCGTGCCCTCCCTAAAAAATTGTCTACCAGAAAAAAGTTTTGTTATCATATATTACTTGTTGAAATTAATGCTAATAAAAATTATTCAACAATTTCAACCTAACTTCTAGGCACATAGCAGCGACATCTGGATCAAGCTCCATTTTATATATAACATTGCGTAGGGCAGACATAAGCCATTCATCTATGGCAATGTCCGGTATGGAGTATTGGAATCTCGGATTCAGAAAGTAAGTTGCACATATATTTTAAGAATTAGTCAAGCATGTTTGTACAAATCTAATTGAATTTAAATTTTTAGGGACTTCATAAATTACTATGTACCTGCTAGATACAAATCCGAACTCATTTGATAACTCTATCGTCCATCAATGATCCGGATATACTGAGATGCATATGATGGATCTGCCTCCTGGATCTTTTCCTTTGCCCTTTGCATCATGAAATACAAGAAGCTCATTTGAGCATACCTCTTAGAGTCCACGACATGAAGTACTTCATATAGAGACTTGATAGCCTCCACTATCCTCTCAGCCTGCTGTCAGAATGTTTGTATCGTCACTAAGTTTTTTACATTGCTTTCCTCAGTATTTGTCCTGGTATATCTGCTCTGTTGCCACTCCTGACTGACAAACATCTGACGCAGCTCTGCTTTTTTGTTAAGAAGACTATCAAGTGCTATGTAATTAGTAGCAAACCATGCGACTCCTGATCCCAATATTTTTTTCCTGTAAAGCTCCTTATCAAAGATAAGATCCATGTATGGTTATATATACATCTGGTGATAGACTGTGCTAGTTCAACAATCTTCTATACCCTACGGATTTTTTCAATATCCATCAATATGAGGTTTATACAATGTGCAGTATAAGGGGTCCAGAAAATATGTGGTTGCCGCTGCATAAAGATCTGTCCCGCGATCCTGTACTGTAATCCATTATCAGTGATGACCTGTACGACATTATGCTCTCCCACTTGATCAATCACCTCCTCCATCAATTTGAGGATATAACTTGCATCATGCACCTGATCTGAAATATCAACAGACTTCTGAAAAAAATCTTTCCATCACAATAAGTCAAGAAATTGACGATGCTCTGTCTAGTAGGACCAGTTTAACCATCATACATCACTGTCAACCCATACACGGGCTCCTTGCTCTGATAGGAGGATATCCATCCTTCTAGCTCCTCCTTATTGTGTCCAGAAGCTAACCATAGATATTCCTCGATCTTGGAGGATCTTCACCTGCACCAGCAGCCTATATAGATGAAATAGCAGAGCGATAATATGGATTGTCTGCTGCATGTGCTGGAATATGACTGAAATGAAATCAGGAGGAGATGGCCTATCATATATCCTCTTCGTATCCTTTTTCAGCATTGTGTCAATCCTTTGTTGCTTGGAATCTCTGCTGGAAAAAGCATGTGAATCGACATCATGGATAGTGGCTTATACTGGAATGTCCCTAGAAGAATGCTCCCAAATAGATGTAATATGGCGGTGCTTCTCTTGACGGGCTCTTTGACTGAGGAGGTCCTCCTAAACTGTTTCAGACTCTCCTGCACCACTAGCAGAACCGGATTCCGATCCCGATTCAAAAGCTGATGGCCCAAATCGCTGTTTATGTTTGGCCATCTCTAGCTGCCTCTACGCATACAAGCTTGCCTGAATAGCAGCCTCTATCTGTGCCTCTTCATCAAAAGGAATAGATGCTCCCCTGACTTCCTGAAGTAATAAGATGGTTCTGCGGCTCTGCGGTCCATCTCTGCCTTCTTCTTGCTGCTCTTTCCTTCCCAGCTTTGAAATCAGCAAAGTATTTTTTTATCAACTGATGGACCTCCTGTGGACACTGTCGGCATGTAGATTCATCAGAATAGCTGCCAGCCAAGTGCTGCTTCAACCTTGTTACCTCCCACCTTTGAATTCGGTATTGCACCATTTACATCTCTAGTGATGCCGATCGGAGAGCATCTCTTCATGCAACCAACCAATGTCGCGCTCTGGATCCTTCTTCCTCCTCGATAGATCTATACCTGAATATTTAAATTGTATATAAGGTCAATAATAATGCTTATTAATTAATACTTTATTAACCTAATTTTTTAAATTTAAATTATTTTTAAAATTTTTAAATTTAAAAAAATTTAAAAATAAAAAAATTATAAAAAAATTTTGATCTTAGATTCATGTAGGATTCTATCATGCATGCTATATATATTTTTTTAAGATCTTAAAAATGCATTAAAAGCTAATTTTTTTTTCAATTTAAGACCTAGAGCACTATTCATGAGATGCATCAAAACTTGGATAAATCGACATGAAATTTATAGTGAGAGTAGCTTATGAGTCCCATATTAATAATTTATAATTATAATTTTTTTACTAATTTTTTTTATTAATTTTTTAATCTAAAATTAATTTTTAATTTAAAATATTATATACTTAATAAAAAATCAAGATCTTAGTACCATTGTGTAGATCTATCATAGATCTACCACATATTCTAAAATCATAGCCAACAAAAAAAATTTGACATCATTTTTTCTTAATTTTTTATTTTGCACGGATTTTAACAAAAAAAAGAGAGGGAAAGGAAAGCTATACATACCTTGATTCTAGCTTCCTCTTTAATTTATGGACGTCTGATTTCCTTGAAATGGAGGGAAAATCACCGTTCAGGCCGTCGTTCAATCGAGGGAAGAACACAGAGCTCTCTGTTGATTAAAAACCAAAAGGCCAACAGGCCAATAGATTCCCCCCCACCCTACCCCCACATGGCTACAGTAGCCATCAGGGAGAAAACCAAAAAACAGGGTTTTGAACCGGTTCGAACCGGACCAAACTGGTCCCGAACCGGTCGAACCAAGCGGTTCGGCATTGTTTCGACCGGTTCAGGTCTGGTTCGGCCCAGTTCTACACCGGTTCAGGCCGGTACAAATATTTCTTTTAAATTTTATAAAGGTTGGGAACCATTTTTAATGGCCGAGCCGTGCCAGTCGACTACCAATCCGGTTCGGTACGCCCCGAACCGGCCAGTTCGGCGATCCCTGAACAAAAGTTTCAAAAGCAACCTAGAAGACGGAAAAGCAATGGTAACATGTTTAACAGGTGAGGGACTACAATAATGGGAGCTTGTTTAGGTTAAAAAAATTAAAAACTCATAGAAGGGACCACAAAATTTCATGACAAAAAACTATGATTAACATTGCTAGGGACCACATCAACGTTCAATTTGCAACATCATAAGAGTTAAATTACCACCATTGCTACACAATATCTCAGAGCATGGGGACAACAAAGACTTACCAAAGCTTAAGACCACCATTACACTTTCTCTTATATCCATAGAGCATATGCTCCCTAACCATGCATGATAAACTGCCTTAACAGGCAAAGACCAAATCCCAAAAATAAAGTAAAAACTGCCAAAAAACAATACCATGCATGAGTGTGTAACCAGATTTCACTTGTAGCCCTAGAACAAGTGAATCCAGGAGCAGTGTCATGAACTGGACCTTGTTTATTAACAATAAAGTGGAAAGAGATCATTTTTATTGAGTTTCTGGTGAATCAGTGAGCTTACCTTCGATCACAGAACCAGAAAGCAAGGGCCTGATGGAGGAATGTCCTAAGGATGCTCCTCGGGTCCAATTGTCCTTCGACTGTGAGAGATATTGCTTCATCTCAGTAGGTTTTGGTTGGATCAGGATAGCAAGGCCAGTTGAAGGTTACTTTTAGGTTTTAAACCCTAACATGATTACCAAATAACAGTCCTAAACCCCCTTCAAATGAGAACTAAGGGCATTTGGGTCTTTTAACACCCATTGTTAATGGCATTAAGGGGTTGTGCCATGGCTGTACATGAGAAAAAGGGCAGCCCAGTGCATGGGGCTCCTGCTATTACAAGGTCTGTATGTAGCCTTACCTTCACATGCAGAGTGGCTGTTCTCTATTTTGAACTCATGACTTCCGGATTATAATTGAGCAACCTTATTATTGCTTCAAGACTCACCCCCTGTGCCACAGCTGTACATGGTATCAGAAAAATAAGTTGAGGGACTTGATTGCAAATTTTTAAACAAGACGGTGTCCATGTGAAACAAAATGAAACTTGAGGGGGTCAAATGGTATTTTTCCTTTAAAAAAAAGGAGAAAAGCTTATTACCACAGATGATCGATTTGTTTCTTAAAATAATGCCACTATGGGTTCAATACTTTTTGTAACAATGAGCACTTAACCTTATGAGATATTCTCCCCTCTTATAACTCTGATAATTGGTGCTTGGCTAATATGTGCAGAATGCTATATTTATATGACATATAATTGTACTTATATAGTTTCCTCTAATATAAGCATTGCTCCAATTAACATTGAATCCTTTCTGCTATCATTGGTTGACCACTATATGGTTCTGTGAATAAGATGTGTCATGATGAGTATGTTATTTTGAGTAACAGGCAGATGTGATAATGGCTTTGGCTGGATCAAATGGAGGATCATGGTCTACCACTTACTCCCCTAAGTCTAGTATTCGACAACCAACTAGTGAAGCTAAAGCAACTAGTGGAGAGAATAAAGTGCGAACGAACAACTTACCATTATCTATACATGGAGATTCTGATCATGGGCTTACCCAGGTTGTGCGGATCCCAGTTACTAATGATCTTTCAAGCCTTATGCCTGGTACATGTTTGAATCACTTCAGGTTATAATATTCTTTTATAATTGAGATGCCATTCTCACTTATGGCTTTCTAGGGAGTAATCAAGGTAGCATGTCTGTCAGAGATGCAAGACTGACACCACCAGCATCAGAACATAATGTGGAAGACAGGAGAGATGCATGATAGAGGTTATGATCCCCCTTAGATCCAGTCCTGGTGGCTTTTGGGAAATCTTATTTTTGTTCTCAGGTTCTCATCTTCTGAGGTTAAAGGCACTTGTTAATTGAGTTTGGACTAATTGACTTGACATGTGGCTAATTAGAATTAATATGTCTAACCATAGCAATTAATGAAATGTAAAGAAAATCAGCATAAACATAAGGCACTAAATTAAGCATGGAGGCATGGACATGTGTCAGAGATGATGCTCCATGAAGAGGAAGGCAGCAGGACAAAGTCACAATGCTGGCTAATAAAGTTAACAGGTGACATGCTTGTTAGCAAATAATTTGTTAACTCAATTAGCCAACCGCGCAAACTTCACAAGCACTTAACTGTTTGCTGCATTCTCTCCATGATACATCTCCTTTGACATATACCTATGCCTCCATGCCTAGTTCAGTACCTTAAGTTAATACTGTTTTTATTTTCATTCTGTTAATTTCTATGATTAGTTCAGTTAACTTTAGTTAGATCACAGCACTTCATTCTTGAAGAAGTGCCGCCTGATATGCAGAGAGGTTTGAATTTGTGCTTCCATCTGGAAATAGACCTAATTGGCAATTTCAGTGCTCCTAGTCCCACGCTTCCGCCTGTTGCTTAAATTGTCTGATGAACAGTTGGTCGTGCAATTCATAGTTTCAAAAGTGATGGTGCTTATATGGAGTTACGTGCAAAGTTGAGTCATACACCACCAAGCATTTTTACAGATTGTTCAGTCGATATGATTCAAGTTTCTGACTAAATCTTTTTCCACTAAATAAGATAGAACAGCATACTAGAAGTTTTCAAGATGCTCATTTTTGCCATGGTAAGTAACCTACTTTCAATGTCCTATGCTACCTGACACATCGAAGTATAGATTTGCACCATCCTCAGATCTTGTATTTTCCCAACAGACTGATGAATTTTGTGGCTTTGCTCACCTGTGGAGCAAACTAAGGTTATAGTGTTGTGAAAAGACAACCTGACTTTGCTCTATCAACATGGAGCCCACTCGATTGACCCAATCATGCCATTATTTATGTTGATGGGCAGCCCTCTGGAATGGATAATTCTTCACACTTTCCATCCAAATTCACTTAGTTCTCTGCTTCGTTTTTACAACATGTGGTTGAACTGCAAGCAGCCAAACATTCTCAAAACACTTTGCCCCGTTCTATGCACTGCCTGTGCTACTGTTCCAATCTAAATTCTGGGCTTCCTAAAATCTCTCCATCCACCTAGCATTCTTGAATTCTGCCACACATATCCTATCCTCATGCCTGGTCCCGTTGCCCAATATTTTAGGAGCATTGTCAGCTTCACAAATTATTTTTTTAAAAGTTGCTCCCTATATATATATATATATATATATATATATATATATTATGTATCATTCACAATCTTTATGCTCTGGATTTTCCTTCCAAATTTTGAGTTATAAATTGCTCCCTTTCTGGTGCGCTGTTTACTGGCACTGCACAGGTATCGCTTTAACATGCATCAAAAGTCTGCCTCTTTGATGTATTTAGTTTTAGGGGTGTTGCTGCAAAAGCAGGGTAAGCGAGGGGTATATGCAAATAGTGATTTTCAAATGGTAAATATGGTACATGCATGCACATATATACAGAAATCTCTATTTTCAATAGTATTTTTTGAAAAATTAATGAGATATAGAGGGTCGAAAGCTTTTCTACTTTGCTTTTCTTTGTAATCACGTATGATTTGTTGAATAAAATCAATGCCAGAAAGGCCTCTATGGATTCCTTAAATATCAGTTCGGATGAATATACCACATGCAAATTGTTAAAATAAAATACTTGTAACCATCTTGATGCGGGTGGAGCCATGTTAAGAACACTGATTCAGAGAATTATGGCACGACGCCTCAAAATCTAGGACCATACCAGTAAGCATGCACATCTGTCCAGTCCTATTAGCAAGGATATTGATTTTTATTTGTTATGATTGTGAAACCATGGCACCAATGATGATTTAATTTCATAGTCACTATTACAATGAAGATTTCCTGAATCAATTGCTTGATGAGGAAACCTGTGACGTGGAGGTAAATTAAAGTCCTTGTAGCATATAAAACATCATAGCATGCATAGTGTCAGACATCTGAAAACCTTATTGATATGAGCTTGTTCTGAACATCCACTCGAACATTTTATCAGGATTCTCAGAGAGTTCAATTTGGGATTGCTGTCAAACTGCTCCCCCATTTCGGTCCCTGTCACAAGGGTCCGAAGGCCGGGACAGTGCAAGCAAGCCCTGTTGGTGGAATCTTAACATAAGCCAGCATGATAACACAGCATTGCACGATCGATCAGTGCTGTCCACACCTGCACCCATGCAGCCAAGCAATTTTTGCCCGCATTCAGGCCTGCATGGAAGCAGATGAAGTAGACCATGTCACACCTCATTATCCTGAGTTTTCAATTAAGTCCTTTTCAGGTTGCTCAAAATGCACAAGGTTTGTCGCAAGATGCTTCATCTATGTGCTCATCATGGATGAAGACAATGCAGGCAGAACATGCTCCCTTGTGCTGACCAAACCTAACAAGTCATGTGGCCTGCTGGCACCTGGTGTTGACCTTTCACAAATTATTGGGCATGGTTTTTTTTGGAAGTTACTGATCAATATTCTGCATCTTTTTGATTTTGTAGAATTCTAAGATTTATTTGACATCATTTTTAACTTTACAGGGTCTCTCTTTCTTGCAGGAAATAGGCTCCTTGTGAATGTTTGTAGTTGGGCTCACCAGCCCCGGGGAACATGCGCTTTTCCATCCATATATCCTTTCGGTCCACTTGGGTGGATACTAGCGGAGAAGATAATATCGAGCATGCACACACAGAGAGAGAGAGAGAGAGAGAGAGAGAGAGAGAGAGAGAGAGAGAGATGGTGAAAAGGGGAAGATGTCTAAGAAATGATGTAGAAGATCTACCGATGCCTAAGTAAATAATAGACAGGATCATTATATATTGGATGGAGCCCAATAAGTTTTCTGACCGACTTGCTGATCGTGGAGCATATTGCGCAGAAATTGTTTAGAAAAGGAATCCAAAGGCAAGCATGACGAGGTCTCAAAGCTCGGTTAAGTATGGTGAAAATTACTTACTGTATGGAGCGAGGAATCCAATGGCAAGCATGCATGCATGCATGCATGCATGCCGAGATCTGAACGGATAATGACATGTACGGCGAAAACTACCGTAAGAATGGCATTCGTGTCATGATGTTTTGTAGAAAATTTAATGACCGTAACCATCAGTAAAACTCGTCTTGCTAATTACCGTAGTTAATTTTTGCCTCGTATCATTTCATTTTATCTCCTCGAGCGTCGGTCATTTCCCGAGAATTAACAAATTTATCCAAGGTGCCTATTTGAAGGATGTAATTCTGAAATTAACCTTCTGCATGCATGAGAGCTAATTATATGTGCAAGATATTTATTTACATTTGGAAGCACTTGCTGGTAGCTAATGTGGCCGTTTCTTTTTCCGCACGCCCACGATTTCATCCATCTGTTCCCCACTTGGTTTCCGGTGACGTGACACTAGATTTCCTATTACGCGATGGGAGGGAGCACCGGAGATTGGTGGAGACGGAGTGGATGCGAAACGGAATGATCAAGCTCGCCACCTTTCACAGGGTTAACACGAGAGATCAGATAAGGAAAAGGACGAGAAGGACATGTCCTCTTGCATTCAGGGTAGGTGACAAAAGATCTCATCTTTTTTGCATGGGCTCCAAACTTTACCTAGATTGATGATGCCCACTGCTTCCTTCGGAGCCCTGGCACCATGGATCTTAGAGAAGTTTCACTGTTTCCGAAGATGCCAAGTTGGTCATTTATCATAGTGGAAGAGTTAAGTGGGAAGGTGTTTTGGAAGCTAGTGATGACCGAGGAGGGGGATGAGAGAGACACTTATCGAAAAAGTCTCAGGACATGAATGTTTTTCTGCTCGAGGACGAGACAAAGGCACATGGTTTGGGTTGTATCTCTCCCTCTCTCCATTGGAAATAGTTAAAGAGGACAAAGAGTTTCCTTTCATTTTTCACCCCCAATTCGTTCCTGCTAGCTTCTTTTCTTCTCTCCCACTTCTTCTAATTCTTGTCCACCACCCCCAACTCCACCCCCACCCCCCCCCCCCCGGGCTCAAGGACACCACTCCTTCCCAGCACCTACCCCGAACCCTTTTGGCACCATCTCTCTCGCACTGCAAATTCTTTGACAAGTATTGCTATTTATTAGCTGATATTTTTATCACATATCGAGTTATTTTCTCGCAGTTCACCTTTCTTTCAATAATTAAGTCAATATTTATGATATAGAATGGAACTTCATCTGCAAATATATATATATATTGACCATCAAATTAAAACTCAAATATATGCCAGCATGCCACGTATATATAATAACTGCTTGCAATACTGTCATGCAAAAATTTGATAATAAATATCGTTACATCGACCGACTAAGAATTTTCTGCAACTACGGCTGTAGAGGATTTTATCATCCTGTCACGGATGCATGGCGACAACCTGTGGTGGGGCCACATCCAATTGAAGTATTTTATAGTTAATTTTAAAAATGTGGTGTATTAACTGATGTTTCGATCTAAAATTTGCTTTCCATGCATGGTAGTTTAGCAAAGATAGACAATCAGTGTACGAATGCATGGCGATTGGTTCTTGTGAGTAATCATGACATAAAAGCTCACTTTTTGGGGAGAAAAGGAAGGGAGATCCATCCACGCTATAGTTGTTTATCGTATATCCAGGAATCGAAGACAGAACCTATTGTTATGTTGAGGGGTGCGACCACGATGATATGCTGGACTTGGGTTTAAGCAGTTTTCAAAAGAATATTTTGGAGAAAAAAAAAATCATCAAAGAAGTTTCCTGATCAGTAACTACAAAAATTATCCATTATCTATGTCATAATTATTTGTTGCAAGAACAAGTTAAATTGCTACTAGTAACGTTAAAGTTCCGCATAATTACCATTCTTAGACGGGGACAAAAAGGTTTGAAGAGAAACCTTTACTAGATTAGTACCATGCAAATGCTATAATGAATAATCCCATGCATGAGATCAAGTTATATATGGCCTGCTCATCATGGCTCCTTCAATGTGAAGGGTGCTCGGGATATAATTCAAGGATATGGCCGGTGATCAAAATCCTCCAACGGCCCTCCAAGATGCATATATATATATACCTCGGTCAAGGAAAATGAATAATGAAAATGTTGGTACCGCTTCAAGTATTCACTAGGGTGATGGTAGGAGTAATTTTCTTCGATCCATGACAGAGTCCACCTATATATATATAGTGGTGATCCAAAGTCATAGTTTTCAGCCACCGTACTGCTTTATGGGCCTCATTTTAGATTTGAGTTTAGAGCTAGCCACCCTAGAAGTAGGTGATATTTGTTATATATATGCTACATGAAGGAAACGTGGGATATTATTAATTTTGTTCCAGATCGATGCTTTCACCTCTTAAAAGCGGCTGGATGGTATATATCGTTGATTCTAAAGACAAGTGGGCCATCTCTCAACTAGCCTCTTAAGAGTATGTTGGCATGTCTCTCTAAAATATACGAGACCCATGCATTCATGTTGATTCTATAAAACATATATGGTCGTGCTTTTATTCAGCTTTCCCAAACTTACGGGCCTATCTCTTCTGGTCGGCATAGGAACTCAAATAACAGATAGCTAAGGATGAGATTCGGGCGGCCAGGATCTAACCTTATGACGCTTTTCAGGAAGTGATCTAGGTCCATTATTTGCCCAAAAGGCAAAGGATCCAACCGCGGATAAACCAACGTCCATCCCCATGAGGCCACGGTTTTATGCTTCCGGACGCCAACTCGCTACCCAACTCCTTTTGTTCTGGACATGTGAAAATGGGGCAGGAAATGATTGGATCCATCCGAGGGGGAAAATTAGAGAATGCTAGCAATACCAAAAAGCCGAAACATTATTAAATTAAAAAAAAAAAAAAAAAAAAATAAAAAAAAGAGAGAATGAACGAAAGGGAAATTAACGTCCAGTCCCTGACTAATTTCTTGTTTACTAATTGACCTCATGTCCGAATAAAAATGGTTCACGGTGGACGATACCATCCATATACAGCCATATCCTGACACCTTCCAGAAGCCCCATCTCCTCCTATATAACTACGCCGGTATTTGTTTTTCGAATCTCGCACAGCACGCGGCCCTCGCAAGAAAAACTCCTCCAAGATCTCTAGCATTCCTTCCCCTCACCCGTCTCCTCGATCTCCGACGACTGGAACCATGCCTTCGCTTTCCGACGTCCACCACCCTCACCACTTGGAGTTCGAGTCCGTCCTCGAGCTCCCCGAGTCGCACGCGTGGCCCATCCTTCATGACCACCCCAGCGTGTCCGAGCCCGTGCCGGTCATCGACCTGGACGACCCCAAGGCTGCTGAACACATGGCCCGTGCATGCGTGTCGTGGGGCGCGTTCCAGGTCACTGGCCACGGAGTCGCCCCACGCCTTCTGGAGGCCATCGATTCCGAGATGCGCCGCCTCTTCGCGCTTCCGATCCAGCAGAAGCTCAAGGCAGCCCGCCCTCCCGACGGCATCTCCGGCTATGGCCTCGTTCCCATCTCCTCCTTCTTCGCCAAGCTCATGTGGTCGGAGGGCTTCACCATCGCGGGTTCCCCGCTGGACCACGCTCGCAAGCTCTGGCCCCATGACCCGAACCAGTTCTGGTACGTCTGCATGCCCCTTGTGTGGTGTCGTGTCGTGTCGTGCCACCCCTGCTTGGTAACTTGTGCTATGCTTTTATTTCCGTGCAGTGATGTGATAGAACAATACGATCGGGTGATGAAGGGTCTCGCCGGGAGGTTGATAAGGCTGATGCTTCTCTCGCTGGGCCTCAGGGATGAGGAGGTCGAGTGGGCCGGCCAAACTCGGGAACTGTCGCCGGACTTGGCCGGCGTTCTGCGGTTGAACTCGTATCCGGCGTGCCCTGACCCCGACCGGGCCATGGGAATGGCTGCCCACGCCGACTCGAGCCTGCTCACGATTCTGTACCAGAGTAGCACGAGCGGGCTCCAGCTATTGCGGGCCGAGGACCAGAACGGTCCGGCCCGGTGGGTGACGGTGCCGCCGCTGCCCGGGGCTCTGGTCTTGATCGTCGGAGATTTATTTCACATACTATCAAATGGGCAGTTCAAGAGTGTCGTCCACCGGGTCACCGTCAACCGGAGCCGACAACGTGTCTCGGTGGCGTATTTCAGTGGCCCACCGGCTGGTGTCACGGTGTCGCCGATCGAGAAGCTTGTGGGCCCTGGCCGGGCACCTGCCTACCGGGCTGTAACGTGGGCCGAATACCTGGGCCTTAAGAGGAAGCTCTTTGACAAGGCGCTGGCGACGATAGAACTGCCGGGCAAATCCTAGGAGGATCATAGCAATAAACCTTGTGATGATTGTGGTTGTTTTTGAGGAACGAATCGTGTGTGATTGATTACGAAGAATAAATAAATGAAGTTTGGGCGTGATCACAATATTGGTCGATATATTTATTTATTTATTTTTGGGAAATCCCCCACTTTTCGTTGGTTGAACGCCGGTGACTGAGCTCAAAAAATGATTTCCATCAGTGAATAATATTTATTTATACATTATTATTATTATTATTATTTTAAAAAAAAGGAAGAGGCCCTTGTTCCTTTGCTGTCCCGCTTCACGATCAAAACACGGACGTGTCTCGCGACTTGATCGATGGGCTAAGGGACGAGGGATGCGACGTCTCACTGCGATCCCTATCGTGTAACGATTCTCTTCCCTTATAAGGAACGATAGTTGAAAATTGTCTTCTTCTTTTTTTTTCTCTCGTAGATACAGAACCGGAGGCAAGCCTCCAAGCATAAAATGGAAATAACATGTTTTTTTTTTAAAAAAAAACGATTCCCCGTAAATCACAATGGAGTAATAATCATGATCAAATGCCAATAAGAACTCGTTTGGTCCAAGAAAACAATTTTATCATACTACGATATTTCTTCTAAAAAATATTGATGCTGGGATATACGATACATAATAAAATATTTTTTGCATGCAGAAAATTAATATAAAAAAATATAGTTTTCAAAATAATTAATGCTTGGTCTAACATATAAAATAATTACGTGGAATATCTATTATATTCTAGATAAAATTGTGTACTATACCGATAAAATATCATATACAGAATTTTTAATATTTTTTTAAAAAATATTTAAATCCAAAAATATATTTTTAAATATTTTAAAAATATGTATTAAAAAAATTTATTAGGTTGAATATTTAAATAACTTCTTGGTATTATAATAACTTTAAAAATTTATTAAGCCTTTTTATATTATTAGAATTCTCATAATATATTTTTAGAAATTTAAAATTAACTATTAAAAATTATTATTAAGAAGTTCATGATAATAAAAGAATATTTTTAATAAAAAAAATATCATAATTTTTGGTCCGCGAGAAAGTGGATATGTCCCCAACATCAATTTTGCATTCTCATAAAATATTAAAAATACTTTTATAAAATATCATTGATGAGTTTTAGTAATAAAAAATCCTTTTCGTAGAATTTGCCAAACTTGAAGCAGTGGAATTTAACGGGGGGTGGGGTAGGAGGCGGTCCGAAGGTGAGGGTCTTATCGTAAGGGTAGCATTCGTGCGCTGCGCTTTAGATGTGATGCGACGGGATCCAGTACGGAATTTATTATTATTTTTTTTGTTCCCTTGCTGTCAATTCTCTGGCAGCGATCGAAAAAGGATGCAGCAGGGGGCTGCCGCTCGCTTGGCGTCTACAGTGGGCGCAAGAAATGGTCGAGGATTTGTCTCGACCTTCATCGGCATGGCTGCTAGCGGGTCGGCTTTGGATCCGGATCCAACTCTCCCCGGATTTAGATCCGATAAGGCTTTTACATCCAGCATGGATAACCGCATAACCAATATCCCAGGGCCGACATGAACCAATTTATTTGTCGGCGGTTGTAAGACCAAAATATAGATCAATGTTTTAACAAAACACTGCATTTACTTCATTTTTTAAAATTTTTTTAAAAAATAAATTATAAAAACCAAAATAAAAAATATGTTGAGTACTATTATTTTTATTTTTTATTTTAAAAAATAAAATTTAAAAAAAATTCTTGTTTTAATTTTTTTTTCAGAAATATTATTTTTTAACATCACTATGAATACTATCTCGCCTACCATATTTCCATCATCATTATCGTCGCTATAGCTTTCACTATTATCATCACCATAATCATCGTTCCAATATCCCCGTCACCATGATCTTTACTATTATTGTTGTTGTGAATTATACATTACGATAGCATCATTATCTCTATCACATCATTGATATTCTTACCACTATCATCATTATTATCATTTACATTACCATTACCGTCTCTGCTGCATTCATTGCCATCTTTTTTTACTATATCATTGTATTTTTAAAATACTATCAAACTACTATATATCATCTTTACTACAACTACCATCATTTTCACTCGTATCTCTTATTAATTTTTTTAAAAAAATTGAACTAAATATGTTTATATATATATTTTTTAAAAAAGTAAAAAAGTAAAAACAATTTTTTATTTTTAAAATTTAAAAATGAAAATGACGTGGAACACTATCTAATCATTTTAAAGCAATATTTTTATTACTAGATATCAAAATGGTAGGTAATATTTAAATTGTTACATTTGCTGCGATTTCGGTAGCGCAGTTTCTGATCCATCAAGTCAAGATCTTGGCATTTCTCGATCCTTTTCTTATCTCGAGCAAGATAAACCAAGATCTCCATATGTACCACGTTTTCGGTCTCCCATCAAGATAGCTGAGATCTCTGGTTTTAAAGTCCTTGGGCTCGATCATAATTTAGTTTGAGTTCTTGCATCGAAAACTCAAATCTAATCCAACACACTTCTGAGTTCCTAGCACCGGATTGGATCCAATTCTGTACATATTCTGGCCAAATCTAATTAATTTGACCTCGACAAGTCGAACCAATTCTATGATATGCATGCTTGACCCAATCGAAGATTAGGTCCTCATCATGCCCGGTATGCGAGTCTTAACTTTAGACACGAATGAGGTAGGAGAAAGTCTTTGTACATTACATCTAATGATGAAAAAATATCTTGCACGATCTGATTAGATCATATAAATCTTACTTTTTAACACGTACGTATTTAATTATTGCAATTTTATCTTTTCGTTAAAAATTTTAAATAATAAAGATATCTTTTTTATAAAAAAAAATTATGATATTCCATGATTTGCGTTATGACATCCAATGACTTGCATTATGATACCCATAAGACCGAAAGATATTTTCGTCATTGAAAAAATTTAAAAATCTTGTAATAACGAAAATACTCTCGATCTCACGATGTTATGTGAATAAGGTTTTGATACCATGTTCATAAAAAGATACCATAAAAGTAGGATATTTTCATTATTCAAGCATGAATTAATGCTTGCAGTTTATTTTTTTGTTAAAAAATTTGAATAATAAAAATATCCTTTCGTTACGACACTCTTTTGTCATAAAATCATGAATAATTTTGTTATTAAAAAATTTTTAAATTTTTTTAATAATGAAAATATCTTTGTAACCTAATGATACAAGGATGTCGTCGTTCAAGTACAGAATATCATAATCCAAATCAATCGGTATCATAATTTTTTTATAAAAAATAAATATTTTGATTATTTAAAATTTTTAATAAAGAGATAAAATTATAAATATTAAATATATATCAAAAAGTAAGATTTATATGATTTAATTATATTTAGTGATATATTTTTCATATACCGACGGATCCGTGGATAAAAAAATTCTGGTAAGTTGAATTAGGTAGCCTCTTGCAAAACGAATGCTCTCAAGGTATGGGTTAATGTCACGTCTTAATCATCATGTTCCTTCTCGCCTGTCACAAACTTTCACATCCTGCTTGCCTTTTTTTGGGTATAAACTACTTGCCCTTTTCAAAACATGTAGTCGGCAAAGATCACGAGTCCATCAGAAGGAATCGTCAACTATCTTTCGTGTGAAGCATTTGATTCAAAATCCGGGGATTCACCATCAACCAATCGGTGATTGCCGACATATATGTCTTTACGTGGAGGATTGGTTGAATTATGAAGCAATAAGAAAGTTGAAAGGCAAGGTGATCGAGATGTATCATTTCTGAGATATATAAATAAATAAATATATATATATATATATATTGGCCGGGATAGTCAAAACTTGCAAAGTGTGTCGAGAATTCTAGATCTAAGCATCATCATTTAGATAGAATGTCAAATTAACTACCGTGGCATCAGAAAGGTTTTAGTTGCGCTACTGTTGTCGGCAGCTCAGTGGAGAACATTTTACAAGCTCATTCTCGTAAATATATTTTTCTAAAAAATAAATTGTCTACGTGCTAATTCTAGTAGATGTATTTACTCAAAAATCATATAATATATTCGGCTTCATTATATATAAAAAAAAAAAATCAGCTTGGACACTTATGTGTTATCACTTTATATATATATATATATATATATATATATATATATATATATATATGATTCATCAATGACCAAGAGGAAGGCTTTTCGATAGTAACATTTCACTCAAGGCTTGGAAATGCTGATGCTAGAAGTTTGGTGCTTGGGTAGGTATCATCTATGCACACCATATCTTGATAATCCACCCTATTCTTGTTGAGAGCGAGTTTGTTGCAAGTGATTGGATGGATCTAGGGGTAATGCAGGAGGTTGGTATACATCCCTTACTGCAAGATACATTTTTACTGACAAGCAAAAGGGGTACTTCTTCTTCTTTTTCTTTTTTTTTTTTTTTTTTTTTTTTTTTTTTTTTTTTTTTGTTTTGTTTTTTTTTTTTGCTAGGCATGTCTATCAAAAGACAATGAGGGCTATAGCCTAAATGCGTAGTCTTTCATCACCAAGCATTCTAGTGAGGTATCGTGGGCCGATTTCATATCTCCTCAGAGGATTCTTAGGGATATATTATTTTTTAATTTTTTTTGAATTTATTCATGCTAGAATGTTGTGAATCTCCCGTCTTAATAAAAAAAAAAAAAAAAAAAAAGAAGCAGGTGCGCTAGCTGATCAAATAATCCAATGTCCTTACTAGGTGAGTCCAAGTTTAAATTCATATATTAGATCGATTAATAAAGCTAAGAAATTTAAACGGTTAACAACTTATCAGAATATTAGAAATTTGTGGTCATACCACCAACAGCCAAAATGTTGCACCAAACACTGCATAAGCCAATATCATAGGGCTGTCCATATATATTTAAGTGACTAGAGTTTGGTAGAATGAAACTGTTTTTCTTTTTCTTTTTTTTTTTTTTTCTTTTTTTACCAAAAAACTGCTATCGTAATCATATGAAAAAAAAAAAAAAAAAAAAAAAAAAAAAAAAAAAAAAGCATCTGTACCGGAAAGACGGGTTGCATCTTTTGCACATAGAAAGATTCCCTATCTTTCGCTCAAATCCATCTTTGGATCGTGCGACAGGTGTTTCGAGCACCATACATTAAAAATTTTGAAATGTTTTGAAATCCATGCAGAATGTAATTCGATGGTTGACATCATGAAAAAATAATAATAATAATATATATATATATATTCTTTCGTGTAAAAGATACCATTCGAATCCATGCGAAACTTAATTGGATTCCAAAAACCTATCCTCCCAGCAATCCAAGAATAAATGAAGTAAATACAAGAATAGTTTTATACCATCCGAGGTAGGAATGGAACGGTGTTTTAGATAATATTATGGAAGCGATCCAAATAGCAATCAGGAACGATCTTTAAATCATTCAGGATGTATTCGATTCATGATCAAAATTAGAACCAAAATCGAAATCAAAATGAATGAAAATGAAAATCGAAAAGGTCAGGATGGAAATGATTTGGTTACGATAAGAATCACCTATCCTGGCCAAACAAGCTCTTACTGTTATATATAAATTAAAGAGAGATATTAATTAATATGCCAGCAATGATGTCTGGATAGCATGATGTGCTCTCTCTAGTTGTAAAAAATGACAAAGATCCGGGCACAAGAATGACATATCTTATTACTAAAAGAGAGCTAACAATCATGCCGGTAGCATCATCCCAATAATCCGAAGTATTTGAGTCATAAACGACAATGAAAACTGGCAAGGATCGATGATGCTTTAGCGATAAGATGAATTGTAGCCAAATATATCCAGTAGCTTTATTTTACAAGCTGAAAAGGATGTTTTCATTGTTTCAAGTAGATGTTTGAGGCTAGAAAAAGTTCTCGTGCTGATATATCATTATTTAACAATATTGCAAGCAATCTTGTTAATATATATTAAACAATGGCGAAAAGAGGAGAGGGTGCCACCAAAATTTCTGCGCGCACGCGCGAGAATATTTCTATCACCACGCTACCCGCGCGCACCAAAGTAGACCGGGGTCGCCGAATGGATGAATCGGGCGCATTTCGTTCACTATTCTACTTTTGGGCAGCATCAAGGTAAGGTTGAATGGGGTCGTAAATCGATGAATTGTACACCCCTCGAGGAAAAATACAGCATTTAAAGACCAAGTGTCGAAGGTATTTATCGAGTTTATAAAACCGAGCCTGCTTCTCTTGAGAGAGAGAATCAATCCTCTCCGGTCCAAAACAAACAATGGGAGAATCAAATTAATGATTAAGAGTGATTAGAAATCAAAAATTAATATCTTTTGGTGATGTTATACCCAATCGGCTTCCCTCCGAACTAGATCGGAGTCGACAGCCCTTCGGTCGGGTCGGACCAAATATCCGGTCGACCAACCGAAGATCCGACCGATCCATGAGGTCCGACCGACCCATTTCAACCGAGCCATGTCGGCCCGAGGCAGGTCGATCCAAGGATGGCCTGGAGGCTCCTTCCAGCTGGTGCCAGGATTCCGTTATGATAGAATCCTGACATCTCGGCACCATTACTCTGCGGATCCCACGATCTTGGCACCATTACTCTACAGGTCCCACGATTTGTTGTCACCTGGCCACTACTGAGATTCCTCTAGGGACAGTTTGGCCATTCCGATCTTGGCCCCTGACAGATTCTGGTGAAGCTTCGTGCTTATATAAGGTAAAAGAGGGACTCCGAACGGTAATATAACTTTTTCCTTCCCACGAGCTATCTCCATTGATTCTTCCATTATGTTGTCCTAAGCTTCCTGCTAACTTAACCATTGGAGGGTCCCCCGCCGGAGCACCTCCGGCCCGTGGGACGTTTTTGCAGGAACCAAGGAGACGCACACTCCAGCTAGGTCGAGAGAACCAAATCCGGGAGATTCAGCGGCAACAGATTGGTGCTAGAGAAAGGGCAGCTTGAACCTCCCTTCCTGTTTCCCTTCTCTAAAAGGAGGAATCCACCACTAAGTAAGATGACGGTGAAGGGAAGAGCTCAAAACACCTCCAACAGGGGAGGCCGCTCCCAGGCTAGGTCGGGAGAACCTCTCAGGGAGAACGACGCTGCCCAACCAACCATCATCCTGGGATAGCAACAGTTCCAGACTCTTCTGAACCGCATCGACACCCTTGCCGCCGCGGTTTAGAACCTTCAAGACACGGCTAATGACAGACAGTAGCTGCCCGCGATGTCCAGAACCAGTCATCCATCTGCTACCAAAGGGAGTCGACAGCAAGAAGCCCCTCGACATCGCTCCCATGCGACTTCGGAGCCGTGAAGGTCACAGAGGACTCGTACCGACCGGAAAAGAATGAGGTCCGCCTCACCCTCTTCCACGGATTCGGTCTTCGACAACGACCAATGATGCAATGAAGACTCGAGGGACTACACCAACAAGCTCCAGCACATGGAAGAGCAAATTGCCGAACTCGTCGATCGGTGAAAAGGAGAAGAAGCGCTGGCGTACGACTCCTGCCCGCCATTTTCCACCAGAATTATGGGGAAAACTATCCCCCGTTACTTTAAGATCCCCCAGGTGGATACTTATGATGGCACCACCAACCCTCTGGACCATTTAGGCACCTACAAGGCCCACATGATGGTGCAGGGCACCTCCGACGTCCTCCATTACATCGCCTTCCCCGCAACGCTTAAGAAGGCAGCTCGGATGTGGTTCTCTACCATCCGACCAGGTACGATTCACTCCTTCTCCTAGCTAGAAAAAGCTCTTATTGTCCCATTTCAGGACCTATAGCTAGACATCGAGGAACACGGACTGCCTCTTCCTTGTACAGCAGAAGGAAGGAGAAAACCTTCGGGATTACATGACCCAATTTAATTCGACAACCATGGAGGTTCCAGACCTCAACGAACACATAGCTATGTCGGCCTTCAAGAAGGGGTTGTGATCGTTCAGGCTCACCTTCTCATGGACAAAAAGTTCCTGATAAGCTACTCCGAACTATTGGCCCGAGCACAAAAATATATCCTGGCAGAGGAACAAGCGACAAGCCGATGCCAGGCTGAAGGGAGGTCGGCCCCCAAGAGGAGCGATAGGGCTCCCAAAGTCCAACCTCCCAGCGATGGCACCACTCGGCCCGATGCTGCAATCATAAGTCGAAGGACTTTCCCTGGAGGTTCGAGACTTACACACCTCTCTCCCACCCGAGGGAGAAAATCCTTATAAAGATTGAGAATGAGACCTTCCTACAG
Source organism: Areca catechu (assembly GCA_021397845.1). Classification (NCBI taxonomy): domain Eukaryota; kingdom Viridiplantae; phylum Streptophyta; class Magnoliopsida; order Arecales; family Arecaceae; genus Areca; species Areca catechu. The sequence goes on along the minus strand of CM038039.1, from coordinate 2,197,607 downwards.
GGACCTCGCTCGATGAGGAGCCCCTCTATGTTAAGGAACAAAGACAAATACTGTTGGTTCTACTGCGACCATGGGCACAGCACAGAAGATTGTCTCCAGTTAAAGGACGCGATCGAAGATTTGATCAGACAGGGGTACCTGCATAAGTACGTCCGACTCCAGAGAAGTCAGGCTGAAACTTCCACTGCCAGGAACCCCTGGAGGAAACAAAGCTACCCAGTCAACGCCCTACCGACAGAAATGTTGGCATGCTCCACTGCTAGTCCGACTGGAGAGATGAAGGAGGTCGGGACATCTCAAAGAGGCCTCGGGGTTCTAATGTAATTAGTTTCTCCGATGAAGACCTCCTAGAGTCTCAGGCCTCTGGGGATGATCCTGTCATTGTATCGACAATAATTGCCAATTATGATATAAGAAGGATCCTCATTGATAATGGAAGATCCACTGAAGTTTTGCTATATGATGCCTTTGTCATAATGAACATGCTTAGAACTAGGCTATGAGAATCTCCAATATCGCTGATCAGGTTTGGGGAGAACTCTTTCGGCATAGAAGGAGAAATAACTCTGCCCGTAACCATCGGATCGAAACCTTATTAAAAGACCATCCCTATCAATTTTGTGGTCGTCCGCATGACATCAGCTTACAATGCCATATTGGGGTGACCGATCCTTAACAAATTCCGAGCCATTGTGCCTACTTATCACTTGCTGGCAAAATTTTCGACTCGGAATGGGATCGAAGTGATGAGAGGGGATCGTAGGATGGCCAAGCAGTGCTTGACCATTTAGGACAGACAATCGGGAGGCCATTCCACCTTGGAATAGCTTGATCCCAGGTTCGAAGCCGATTGCTACGGAGAACCGATCGAGAAGATCCTATTCGTACCTCTTAGAGAGGACGATCCTACCAGGATCCTGCAGATTGGAAGCACACTCGATGAGGAGGCTAAATCAGAGCTGGTCAGCTTCTTGCATAATAATGCCGACATTTTTGCCTGGTCGGCATCCGACATGCCAGGCATCCCGCCGGAAGTCATAACCCATCGGCTTAAGGTGGACCCCACCTACAAGCCCGTCCGATAGAAGAAGAGAAACTTTGCCCCCGAGAGGCAGAGGGCGGTCGATGAGGAGGTCAAGAAGCTCCTCGAAGCTGGCTTCATCAGAGAAGCCCACTACCCCGACTGGCTGGCAAATGTCTTGATGGTGAGAAAGGCCAACGAGAAGTGGAGGATATGTGTAGACTACACTGACCTCAATAAGGCCTGCCCGAAGGACAGCTTTCCCTAACCAAAGATTGACCAGCTGGTGGACGCCACTGCTGGTCATCAACTTTTGAACTTCATGGATGCCTTTTATGGGTACAACTAGATCAGCATGGACCGAGAAGATGAGGAGAAGACATCCTTTGTGTTATCCAGAAATGGAGCCCAAGAGGGGGGGTAAATTGGGTCTTTTAAAAATTAAAACAATTATGTGAAGGCTGTGTAGTGTTTGTGAATAATGCACTTAAGTAAATGCAGCGAAAAATAATAAGTAAAGTGCATGAATTAAAGTGCAAGTAGAAAAATGGAGATAATCACACACAAACACCAATATTTATAGTGGTTCGGTGATCTCCAAACACCTACGTCCACTCCCCAAGCTTTCCTTGGAAATTTTTACTATAATCTCTTCAAAGATTACAACTGATTTGTTTTCCAAGGCTCACAAGTCAAAACCTAAGTTGGTTTTGTCACCTAAGCTCACCAATAAACCTTTACACTTGTTTTGTCTTTGGGCTCACAAGTCAATCCTAGTTGGTTTTGGCTTACCAACAACCTTACAATCTACTTTCAAGAACCTTGAAAGTTAGGTCAAACAAAAGTAAATTCAGAATACAAGAATTTAAATACAAACAAACTCTCTTCTTAGAGTAGATGAGGAATCTTTGAAGCTCTTGAATGATTGCTTGATGTGACTTGACTTGAAATCTTCTCAAGAACACTTTTGGAAAGATGAAATGAAAGGAATGTGAGCTTTTTCAGTAGAATCTCTCCTTTTTAGCTTTTGGAAGTGGAGTTCTTGAAGAAGGGCTTTAACTTTTGGATATTTCTTTGTTTTCCTCTTTTCTCTTGCTTCATAAGTGAGTTTGGTGAAGCTTAAATACATGAAAAACATCCAAAAAATTATTTTAGACTGTTAGGGATCAAGAACTAGTTGTTAAGAGCTAAAAACAATAATTTCAGACTGTCAGAAAATAGTTTCGTTGAGGCTGTCAGAATCCGAGTGTCAACACTTGGCTGTCAGGTATCGATAATTGGCTGTCAGGTGTCGACACTTGAACTTTCAAGTGTCAACACTTGACTCACAGGTGACGATACTTGACACAAAAATTTTTTTATGGCCAAATTCTGGATTTTTATAAAGTCTCAGGCCTTGAGTCGACACTTGAAAACTTAAGTGTTGACACTTGAGTTTCAGGTGTCGACACTTGAGTTCTGAGTATCGATACTTGGTGTGCCATGAAAAATATTTGCATGCCAAATGCTAAAGTGTCGACACTTGGACTCTCAGGTGTCGACACTTGGTTCTGCAATTTTCAGAAATAAGTGCCAATCAAGCCAAAAACATAAAGATTGTTCATGAAACTTAAATGCAACATATATAAACAATATTTGAACTTATTTGCATCCTTTTTGGATAGAAAAGACTTCTCAAATTATGAAAAATGTTTTGTGCCAAAGCGTGCAATGATACTCTAACTTTGAGAATTTGAGGTGCTTGTTTCCTAAAAACTCATAACTAGAAATAATCGTTAGTACAAAATATGTACTCAATATTTTGTTATTCATCAAAATCATAGGGTAGAGCCAACAATTTCTCCCTTTTTGATGATGACAAAACCTTGAGTATATAAGCATTCAAATTCAATTTTTAGATATAATACTTCATAAACATGATCTCAAACTCATACAACACAAATTTAATAGATGAGAGGGATAATTTAAGCATGTAAAATACATTTACTCTCTCCCTTAGTGAAACATTTCATATCAGAGCAAGATTTAATTGAAGTGTGAAATATAAAATTTGAAAATTGATCCTACTCCCCCTTTTTGTCAATCATTAAACAGAATAGGGAGTAAACTCCCCCTCAATAAATGCACTTAGACAAAGAAGGTACCATAGCTCATATAAGGTTTAGTTTTTCAAAAATAAATAGATATCAGAGCTTAAGAGTAGGGTATCAAAGTCAATATTGTCAAAGCAAAATTTAAACAATGTGAATTCAATCAATGTAAGCACGAAAGTAGAATATATATATATAAGAGTGCTTTTGGTACAAAATTTGCTGAATCAATCAGCATCACAGAAACACACATAATAAAATAGAGTACACATGCATGAAACATAAGATAAATGATAACACAGGATCAGTGGAGATTGGCATGTTGCTCGGATCAGCAGAAGAAATAATAGGAGTCTGTGGCTCTAGGCTGACCATCTCATATCCATCTGCACCACCGTCACTGTCGCTGTCACTGTCATCACCAAATATATCAGTCGCTCTATCATCACTCCTATCATCTCGGATACCACCACTGACTGTATCATCGAGTCCATCTTGGTGGTCATCATCATCAGCATCATCATGTGGATCTGCAGGAGCTGCTGGAGGTAGAAGGGATCTAAGCAAATCCTTGATACGAGCGAATCCCGCCTCCATGGTGCGATGAATCGCAGTGTATTTTATAGCAGTATGGGCTCTAAGGCCCTCAATCTCGATCCGCAACTGAGTCGTCCTAACACCTAATCCAACAATCTCGCTCCTCAGCTCAGTGAACTGCTGCCTGGCATGCTCCTCGAAAGATATACCAGTAGAAGATGGAGGAGGAGCAGAAGGGGTAGCTGCAGGAGTCACCGGCTCAGTCTCTGATACAGGTCCAACATGGGGAGGTGTACCAACTGGCCCTGATGGCCCAGCCTCGACCTCTCTCAGCTCATCCTCCTTGTCTGGCTCCTGACCAGACTCCCTGCGAATCCAGCGTCCAGCGACTAGTCTATATCCCATACGGTGCAAGGATCTCTCGTCATAGACATCCATGTGAAGTATCTTCTTGGAGGTCTCCCCCTCCAAAGGAACTCTGTAAGCTCAGAAAAGACGAGTGAGAGCCATCTCGTATGGCAAGCAGTGTCTCCTCTATGTCGCTGCGTCTCGCATTGGAGCCAACATAAGTGAAGGGAGGTCTATCTGAGTCCTCTGGGTCAAGCTCACCATGAGCATCAGCTCTCGCTCTATAATAAAATCAAACCTACCAGTCTTTGGGAGCAGAATCCGCGCTGTGATATGATGGAGCAGGCACATCTCGACTGATAGCTGGTTTGCGGTGACCACTGTCACTCCACGAACATCCTCTCTCTCTAGGAAGCATCGAAAGGCCTCCTCACGATCCTCAACAGAAAAGATACAAATCCCTCTGTGTGTGATCTCCCATACCTGATTCAGAACCTCCTCAGATAATGGAATATGTATATCTCTAATTGTAGTGCTCTACAGCAGACGACGGCAATCCAGGCTACCATAAAACTCATGCACCAAATGTGGATAGTACCTCTCCTGCATGGTACATAAGGGTACCAACCCAGCATCGAAAAATATCTGTCTGATCTGAAAGTGCTGCCTGTCAAAAAACTCAAGATCTATCCGCCTGCCTGCTGCCACTGCCTTCTCTGCCATCCTCTCTGCAGGGATGAAATAGGGGCAGCCGAACTACCGGTCTGTACACTATCAAGCCTGGCCTTCGATCTCCTCTCTGCTGAACTCTGTCCAAACTTCCTCTTCACTGCCAATCTCTTCCTAGGATCCATGTCTACCAGGCTAAGAAAAGAAAGGGAAGGAAGAAAAAGGGTAAACATAATGAATAGGGATCGGTCTAAACAAGTTAAGAACAGTGGTTCGGCCAAGGATGTGACTGAAAGAGAGGGAAAACATGTTTAGGTTTGCTTTAAAAAGATACTAGTTTAAGGAAAAATAACTAGGGTTTGTTTTAAAACAGGAATGAAATCAGATAGACTTTAGGTTTGGGATTAATCGCAAAACATGAAATCAGAGGATAAAACGTTTAGGAAAATAGTTGTGTTACAGCCGTGACAGTGACGTGGCCAGGCTCAGGTACCGCCGAATGCGATCGAGCCACGTGGAGGTTTCTCCGGCCGAGTCAGCGCCACGTCTTCAAGACCAGGTTCGGCAAGACTACAGCGCCCGGTAATTTTCTAAGGCAAACTGCCCTCGCCGAGGTCGAGCTCGGATCGGAGTTCCTCTACCACCTCGATGGCGCCCAAGTTCGGAGGGGTCCACCTAAGTGAGGTCGGCCAAAGCCAGGCGACCTCCTGCCACCTCGCCAGGTGTCCACCCAGGAGGGGTCCACCTAGGCCGAGGTCGGCTGATCCTTCACCCCTTTGCCAGGTGGCCTCCCGGAGACGGGCCCACCTCGGCCGAGGCCAGGCGACCTCCTGCCACCTCGCCAGGTGTCCACCCAGGAGGGGTCCACCTAGGTCGAGGTCGGCTGGTCCTTCGCCCCTTTGCCAGGTGGCCTCCCGAAGACGGGTCCACCTCGGCCGAGGCCAGGCGACCTCCTGCCACCTCGCCAGGTGTCCACCCAGGAGGGGTCCACCTAGGCCGAGGTCGGCTGATCCTTCACCCCTTTGCCAGGTGGCCTCCCGGAGACGGGCCCACCTCGGCCGAGGCCACGCGACCTCCTGCCACCTCGCCAGGTGTCCACCCAGGAGGGGTCCACCTAGGTCGAGGTCGGCTGGTCCTTCGCCCCTTTGCCAGGTGGCCTCCCGGAGACGGGTCCACCTCGACCGAGGCCAGGCGACCTCCTGCCACCTCGCCAGGTGTCCACCCAGGAGGGGTCCACCTAGGCCGAGGTCGGCTGATCCTTCGCCCCTTTGCCAGGTGGCCTCCCGGAGACGGGCCCACCTCGGTCGAGGCCAGGCGACCTCCTGCCACCTCGCCAGGTGTCCACCCAGGAGGGGTCCACCTAGGTCGAGGTCGGCTGGTCCTTCATCCCTTTGCCAGGTGGCCTCCCGGAGACGGGTCCACCTCGGCCGAGGCCAGGCGACCTCCTGCCACCTCGCCAGGTGTCCACCCAGGAGGGGTCCACCTAGGCCGAGGTCGGCTGATCCTTCGCCCCTTTGCCAGATGGCCTCCCGGAGACGGGCCCACCTCGGTCGAGGCCAGGCGACCTCCTGCCACCTCGCCAGGTGTCCACCCAAGAGGGGTCCACCTAGGTCGAGGTCGGCTGGTCCTTCGCCCCTTCGCCAGGTGGCCTCCCGGAGACGGGCCCACCTCGGCCGAGGCCAGACGACCTCCTGCCACCTCGCCAGGTGTCCACCCAGGAGGGGTCCACCTAGGTCGAGGTCGGCTGGTTCTTCGCTCTTCGCCAGGTGGCCCCCGGAGACGGATCCACCTCGGCCAGGCGACCTCCTGCCACCTCGCCAGGTGTCCACCCAGGAGGGGTCCACCTAGGCCGAGGTCGGCTGGTCCTTCGCTCTTCGCCAGGTGGCCCCCGGAAATGGGTCCACCTCGGCCGAGGTCAGGCTGCCCGTACGGAGAAGGTCTCATGGAAGAAGTGCGGGCTTCGAGGCCATCCCTCGGGCCGTACGAACCCCAGACGGTGCCCCGTACGGAGGGCGGCGGCACGCGGAACATCACTTGCATCGGCCCGACAAGTCCCACAGCCGAGGGGCACGATTCTGACAGAACAGGCCCTATAGATGGATGGCGCCCACGCTTGAGAAAGGGAGCGCTCTCGCTGGGCCCGAGGCCTGACCAGCCGCCTTACCAGCGCCGCCCTCCCTCTTTCTCTTCTGTCTTTGCCTTTTCCCTGCTGGGCTCGGCGAACGAGGTCGGAAAGCCGCCTGGCCCCCCTTCACCGAAAAGGGAAAAGAGAAGAGGACGGGGGGAGGGGAGTCTCCCAGGAGGAAAAGACAAGCGCACGACGAAAGGAGATAAAGATGGAGGAATCTGGGGACGACAAGGTAAGCGGACAAGCCTGGGGACAAAGAAGAAGCAGCGGCAAAAGGCCTCGCTCCAGAGAGTGAAAACCAGAGATCCCGAGAGGGGATCACTGGACGTGAGCTCGGCAAGGAGGCCCGGCCGAGATTCTGGTCCCCAGAGCGTCTCTCTCACCAGTAAACTCTCTAAGTCTGGAACCCTTTCGGGGGTCCGTCTGGAGAGTCTGTTCCTTCTCGTCGTCTACTGACTTGACCGTCGGAGTTTCCTCGTCGGGATCCCCGGCCAGGGTCTCCTAACCCCTTTTTTGCAGGTTAGCCGCAGCCAGGGAGGCTCCTTCGCCAGGCGGTCAGGAGGGATCGGCGGATCCGTGGCACGGGCGCGACGACGGGAGCGGCAACAGATTGGCACGCCAAGTAGGGGGGCAGGACACCAAACCCGAGTGGGGGCCAGCTTTCTGCAGGTGTCGCGCTCTCTGACTAATGGTGGTCACTCGTGGCCGCGAGGCGTCCACCGCCACGTGGGAGAGGTTCACTCCCCTCCAAGGGCCCGCAGCCCGGAGAGGGAGCTTCCAGCTCCCCCTCCTCTTCCACCGCAGCCTACCCCAATGGACGGACCCCTTGCGGCTGTCATCCAGCAGCTGCAGACCTTGACCTCGGCGGTCCGGCAGCTTCAGCATCAGCAGCGGTCCCTGGCCACGCAACCGCAGCCAGGGACCCCCGCGGCCCGAGCCGCGGGGTAGCGCGGGGGCCTACGCTCCATCCAGGGCAGGCCATCCCGTTCGAGGGTCGTCTCCAACCCCGGGGGAGCCACCAAGCTCCCGCAAAAAGAAACTACTCCGGTTCGACGGATCGCGAGAGTCGATCCCCGGCCGACGAGGCCAAAACGGTGCATCGCAGCAAGCGATGCCGAGGCCAGACTTCGCGCCGAGATCGATCGGCGTCCCCTTCACCAGCAGCCTCGGTGGAAGACTCCACCGACGAAGCCATCAGGCGCCAGGCCGAGAGGCGCCTGGAGGAGCATGAGCGCAAGCTGGCGGAGTTCGCCCGCCGATGTGCCGACCTGCAGAACTCGTCGGCAGACCCGGCGGGCTACGACTCCCGCCCCCCTTTCTCTGAAGAAATCCAGGCGGAACCAATCCCAAAGCGGTTCCGCATGCCGCAGGTGGATCCCTACGACGGGACCACCGACCCTCCGGACCATCTGGAGAGCTACAAAGCCCTCATGAGAGTCCAGGGGGCCACTGACGCCCTCCTGTGCATCGCCTTCCCGGCCACCCTACGGAAGGCCGCTCGAGTCTGGTTCACCCGCCTCGAGCCCGGATCCATTTGCTCCTTCCATCAGCTGGAAGGAAGGTTCGTGGCACACTTCGACGCTTGTCGAAAGGTGCCGAGAGAGGTGGACAGCCTCTTCTCCATCCGCCAGCAGGACCAGGAGCTGCTCCGGGACTACATCACCCAGTTCAAAACCGCAGCCCTGGAGATCTACAGCTTGGACGAGCCCGTCGCCATGCTGGCTTTGAAGCGCGGGCTCAAGACGTCCCGCCTGACCTACTCCCTGGACAAGAAGCCGCCCAGGACGTACTTCGAGCTCCTCCTCCGCGCCCACAAGTACATCCGAGCGAAGGAGGCCGACCGCACCCGTCGAGAGTTGGACGGGAAGACTCCGAAGAGGCCGCCCCCGAGAGAAGCCCCGGGAGTTCGGAGGCCCGGGCCATCTGCCGACCCTCGCCCGAATCCAAGGCTGAGGGGCGAGGCCACTCCCGAGCGGAGGTACACCCCTCTCCTCGCACCTCGGATGAAGATCCTCATGGAAATCGAGGGAGAGCGCTACCTCCGCCGACCTCCTCCTCAGAACCCGAGAGCCGTCCGGGATAAATCGAAGTACTGCCAGTTCCACCGCGAGCACGGGCACGACACAGAGGAGTGTCGCCACCTGAAGCGGGAGATCGAGGAGCTGATTAGGAGGGGTTACCTCAGGAAGTTCATCAAGAACGAGGCCCCCTCTGAAGGGCAGCCGCTCGCGACCTTACTGCCCGTCCCTGCGATCGACAACCGCCCAACGGAGAAGCCCGTGGGCATGATCTCGCGCGGGTTTGGTCGAGCGATGAAGAGAGCCCGGGAAGTCAGGAACCCGGAGAATGTAATCCCCCCCAAGGGGGGGGAAGCTAATGATAATGTAAGCAACGATGCCGTGGTGGTCGAGATGACCATCGCGAAGCATCCTGTACATCGAATCATGGTGGATAGTGGAAGCTTGGCTGATGTACTTTTTTACGACGCTTTCTCACGGATGAACTTGTCCCATGATCAGCTGAAACCGGTGCACACCCCCTGGTAGGTTTTACAGGGGACTCCGTGGGGGTCGAGGGAGAGATCACTCTCCCGGTCATCGCCGGATCCCCACCCCGGCAGGCGACCGTCCTAATAACATTTACCATCGTCAGGCTCCCCTCGCCTTACAACGCCATTCTCGGGCATCCCGGGCTCAACCAGCTGGACGCCACCATCTCCACGAGAAGGCTGTTGGTACAGTTCTCCACGCCTTCCGGGCTCGGGGAGATGAAGGGGACGACCCAGCCAGTCCCGCTCTGCCTTCAGACGGTCCCGGGTGCCAGGGGCGCGGAGCTCGCCCATGATATCGACGACCTCGATCTGAGAGAGAAGGAACCCAGGGGAGGGCCCGTAGAGCGCCTGCTGACTTTTCCCCTCGGTTCGGATCCCCTGAAGACGGTGCAAGTCGGGGCCCAGCTCCCTGAGGAAGAACGAACCCGCCTGCTGGAGTTCCTCCGTGCCAACGCTGACGTGTTCGCCTGGTCAGCAGCTGACATGCCGGGCATCCCGCCCGAGGTCATCATGCACAGGCTAAACGTGGACCCAAAGTGCCGCCCGATCTGCCAGAAGAAGAAAAGCTTCGCCATGGAAAGGCAGAAGGCGATCAATGAGGAAGTGGAGAAGTTCCTCGCCGCTGGTTTTGTGCGGGAGGTCCAGTACCCCAGCTGGCTGGCAAACGTGGTCATGGTAAGAAAGAGTACTGGTAAGTGGAGGATCTGTGTGGATTACACCGACCTCAACCGAGCTTGTCCAAAGGACAGCTTCCCTCTTCCAAAGATCGACCAGCTGGTCGACACCACCTCGGGACATCGCCTCCTGTCGTTCATGGACGCCTTCTCCAGATACAACCAGATCCGAATGAGTCCGGAGGACGAAGAGCACACCGCCTTCATAACTGACCGCGGAACTTTTTGCTACAGGATGATGCCATTTGGCCTCAAGAACGCGGGGGCAACGTACCAGCGCCTGGTCAATAGAATTTTCAAAGACCAGATCGGCCGCAACATGCAGGTGTACGTGGACGACATGCTGGTAATGAGCAAACCCGAGTCGGACCACGTGGCTGACTTGGCGGAGACGTTCGGCAACCTCCGACGCCATCAGATGAAGCTGAACCCGGCGAAGTGCACCTTCGGCATCTCCGCCGGAAAATTCCTAGGATTTATGGTGACCCAAAGAGGGATCGAGGCCAACCCGGAGAAGGTCCAGGCCATCCTGGATATGGAGCAGCCCGCCTCCAAGAAGCAAGTGCAACAACTAACCGACCGAGTTGCGGCCCTCAGCCATTTTATCTCCAGGTCAGCGGACCGCTGCCGTCCCTTCTTCAAGGTACTGAGGAAGATGAATGACTTTGCTTGGACCGAGGAATGCCAGCAGGCCTTCGAGGAGCTGAAGAAGACCCTCGCATCGCCACCGTTGCTGTCCAGGCCCGAGGAGGGAGAGGAGCTTATCCTCTACCTCGCGGTTACCCCGGAAGCTGTCAGCTCAGTCTTGGTTCGAACCGACGGCCAGGGGGCCCAGCGGCCGGTGTACTATACCAGCAAACTTCTCCGTGATGCGGAGCTCAGGTATTCTCGGCCCGAGAAACTTGTTTTTGCACTAATAGTGTCTGCCCAGCATCTCAGGCCTTATTTCCATGCGCACCCCATCGCTGTCCTGACGGATCAACCGCTGAAAGCAGTGCTCAGCCGACTCGATACCTCGGGACGATTGGCAAAGTGGGCACTGAAACTCAGCGAGTTCGACATTACGTACAGGCCGAGGTCGGCCATGAAGGCACAGGTGCTAGCCGACTTCTTGGTCGAATGTGCAGGCTTGGGCAAGGAGCCCGAGGAAGGCCCCTCAGGCCGGTCGATGGAGATAGGCACCGGCGAGCCCGGAGAAGATGCCTGGATCCTCCATGTAGACGAAGCCTCAAACTCCGGCGGGAGCGGGGCTGGGCTCATCCTTGCCAACAGCAGCGGGGTCATCGCCGAATGCGCACTCCATTTCCAATTCCCCGCGATAAATAACCAGGCGGAGTACGAAGCACTTCTTGCCGGACTGAGAGTCTCCCGCGAGCTGGGCGTAACCAACCTCAAGGCTTTCACCGATTCTCAGCTCGTGGCGGGGCAGGTGTCCGGGGAGTACGTCGCACACGACCCCCAAATGGCGAAATACTTGGAGCTCGTCAAGGAGGGCGCGTCCAGATTCCGACGCTTCAACATCTTCCATATCCCCCGCGGGGAGAACGCCCGCGCGGATGCTCTCTCTCGACTGGCGACCCTACCGGACTCGATGCTGGGACGCGCTCATGTGGAGCGTCTGGAGTTCCAAGCCTCGAAGCGCCGGTGGAGGTCCACCAGGTCGGCCATGAACCCAGCTGGATAGACAAGTACGTCGCATACATCACCAATGGCACCCTGCCGGAGGACCGCGAGGCGGCTCGCCTCATCAGGAAGAAGGCCGTGCGGTTCGTCCTGATGGACGGGCAGTTGTATCGAAGATCCTACTCCTACCCCCTCCTCAAGTGCGTAGGACCCACGGAAGCCAAGCTTGTGCTTCAGGAGATTCACGAAGGCGTCTGCGGGAACCACGTAGGGGGCAGGGCATTGGCATACAAGGCCCTCCGTCAAGGCTACTTCTGGGAGACAATGAAGGAAGACGCCGCCGACTTCGTGAAGAAATGCGACCGGTGCCAGCGCCATGCCACGGTGCAACGGCAGCCCTCCAACCCAATCTCCCAGCTCTCAGCCCCCTGGCCGTTCGCCCAGTGGGGGATGGACCTCCTGGGCCCATTCCCGCCGGCGTCTGGACAGCGGAAGTTCTTGATAGTGGCCATCGATTACTTCACGAAGTGGGTCGAGGCCGAACCCTTGGCGAGAATCACCGAAGCAAACGTCGCCAAGTTCTTTTGGAAGTTCATCGTCTGCCGCTTCGGCCTCCCCCACACCGTGGTCACTGACAACGGGCGCTAGTTCGACTGCCGGGAGTTCGAAGAATTCTGCAGCGACCTCAGCATCAAGCATCGCTTTACCTCGATGGCGCACCCCCAGACCAATGGGAAAGCCGAAGTCACAAACAGGACCATCCTTCAGGGCCTCCGCACGCGGCTGGACCAGGCCAAGGGCAGGTGGGCCGACGAGCTCCCCAGCATCCTCTGGGCATATCACACCACCCCGAGGACGGCTACCGAAGAAACCCCGTTCAACCTCGTCTTCGGAGCCGATGCAATCATCCCGATCGAGCTCAGCCTACCCACATTGCGTGTGGAGCAATATGACGAGACAGAAAACCCAGCCAGGATGATGCTCAACCTTGACCTTCTCGAGGAAACGAGGGACAAAGCCCGAATTCGAATGGCGGCGTACAGGCAACGCGTGGCCAGGTATTACAACTCCCGAATGCGGCCGAAGGTTTTCCGTCCCGGAGACTTGGTCCTCCGGCGCGCTGAAGCTTCCCAGCCACGGGAATACGGCAAGCTCTCGCCCAACTGGGAAGGCCCATATCAGGTGGCAGAGGCCCTCCCTCATGGCGCATATTACTTGGAGGAATTGGGAGGTGCCAGGTTCCCCCGGACGTGGAACGCCTCGAACCTGAGGATGTACTATCAGTAATGTGAGGTTCCTTGCTCCTGTAATAAAGTTCCCCCACTTCAAACACTCCCTTCTCACTTCGACGAGAAACCCTACGGCATCGGGTTCAGTCCGGAGATCCTGGGCTTCGGCCTGGAAGGCGGCGCAGAACCCAGTTCGCCCATGCGAGCCCGGAGAACAGCTCAGCAAGCTGCGCAAGGCTTGAGAAAGCCTGCGGCATCGAGCTCAGTCCGGAGATCCTGGGCTTTGGCCTGGAAGGTGGCGTGGAACCCAGTTCGCCCACGCAAGCCCGGAGAATAGCTCAGCAAGCCGCGCAAGGCTTGAGAAAGCCTGCGGCATCGAGCTCAGTCCGGAGATCCTGGGCTTCGGCCTGGAAGGTGGCGCGGAACCCAGTTCGCCCATGCAAGCCCGGAGAATAGCTCAGCAAGCCGTGCAAGGCTTGAGAAAGCCTGCGGCATCGAGCTCAGTCCGGAGATCCTGGGCTTCGGCCTGGAAGGTGGCGCGGAACCCAGTTCGCCCACGCAAGCCCGGAGAACAGCTCAACAAGCCGCGCAAGGCTTGAGAAAGCCTGCGGCATCGAGCTCAGTCTGGAGATCCTGGGCTTCGGCCTGGAAGGTGGCACGGAACCCAGTTCGCCCACGCATGCCCGGAGAACAGCTCAGCAAGCCGCGCAAGGCTTGAGAAAGCCTGCGGCATCGAGCTCAGTCCGGAGTCCTGGGCTTCGGCCTGGAAGGTGGCGCAGAACCCAGTTCGCCCATGCAAGCCCAGAGAACAGCTCAGCAAGCCGTGCAAGGCTTGAGAAAGCCTGCGGCATCGAGCTCAGTCCGGAGATCCTGGGCTTCGGCCTGGAAGGCGGCGCAGAAACCCTGTCGCCTGTGCAAGTATGAAGGCGATCCCAAAGACGGGCCCGCTTAAGGCCTGCTCTGCCGCCACGCGATCCGGGAGGCCCCAACCTTCGATTTGAGCAATGGAAGGACCGGGCCTGCGATCGTTTCAGCATTCCATACCAACATCTCAAAAAAAAAAAAAAAAAAAAAAAAAAGAAGAAGAAGAGGAGAACTCGAGGTTTTGTCAAACTAAAGCTTTCATTAATGCAAGTGGCCAGTATAAGCTGGGAGTCCCGACAGCCCGGGAGTCCCCAAAAAGAAAAGGAAAAAAAAAAAACACGACTACAACGACGAAAGCAGTAGGAAGGCGCCGGGCTCAGTGTGGTGCAGGGTCGGAGCCCTCTGCCGGGGGTGCAGGCGCTGCATCCTCGACTTCGGCAGCGGCCGGATCTTGGGGCTGCTCCGGAGCCACAGCTTCGCTAATCGACGCGCCGCAGGAGTTGCGTCGGCCGCACCGGAGGCCCTGCTCTCGACTCCTTGCCTCCTGCCTCCGATCACCACCCCGCTAAGATCGAGCTCGGGGAAGAAGGCCCCCACCTTCTCCCGGCACCTTCGGAACCCCTTCAGGAAGGAGTCCACGGCGGCCTCCCGGACCTCCGACGTGTACTCGTCGGAAGCCCGGAATTTCGGGACGGCTTCCTGCGCCTCCCGCTTCGCGACCTCCAGGAGTCCGTTGATGTACGCACTCCGGTCCTTCGCCGTGCTCGCATCTCGCCGGGCCTCCTCCAGCTGGCGCTCCAGCCACTGGGAATGGGTCTGCAGGCGGGCCCTCTCCGCCGCATCCTCCTCCGTACGGCGCTGATAGGAGATCCTCTCCTCCGACAAGGAGGCCTCCAGCTCCTTGTTCCGCCCCTCGGAACGCGCCAGGTCGGATTGGAGGGCTTGGTTGTTGGCTCGCAGCTCGACCCCCTTCTCCATGAGGTCTTTGACGTCGGCCGCGAGCTTACCGAGCTTTTTCTCCTTCTCGGCGTCCCTTTGTGCGTTCCTACGAGGAAGTTCCTCAGTAGGAGAACGTCATTCCCGATCTGCACCAACGAAAACAAACCAGGTCAGGAGAAAAGAAGTTAGATCTTGAAAGAACAGAAAGGAAGGAGCTCGGGCTTACCGTGAAGAGTTGCGGGAGAATCCCGAGCAGAGCATCTACGTAGTCCCGGCCGCCCCGGGCTCGGCGGTCCGGGCGGTGGAGGCGTACTCCATGATCTTTTTCGCGAGCCCTTTGTTGCGGATGACCGAGTCCCGGTGGATGATCACCAGCGCCGGAGGTGTCAGGCCGGCTCCTGCGCCGGCCCCCCCTCAGCTGATTCCGTGGTCGACGGGCCGGCGGTGGCCACCGGCTGCACTGTCGAGGCAGCGGCGACAACGGGACCGGTGCTGGACGGAGCTGCAAGCGGTGGAGCCCTCTCAGCAGCGGCGCCACCAGGTCGCGCGGCCGAGGCATCAGCGGCCCCGCCCTGGGGCAGCCTGGGCGGGGGAGCGATGGCAATCGGGCTGGGTGCGGTCGCCGTCACGACCTCCCGGCTCGCCTCAGTACGAGCCCTCTTCGCCGCGGGCTCGTCCACCTCGATGACATCCCTCTGGGCTGCGCCCTCCAGGAGGTTCTCCAGCGAAAACTTCATCCCTGCAACACAAAGGAACAGAAAGTCAGCCGGCTCGGTCATGAAGAAAAAGGCGGCAGGAGTCAAAGTGGGGCCGAATCTCACCCGTCTCGCGGATGGGACTGATCCCGGACTCAAAAAGATTCTGCTCCGAAAGCAGAACGTCGAGTGCCGGGACCACGTCGCTCAGGAGCTGGGAGTAGGCCTCCTGGTCTGCCGACTCAATCCGAGAGTTCCGGTTCGGAGACCGGTCCGGTTCACTCCAGGCCCAGTCGACGTCTTCGACTGAGGCGAAGAAAAACCGGCTCTTCCAGCCCTTCACCGAGGAAGGGATGTCGAACCGGAGACACCTGGGGGGCGAAATATACCACCAGCCGTCATCGGTGGAGCACTTCTTCAGGGTGAACAAGGCCCTGAAGAGGGAGAAACGGGCAACGAACCCGTGGAAGTGACAAAAGACAATGAAAGAGAAGATGACCCGGATGGCGTTGGGAGCCAACTGGGCCGGGACAAGCCGGAAATGGCTGAGAAAAGAAAGAAAGAAGGGATGCAGAGGAAACCGAAGACCCCCGAGGAGGAAGTCTTCGTAGAAGGCTATGCGGCCGGGGCCACTCATGGTGACGCGCTCCCCGGACCGCGGAACAGACAGACGAATGGACCCCGGGATACCGTAAGCATCCCGGAGCAGAGAAAGATCGCCTTCGGTCATGGTGGAAGCATGACCGGAGGGACCAGCGAGAAGAGAAGGTGGAGCAGGAAGAGAACGGAGGGGCACGGCAGGAGCAACCGGAGGAGGCCGGATCCCCCTAGGAATGCCAATGGTGACACCCCCGGGTTGCAGACGCCGGCGGATCTCCTCCGGGATCGTCTCCTCATCTGAGGAGGAAGAAGATGGAGTCCTCGGCCGGGATGGATCGGCCTCGTCCGGGTTGGAAGAGACATGGCGACGGCGCGCCATGGAAAAGAGAAGGATGGAAGATCGAAGAGGAAAAGGAAGAGAAGGAGGGGAGCCAGGGAAGATGAAAGCACTCACCAAAATACGCTAGACGAGCGCAGGGCAACAGGAGTTAGCCTGCAGCAAACCGCCCACGAAGCGAGGGGAAAGGCCTCATTCTGAAAAGTCCCATCCCTTTCAAACTCAGCGGACGGCGACCGTACCCGTCATTCCGCCTCGGGCCACTGGACGATCGCCACGTGGGCGCACGCCCGACACCGACGCCTCGTTAGCAGAGCAACGGCCTCTGCCTCGAAGCGACGCATTTATTGCAGGCAAGTGGGCGACACGTGGCGGCTCCCCATAGGTTTTCAGCCGCGTCGAGCCACGGTGACGAGGATCGTGGCAATCATGATGCAAGATCTTCGCCTCCCCACGTCATGTCCGCATTTAATCCCGACGTTCCGTTCTACGATGCCCCGACGGAACGGCGGGCTGGGGGGCAACTGTTACAGCCGTGACAGTGATGTGGCCAGGCTCAGGTACCACCGAATGCGATCGAGCCACGTGGAGGTTTCTCCGGCCGAGTCAGCGCCATGTCTTCAAGACCAGGTTCGGCAAGACTACAGCGCCCGGTAATTTTTTAAGGCAAACTGTCCTCGCCGAGGTCGAGCTCGGATCGGAGTTCCTCTACCACCTCGATGGCGCCCAAGTTCGGAGGGGTCCGCCTAAGTGAGGTCGGCCAAAGCCAGGCGACCTCCTGCCACCTCGCCAGGTGTCCACCCAGGAGGGGTCCACCTAGGCCGAGGCCAGGCGACCTCCTGCCACCTCGCCAGGTGTCCACCCAGGAGGGGTCCACCTAGGCCGAGGTCGGCTGGTCCTTCGCCCCTTTGCCAGGTGGCCGCCCGGAGATGGGTCCACCTCGGCCGAGGCCAGGCGACCTCCTGCCACCTCGCCAGGTGTCCACCCAGGAGGGGTCCACCTAGGCCGAGGTCGGCTGATCCTTCGCCCCTTTGCCAGGTGGCCTCCCGGAGACGGGCCCACCTCGGTCGAGGCCAGGCGACCTCCTGCCACCTCGCCAGGTGTCCACCCAGGAGGGGTCCACCTAGGTCGAGGTCGACTGGTCCTTCGCCCCTTTGCCAGATGGCCTCCCGGAGACGGGTCCACCTCGGTCGAGGCCAGGCGACCTCCTGCCACCTCGCCAGGTGTCCACCCAGGAGGGGTCCACCTAGGCCGAGGTCGGCTGAACTTTCGCCCCTTTGCCAGGTGGCCTCCCGGAGACGGGCCCACCTCGGCCGAGGCCAGGCGACCTCCTGCCACCTCGCCAGGTGTCCACCCAGGAGGGGTCCACCTAGGTCGAGGTCGGCTGGTCCTTCGCCCCTTTGCCAGGTGGCCTCCCGGAGACAGGTCCACCTCGGCCGAGGCCAGGCGACCTCCTGCCACCTCGCCAGGTGTCCACCCAGGAGGGGTCCACCTAGGCCGAGGTCGGCTGATCCTTCGCCCCTTTGCCAGGTGGCCTCCCGGAGACGGGCCCACCTCGGCCGAGGCCAGGCGACCTCCTGCCACCTCGCCAGGTGTCCACCCAGGAGGGGTCCACCTAGGTCGAGGTCGGCTGGTCCTTCGCCCCTTCGCCAGGTGGCCTCCCGGAGACGGGCCCACCTCGGCCGAGGCCAGGCGACCTCCTGCCACCTCGCCAGGTGTCCACCCAGGAGGGGTCCACCTAGGTCGAGGTCGGCTGGTTCTTCGCTCTTCGCCAGGTGGCCCCCGGAGACGGATCCACCTCGGCCAGGCGACCTCCTGCCACCTCGCCAGGTGTCCACCCAGGAGGGGTCCACCTAGGCCGAGGTCGGCTGGTCCTTCGCTCTTCGCCAGGTGGCCCCCGGAAACGGGTCCACCTCGGTCGAGGTCAGGCTGCCTGTACGGAGAAGGTCTCAAGGAAGAAGCGCGGGCTTCGAGGCCATCCCTCGGGTCGTACGAACCCCAGACGGTGCCCGTACGGATGGCGGCGGCACGCGGAATATCACTTGCATCGGCCCGACAAGTCCCACAACCGAGGGGCACGATTCTGACAGAACAGGCCCTATAGATGGATGGCGCCCACGTTTGGGAAAGGGAGCGCTCTCGCTGGGCCCGAGGCCTGACCAGCCGCCTTACCAGCGCCGCCCTCCCTCTTTCTCTTCTGTCTTTGCCTTTTCCCTGCTGGGCTCGGCGGACGAGGTCGGAAAGCCGCCTGGCCCCCCTTCACCGAAAAGGGAAAAGAGAAGAGGACGGGGGGAGGGGAGTCTCCCAGGAGGAAAAGACAAGCGCACGACGAAAGGAGATAAAGAGGGAGGAATCTGGGGACGACAAGGTAAGCGGACAAGCCTGGGGACAAAGAAGAAGCAGCGGCAAAAGGCCTCGCTCGGAGAGTGAAAACCAGAGATCCCGAGAGGGGATCACTGGACGTGAGCTCGGCAAGGAGGCCCGGCCGAGATTCTGGTCCCCAAAGCGTCTCTCTCACCAGTAAACTCTCTAAGTCTGGAACCCTTTCGGGGTCCGTCTGGAGAGTCTGTTCCTTCTCGTCGTCTACTGACTTGACCGTCGGAGTTCCCTCGCCGGGATCCCCGGCCAGGGTCTCCTAACCCCTTTTTTGCAGGTTAGCCGCAGCCAGGGAGGCTCCTTCGCCAGGCGGTTAGGAGGGATCGGCGGATCCGTGGCACGGGCGCGACGACAGGAGCGGCAACAAGTTGTAACTGTAATATCGATCAATGTCAAATGAAATTAAGATTTTAATTGGTAGAAAATCGGTTTAAATAAGAAAAAAAATCAAATGGATGGTTTTGACCTAAAAATTTCAATCCAACAGTACAATCAAGTAAAATAAGGGGCAAAATGAAACATAAGTTGTAAAATCAACACATAAACTATCTAGATGAGAGAAAACCAAAAAACCCTAACTCAAATCCATGAAAAAATGAGATTTTTGGCCAAAAACACTCAATGCAACAGTGTAAGGAAAAAAAAAAATGGACATTCACGGTGTGGAACCGGTCCAAAAATGAGAAAAATCCAAGTAAAACATGGATAAAGTGATTTCCCACCGATTGGAAAGCCAAAAACACTCCAAAACCACAAAAAATCGAATTTAAATGAGATAAAATGGATGAAATTTGAGGAAATCAAGGGTTTACGGTTTGAATGTTTGAGAGGAGGGAGATAAATACCTTGATTTGACGGGGCAACAGGGGAAAACGACTGTTCCAGAGGTTAGAGGAGAGAAGAGGACCACAACGGCACTTGAAAAAAGGGGGGAAATAAAATACAAAAAGGTTCGGTTATGCCTTAAAAAACCTAAATTTTTGCGAGTGTCGACGCTTCAAATTTCTTAAGTGTCGACACTTGGTCAGGTATCGATACTTCACAAAATCCAAGTGTTGACACTTGGCCAAAAAGTTTCCAAGAAAAAATCAAAAATATTTTCAAAAAATCAAGAAATGTTTAAAAGGTTTTAGGACTTAATAAAAGTGATTTTGAGCAAAAAAAATTTAGATATGATAGAAATTGAGAGAGTTCTAAGAGAATGGATCAATGACACCTGACTCTCTTCTAATCAAACAAAATCTCTCTTCATTTAAGGATTTGGTAAACACATCAGCTAGTTGATCATCAGTACATACAAACTCAAGTATCACATTAGAGTTTTGTACATGATCTCTTATAAAATGATATCTTATTTCAATGTATTTACTTCTTGAATGTTGCACATGATTCTTAGTTAGATTGATTGCACTAGTATTGTCACATCTTATGGGTGTCTTAATTAGTTTAATGCCAAAATCTTCGAGTTGTTGTTTGATCCATAGGATTTGAGCACAACAGCTTCCAACTGTTATATATTCAGCTTCTGCCGTAGATAGAGCAACCGAATTCTATTTCTTGCTACTCCATGAGATCAAATTAACTCCAAAAAACTGATAGGTTATACTAGTACTTTTACGATCAAGTTTACACCCAGCAAAGTCAGCATCAGAATAAGCAATCAATTCAAATGAAGAATCTCTGGAGTATCAAAGACCAATATCAATTATGCCAGATAGATATCTAAGTATGCATTTAACAGCCAAAAGATGAGACTCTTTAGGGACAGACTGATATCTTGCATACATACAAACACTGAACATAATATCTGGCCTACTAGCAGTTAGATATAGTAATGAGCCTATAATTCCTCTATAAAGCTTTTGTCAACAGATTTACCTGATTCATCTTTGTCAAGTTTACAAGAGGAGCTCATTGGTATACCTATAGGCTTGGTGTTCCACATCTCAAACTTCTTTAGTATTTCCTTTGTGTACTTAGCTTGGTTGATGAAGATCCCCTCTTTGGTTTGCTTTATCTAGAGTCCGAGGAAGAAGTTAAGTTCTCCCATCATGCTTATCTCGAACTCACCCTGCATTAACTTTGCAAACTCTTGACAAAGAGATTCGTTAGTAGCACCGAATATAATATCATCCACATACACTTGTACTACTAAGAAATCTTCATTCTTCTTTTTCAAAAATAAAGTAGTATCTACATTACCTCTAGTAAAATCATTTTTAAGCAAGAAAGAACTTAAACGATCATACCAAGCTTTTGGAGCTTGTTTCAAACCATACAAAGATTTATGAAGTTTAAAAATATGGTTTGGAAATTCATGATTTTCAAAATCGGGAGGTTGTTCAACATAAATTTCTTCGATAAAACCATTCAAAAAGGTAGTTTTGACATCCATTTAAAATAATTTGAAATCCATGAAACAAGCAAAAGCCAACAATAGCCTAATTGCCTCAAGTCTAGCCACGGGAGCAAAGATTTTATCAAAATCAATCCCTTCCTCCTGATTGTATCCTTTGGCAACTAGTCTAGCTTTATTTCTTGAAATAATTCCATTTTCATCAAGTTTGTTTCTAAAAACCTTTTGTGCCAATAACTAAAGCATTTGATGGTCTATCTACTAAAGTCCAAACATTATTTCTTTTAAATTGATTAAGTTCGTCTTGTATAGCATTAATCCAATTACAATCATTTTCAGCTTCTTCAATAGTTTTAGGTTCAATTTGAGATACAAATGCTAAATAATCGTAAACATTTCTAAGAGATGATCGAGTACTTACACCTTAGAAGGATCACCAATGATAAGTTCTTTGGGATGTCCATGAGCATACCTCCATTCTTTAGGCAGAGGATCATGTAATGATGCATTTTTATTTTCTTGATATTGTCCTCTTTCAGTGTTTTGATCATCTTCTTGTTCCTTGGTAGGCTCTTCATTGTTGTTCACTTCTTCAGTTCTTTTGGTACCTGTTTCATCACAAAGCATATCTTCTTTTCTAGAAGATTTTTAGTCACATTCATCAAATACAACATGTATGGATTCTTCAACAACAAGTGTTCTTCTGTTGAAGACCCTGTATACCTTGCTAGATGTAGAGTAGCCTAGAAAGACACCTTCATCTGACTTAGTATTAAATTTGCTCAAATTATCTTTACCATTGTTTAAGATGAAACAACGGCATCTAAAAACTTAAAAATATCGGAATGAAGGTTTTCTATCCTTTCAAAGCTCATAAGGAGTTTTCTTTAAAATTGGTCGGATTAAAACACGGTTCAAAACATAGCATGCATGTTTATGGCTTCCGTCCAAAAATATCTAGGTAAGTCATTTTCACAAAACATGGTGCGTGCCATTTCTTCAAGAGTTCTGTTTTTCCTTTCTACCACCCCATTTTGTTGAGGTGTCTTAGGTGTTGAAAAATTGTGATGAATGTCATTTTCTATACAGAATTTGTCAAAATTAGAATTTTCAAATTCGGTTCCATGATCACTTCTTAAAGATACAATTGAAACACATTTTTTATTTGAAACTCTTTTATGAAATCTAATGAATGCAGAAAACGTTTTATCTTTGTATGCTAAAAACATGACCCATGTAAAACGTGAGAAATCGTCTACAATAACTAGACCGTACTTCTTACCTCCCAAACTAGATGTTCTAGTTGGCCCAAAGAGGTCCATATGAAGCAACTCTAAGGATCTAGATGTAGAGACTACTCCTTTTGATTTAAAAGATAATTTGGTTTGTTTTCCAAGTTGGCAAGCACTACAAATCTTGTCTTTTTCAAAACTAAGTTTGGTAAATATTTTATCAAATTCTTTTTGCTAAGTTTTGAAATCAAATGCATACTTGCATGTCCTAGTCTACGATGCCAAAGCCAACTAGATTCATTGATCTTAGCTTCTATTGCCACTAGATATCGATCATTTTGAATAGGAAGATCATCAAGATCAATCATATAAATATTGCCATGCCTATGACCAATGAACTTGATGCCATTGTCATATAGACTAGAAACGATGCACATAGAAAATTCACAAATAACTTTGAAATCCTTGTCACAAAATTGACTAATGCTAAGTAAATTGTGTTTCAAACCATCAACATACAATACATTATCAATATAAGTAGAGGGGGAGATATGGACTTTACCAATTCTGACAATCTTGCCCTTTTTATTATCACCAAAAGTTACATTACCACCATTCTGATACTCGAGTGATGAGAACTGCTCCACATCTCCGGTCATGTGCCTTGAGCAACCGCTGTCGAGGTACCATATTCTTCTTTTACTGGTTGCAAGGCATACCTACAATAAAAATTAGGTGGAGACTTTAGGTACCCAAGCCATCTTGGATCCTTTTAGGTTAGTGGTAATGGTTCCTTTTTGAACCCAAACTTTTTTAACATTACTTAATTTCCTTTTATTGCACAAGTAAGATTTATGACCTTCAATACCACAGGTATAGCAAGTAATAGATGATGATGCAGGCACAAAGAAATTCTTGAAAAAATTTTGTTTCTTTTAAGTTTTGAAACCTAAACTGGCTTTGTCAAAAATGGCCCTTTGATTATTTAGAAGCATGTTCAATTTTTCAGAACTGTATATAAATTTATCAACAAAAGGTTTTAATTTTTCAATTTCTTCTTTGTACTTTTTGTTTTTTTTGTAAAATTTTTTATTTTGTTTTGAAAAGTTTTCATTTGATACTGAAGAGTTTTCCTTTTTCAAAACTTCCTTTTCTTTTTCATTGAGAATAATTTTATCATTTAGCTTTTTATTTTAAAGAAGAAAGTAATCATTCTCAGTTGAGAACTTGTCATTTACTTTAACTAAATCTAAATTTTGCCTTTTTAGTTCTTTATGCTTTGTTTTTAGTTTTTAAAATTCAATAACTAATTCATTAAAAACTTCATGCAACTCATCAACAGTAAACTCATTTTCGGTTTCAAAAAATATCTCATCATGATCGGCCATCAAACAGATGTTTGCAACTTATTGCTGTTCTTTCTCAGAATTTGAGTCCTCGCTATCACTCCAGGTTGCCATCATGGCCTTCTTTCTTAGTCTTCTTCTGCTCTTCTTAAGTATGGGCAGTTCATTTTGAAGTAGCCCGATTTCTTGCATTCAAAGTATATAGGCTGCTCCTTCTCTTTCTCCTTCTCTTCTTTGCTAGGCTCTCCTTTTAGAGGTTTCTTCTTGAAGTTATACTTCTTCTTTCTCATGAACCTCCTGAATTTTCTAGCCATGAGAGCCATCCCATCTTCTTCATCTTCTTCTTCGGAGTCTTCACTTGAGTCATCTTTATTTGTTGACTTGAAAGCGATCACTTTCTTCTTCTTGTCAACATCCATATTTTTTTGCTTCAATGAAAGCTCATATGTCATCAATGAGCCCAACAATTGCTCGAGTGGAAGAGTGTTGACATCCTTGGCTTCTTCTATAGCAGTTACCTTGGTATCCCATGAAGCCGGAAGAGACCTGAGAAGTTTGTTTACAAGTTCACCATTAGTTATAATCTTTCCTAAGCTTCTTATGTCATTCACAATATTTGTGAACCTAGTATACATCTCACTTATAGATTCAGTATGTTCCATTTTGAACATTTTATATGTGAGAATGAGCATGTTAACTTTAGTTGTTTTCACTTGGTGTGTACCCTCATGGGTAATCTCAAGTGTGTCCCATATTTTCTTAGCGGAGAGACAGTTAGAGATTCTATTGAATTCACTCGGATCTAATGAGCAAAACAATAGATTCATAGCCTTAGCATTAAGCTCTATTTGCTTAATATCATTCTCATCCCAATCATCTTCTATTTTTGGAGTGAGAATGCCATTAACCAACATAGTAGGCTGACGAGGACCTTTGATGATTGTCCTCCAAAGATTATAATCAATGGCTTGTATGAATTTATGCATGCGAGTCTTCCCATACGTGTAATTTGTGCCATTAAATAGTGGGGGACGATTTAAAGCTTGACCTTCAACAATACCCATTCCTATTGGGGCTACCATGATCTTTTACTCAAGATCCTTGGACCTACAAGAGAGTACCGGTGCTCTGATACCACTTGTTGCCCAGAAATGGAGCCCAAGAGGGGGGGTGAATTGGATCTTTTAAAAATTAAAATATTTATGTGAAGGCCATGTAGTGATTGTGAATAATGCACTTCAGTAAATGCAGCCGAAAATAATAAGTAAAGTACAGGAATTAAAGTGCAAGTAGTTAAAAGGAGATAATCACACACAAACACCAATATTTATAGTGGTTCGGTATTCTCCAAACACCTACGTCCACTCTCCAAGCTTTTCTTGGAAATTTTTACTATAATCTCTTCAAAGATTACAACTGATTTGTTTTCCAAGGCTCACAAGTCAAAACCTAAGTTGGTTTTGTCACCTAGGCTCACCAATAAACCTTTACACTTGTTTTGTCTTTGGGCTCACAAGTCAACCCTAGTTGGTTTTGGCTCACCAACAACCTTACAATCTACTTTCAAGAACCTTGAAAGTTAGGTCAAACAAAAGTAAATTCAGAATACAAGAATTTAAATACAAACAAACTCTCTTCTTAGAGTAGATGAGGAATCTTTGAAGCTCTTGAATGATTGCTTGATGTGACTTGACTTGAAATCTTCTCAAGAACACTTTTGGAAAGATGAAATGAAAGGAATGTGGGCTTTTTCAGTAGAATCTCTCTTTTTAGCTTTTGGAAGTGGAGTTCTTGAAGAAGGTCTTTAACTTTTGGATATTTCTTTGCTTTCCTCTTTTCTCTTGCTTCGTAAGTGAGTTTGTTGAAGCTTAAATACATGAAAAGCATCCAAAAAAACTATTTTAGACCGTTAGGGATCAAGAACTAGCCGTTAAGAGCTAAAAATAATAATTTCAGACTGTCAGAAAATAATTCCATTGAGGCTGTCAGAACCCGAGTGTCGACACTTGGCTGTCAGGTGTCGACACTTGGCTTCTAGGTGTCAACACTTGAACTTTCAAGTGTCGACACTTGACTCACAGGTGTCGACACTTGATACAAAAATTTTTCCATGGCCAAGTTCTGGATTTTCAAAAAGTCTCAGGCCTTGAGTCGACACTTGGAAACTTAAGTGTCGACACTTGAGTTTCAGGTATCGACATTTGAGTTCTGAGTGTCGACACTTGGCATGCCATGAAAAGTTTTTGCGTGCCAAATGCTGAAGTGTTGATACTTGGACTCCCAGGTGTCGACACTTGGTTCTACAATTTTCAGAAATAAGTGACAATCAAGCCAAAACATAAATATTGTTCATGAAACTTAAATGCAACATATATAAACAATAATTGAACTTATTTGTGCCCTTTTTGGATAGAAAAGACTCCTCAAATCATGAAAAATGCTTTGTGCCAAAACGTGTCATGACACTCTAACTTTGAGAATTTGAGGTGCTTGTTTCTAAAATCTCACAACTAGAAATAATCATTAGTACAAAATATATACTCAACGTTTTGTTATTTATCAAAATTACAGGGCAGAGCCAACAATCTCTCCTTTTGATGATGACAAAACCTTGAGTATATAAGCATTCAAATTCAATTTTTAGATATGATACTTCATAAACATGATCTCAAACTCATACAACACAAATTTAATAGATGAGAGGGATAATTTAAGCATGTAAACTACATTTACTCTTCCCCTTAGTGAAACATTTCGTATTAGAGCAAGATGAAGTATGAAATATAAAATTTGAAAACTTATCCTACTCCCCTTTTTGTCAATCATTAAACAGAAAAGGGAGTAAACTCTCCTTCAATAAATGCACTTAGACAAAGAAGGTATCATAGCTCATACAAGGTTTATTTTTCAAAAATAAACAGGTATCGGAGCTTAAGAGTAGGGTATCAAAGTCAATATTATCAAAGCAAAACTTAAACAATGTGAATTCAATCAATGTAAGCATGAAAGTGGAATATATATATATATATATATAAGAGTGTTTTCGGTGCAAAATTTGCTGAATCAATCAGCATCACAGAAACACAACATAAAATAGAGTACACATGCATGAAACATAAGATAAATGATAACAACAATAGAATAAACATCTGTGAGGCTAGTCCTCATCAGATGGAATCTCAAAAGATATGGGACCGGTAATCCTGGACCTATGAGCTAGACCTCTAGGAGTCTTCAAAATACCACGGCTCTTAGTCCTAATAGAGGGTCCTATGTGGGGTACAACCCTAGAAGATCAAGTAGAAGGAGGTGGAAGAGCCTCAGCGGGTGTGACGAACACAAGATCAGTGGAGATCAGCGTGTCGCTCGGATCAGCAGAAGACATAACAGGAGTCTGTGGCTCTCGGTTGACCATCTCATATCCATCTGCACCACCGTCATTGTCGCTGGCATTGTCATCACCAATAATATCAATCACTCTATCATCACTTCTATCATCTCGAATACCACCACTGACTGTATCATCGAGTCCATCCTGGTGGTCATCATCATCAGCATCATCATGTGGATCCGTAGGAGCTGCTGGAGGTCGAAGGGATCTAAGCAAATCCTCGATACGAGCGAATCCCGCCTTCATGGTGCGACGAATCTTAGTGTGCTCCATAGCAGTATGGGCTCTAAGGCCCTAAATCTCGATCCACAACTGAGTCGTCCTGACACCTAATCCAACAATCTCGCTCCTCAGCTCAGTGAACTGCTACCTGGCATGCTCCTCGAAAGATATACCAGTAGAAGATGGAGGAGGAGCAGAAGGGGTAGCTGCAGGAGTCATCGGCTCAGTCTTTGATGCAGGTCCAACATAGGGAGGTGTACCAACTGGCCTTGATGGCCCGACCTTGGCCTCTCTCAGCTCATCCTCCTCGTTTGGCTCCTGACCAGACTCCCTGTGAATCCAACATCCAACGACCAGTCTATATCCCATACGGTGCAAGGATCTCTCGTCATAGACATCCGTGTGAAGTATCTCCTTGGAGGTCTCCCCCTCCAAAGGAACTCTGTAAGCTCGAAAAAGATGAGTGAGAGCCATCTCGTATGGCAAGCAGTGTCTCCTCTGTGTCACTGCGTCTCGCATCTGAGCCAACATAAGTGAATGGAGGTCTATCTGAGTCCTCCGGGTCAAGCTCACCATGAGCATCAGCTCCCGCTCTGTAATAAAATCAAACCTGCCAGTCTTCGGGAGCAGAATCCATGCTGTGATATGATGGAGTAGGTGCATATCGACTGATAGCTGGTTCACGGTGACCACTGTCACTCTGCGAACTTCCTCTCTCTAGGATGCATCGAAAGGCCTCCTCACGATCCTCAACAGAAAAGATACAAATCCCTCTGTGTGGATCTCCCATGCCCAACTCAGAACCTCCTCAGATAATGGAATCTGTATATCTCTGACTGTAGTGCTCCACAGCAGACGATGGCAATCTAGGCTACCATTAAACTCACGCACCAAATGTGGATAGTACCTCTCCTGCATGGTACAGAAGGGTACCAACCCAGCATCGAAAAGTATCTGTCTGATCTAAAAGTACTGCCTGTCAAAGAACTCAAGGTCTATCCGCCTGCCTGCCGCCACTACCTTCCTTACCATCCTCTCTGCAGGGGGTGAAACAAGGGTAGCTGAACTACCGGTCTGTACACTGTCAAGCCTGGCCTACGATCTCCTCTTGCTGAACTCTGTCCAAAAGGATGCTGCAGATTTTGTTAAGAGGTGTGACGCATGTGAACGGTACTCCAATGTTCAAAGGCAACCGGCTAGTCAACTAACTCCACTAACGGCCCCCTAGCCATTCGCACAGTGGGGGATGGACATACTTGTGCCATTTCTCCCAACATCCAGATAACGGAAGTTCCTAATTATTGCCATCGATTACTTCACCAAGTGGGTAGAAGCTGAACCACTGGCGCAGATTACCGAGGCCAAGGTGGAGACCTTCGTTCAAAATTGCATCATCTATCGGTTCAGCATACCGCAAGCAATCTCACCGAAAACGGGTAGCAATTTGATAATCCGAAGTTCTGGAATTTTTGCCAGCAGTACCATATCTCCCACCAGTTAACTTCAGTCGGATACCCCTAATCCAACAGGGAGGTCGAAGTGACCAACCAGACGATCTTACATGGGCTGAAGACCTGACTGAACGATGCCAAGGGACTCTGGGCGAAAGAACTTCATTCGGTGCTCTGGGCCTATCGAACTACCTCTCGGACGGCGACTAGAGAAACTCCATTCAACCTCACCTACGGGAGTGAGGCTGTCATACCGGTGCAAGTCTCTTTGTAGTCCCTCTGGATCGATCATTTCACCGAACTAGCCAATTCCGAATAGAGAAGGGCCGACCTTGACTTACTCGAGGAGACTCGATTCTAGGCGAACCTAAGGATGGCGACTTATCGCCAAAGGATGGCCAGACATTATAATTCTCGAGTCAGGGATCGAAGCTTCCGGGTCGGAGATTTAGTTCTGCGGAGATCAAAGATATCCAGGTCGACTAAACAAGGAAAGCTCTTCCCCAACTGGGAAGGCTCCTATCGGGTGGTCGAAGTGATCCAGACCGGAACTTACCGACTCGAGCATCTAGACGGATGGCAAGTAGCACGTCCTTGGAATGTAGATAACCTCTGCAAGTATTATCAATAAAGACAGTAATTTACGCTATATACAAGCCCACTCAAGTCTGATTCCGATCGGTAAAGGCTCTAGTTCGGCCCATTCAAAGTTCGATCCCGGTCGGCAAGGCTCTAGTACAGCCCCTTCAGAATCCGACCTCGATCGGAAAGTACTTTATGGGATCCTTAAACCCTTGAGCGATTTTCCTATAAATGACTAGTTCAAAGGTTCCTTAGGAATGTTTCTAAGAAAGATGAGTTTGGACTAAACCAACCTCTCGACACTTAGAAATATTTCTAGAAGAGATGAGTTCGAACTAAACCAACCTCTCGACACTTATAAATATTTCTAAAAGAGATGAGTCCGGGTTAAACCAACCTCTCAGCACTTAAAAGCAGTTCTAAAAGAGATAAGATCGGACTAAGCCGACTGTTCCACATTCAGAAAAATAGGCATCAAATACACATATCCAAAAAGAAAGTCATTTCATTCATCAAAAAGTTTTTGTACAAGTGTGGGTAGACTTTTACAATCAGCCTTAAATCTTGCCCTGTGGGTACAACGGGGATAGTTGGAGGGGCTTCGGCTTCAGCCCCCTGCGCTGCATTCGAAGTCCTGATCGATGCCTCTGTCGGACCCATACCAGCAGCATCGGTCCCGATGTCGATCGGCCCTCTCTTTTCTTCCGCCGGCTGACTCAGCTGTATGCCGATAAGTCAAGCTCCGGAGAGGCTTCGGCTACCTTTTTCAGGCAGTCGTCGAAGCCATACTCGTAGCTCGCCGCTCCGGCCTCTTCCATCTCGTCGTTGAAGCTGGCGGAAGCCTTATATTATGCCACAGCATCGCGGACCCGTTCCTCGTTCAGCTCCTCCTCTCTTAGCTGAACTATGTACTTCATCGAAACTGCTTGGTGGGCCCGCGCGCTCCTCTCAAAGTCCATAGACTGCTCCTCCTCCTCGCTCAGGCGATGGATCAGGGGTAATCTTCGCCTTCTTCTTTTTCAATTTGGCCTCTTGTTCGGCCAGCTGAATCTGCAGGTCTTTCGCCTGCTTCTTCAAAGACTCGGCTTTGGCCAGACTGGTCGATAGCTTCTCCTCCATGGCCTTCTACGATCCCCCGCTGCCGCTCTGGCCATCTCCGACCCCTCGGCCTTCTTGGTCAAGGCCTCTATCATATGAACCATGTCACCGAGGCCCTCGTCCATCAGCGAGATGTCATGGAGAAGCTGCAAACGATAAGCCGTGTTAGTCATACAAAATAAAAGGAGAAGAGAAAAAAAAGATGAAGGGATAGTGAGTTATCTTTAGCAAGTTGAGGTAGGCACCTCTTGCCACCTCGTTCAGCTTGCATCGACAGGACTCCTCCCAGTCGGCGTTAGTGATAGCCCCTTTAAGCAGGTCCCTGGCCTGCTGGGGGTTCTGAAGAGCGTGTTAGTGTTTGAAGGTGTCGTAGTTGACCCTATCGGCATCCGCTCCTCCAATTGTAGTTTTCCCCTTGTTCGCGGGGGAAACCACCTCTGCCGGCTCAGCCAATGGCGAGGCTAAGTTCGTCCCCACTTCAGCCGGCTCTAAAAGGATTTGCTCCGGTCGGGCAGTCGACTCCTCGGCCATGGATAGAGGTCCCGACACCCTCCCCGCAGCCGCTCTGACAAGGGAACATTGTCCTTGTCAGACTCTAATGCCACTATGATCGCGGGCCGTTCCTCAGCCCGCTGCCTCTTCGGCTTGTCCACGATCGGCCCACGGATTGGGTGGCCCTCTTCCTTGCCGCCCGCTCTGCCACCCTTGCTCTATCGGGCTTCATTTTCTCTCCTGTTGCAAGGGCAAAACCGAAGTAAGTAAAAAAGAGAAAATAAAGCTTGTAAAATGGAAAAGGGGACCGACGGGCATGGCCTCTACCCACCTACGTGTTGGTGGTGGCTGACTCTGGCCAAGTAGAGGCTATCCTCCCAAAGCAGCTCCGGCACCATTGTGACACCGACCGCCTCCATCTCATTGAAGTCGGCTTGCTCACCATCAGCACCGTCCTCCCTTCATTGGCCGTCAACCGTGGTTCCCCCCACAACATGTCAAAGCCCCAAGCTGAAGGCTATGCACGTAAAAGAACTTGGACTTCCATCCGTGGATGGCCAACGGAAGCCCTCCAAGTATCTTCCGCCCAGGACGGGGGCTAAGAACCCACCACTCTTTGCTCCTAAAGTCTTTCTTCAGGACAAAGAAGGTGGTGAAGAGGGAGGTCCTAGGTTCGGCTCTGGCTCTCTGGCATAGAACCATGAAGCAACTGATAGCCCGAATGCTATTCGGGGTTAATCCTATAGAGGTTGAAGATCTCGATGAAAAAATTGCACAAGAGGAACCTAAGGCCAGCCTTTAGGTGATCCTCGTATATCGGGAGGGCTCCAGGGCTCAGCATCCGGTCACCCTCCCTTCCCGGTCTAGGATAGTGAGGTGAAGGGTGGAGGGGATGTTGTATCTAGCCTTAAGGGCCTCTACCCGATCTTGCATCAACTCGGACTGGATCTGATTGGGACCTAGCTCGCTCCCTCTCCCTACGGTTAGAGGCCATTACTGTAAGGCTGGAAGAAAAGGAGGACTAACCTGAGAATTGGTTTCCTAAGAGGGCGGAGACGATGGAATGGGGCGCTCTCTTTCCAAGTGCGGTTGCAGCAAGAAACTCCACCCATAGTCTCAGCCCCCGCCTTTTATAGCCCCTGGGCGAACCGCTTCTCACCGTCCCTCGAGCACCGCAACCCAGGCATCAGGCGGTACGACTCCCCACGTAGTGGAAGCCGATGCGATGGAAAGAAGCACGTTCGAGCCGCAATCTACGTGATCACCAGATCAGCGATGGAGGGGCCGCTCCTAGCACGGCGCCGACCGCCCAATGTCGCCACGTCACTCAAGTCACCTCCGAAGTCCAATGGCCGAGTGGGCCAGGTTGGCCACTCATCATTGCCCCCTTTGCATTAACTGCCGCTCCCTCCGCTTCCAATTCGGTGTCGACACATGTCCCGAGCAGGAGTTTCCAGAGTGGGAAACGACCGGACGCAACACGCCCAATCAGATCCACAGTCATCTCAAAGGCAAGTGCATTCAATGCGAGAACAATGCTCTCACACTTCGAAGCAACAAGCCCTTCCGAAGGCCAAGACCAAGGGGGCAACTGTTATACCCAATCGGCTTCCCTCCAAACCATATTGGAGCCAACGACCCTTCGGCCGGGTCGGACCAAAGGTCTGGCAGACCCACCGAAGATCTGACTGACCCATGAGATCCGACCGATCCATTTCAACCAAGCCATGTCGGCCCGAGGCAGGTCGATCCAAGGATGGCCGGGAGGCTCCTTCCAGCTGGTGTCGAGATTCCGTTACGACAGAATCTTGACATCTCGGCACCATTATTCTGCGGATCCCACGATCTCGACGCCATTACTCTAAAGGTCCCACGATTTGTTGCCACCTAGCCACTACCGAGATTCCTTTAGGGGCAATTTAGCCATTCCCAGCCTGGCCCCTAATAGATTCTAGTGAAACTCCCGCCTATATAAGGTAAAAGGAGGACTCCAAGCGGTAAGAGAACTTTTTCCTTCCCACGAACTATCTCCATTGATTCCTCCATTCCGTTGTCCTAAGCTTCCTGCTAACTTAATCATTGGAGGGTCCCCCGCCGGAGCACCTCTGGCCCGTGGAATATTTTTGTAGGAACCGAGGAGACGCACACTCCAGCTAGGTCGAGAGAACCCGGTCCGGGAGATTCAGCGGCAACAGGTGATATCTAATTCATGTATCAAGTTAGTGCAAATTAAAATAACATGAAACTATGTTTTGCTATGATCTAATCATCATGATCTATTCATTTTTAATCTACATATATTTTATCACATGTATATCATAACCTATGAGAGATTTCAATTTAAATTATCGCATATTTTAGCATAGTTATATAATAACAATGATCCATTATTGTGCCCACATGTTGTATATATTAAAGCTACTGGAATATGTGATTTTTGATTTCTAAGCATTTTAGTTGTATAAATTATAATCATCAGCGTGAATTTTAAATTTAAATGCCCTATTTTTTTTTTTTGGATAAAATTATACCCTCTTGAACACTCGAGACTTTGGGCAAATTTTCATGGCTGGAATAAGAAGCTGACTATTGACCTTGAAAGCTATTAGCTAAGAGAAAAGGCATGCACGCTACCGCTGCCATATAATTCCTTGATATTACAAACTCGCTAAACAAAGATATTAAAGTGGTGCTACGTGCTCTTCAATATTCCATAACATGAAAATAGCGGTCAGTAATTTCTCGAAAGACACTATGAAGAATCAAATACTCAAATGCCCGCAATCACGGAGGAATTTTAACAAGCAGGACAGCATAAAGACTAATAACCTAAAGACTGAAATAATCAGAATTATATCAAAAAAAAGAGAGAGCAAAAATATATGCAATTCACGACACTAAGTGCAATATATTTTTTTTCAGAAATTCATTGCATTTAAGAATGTTTGATCCCCTATCAATAGCTATTCTGCAACATAGGTAACTTAGAGGAGTCGCAGAAGAAGGCCAAAACTGAGGTGCTCCAGCTTACCGCCACCAAAATGCTGGCCTTGAAAACCACAATGCAAACATGCTGAGAATCACGAGAGCAACTTGTTCTAATACATGGTCCAGTAGCACTATCCAATGAAGTACCCATGAATGTATGTGCTCAAACATCCAGGAAAATTACCAGTCATTTAGCAGAAAAGATAAATTTAGAATGGCTATGTAGAAATAAATACACTAAAATATGTATATAAAACAGACAAAAAAGTGAACAGAAACAAGTCAATGACATTGTGCCAATACTTTCTGCTTTGGTTCCAATTAATAACTTTAGTCAGAAAACACGGTTGTAAGAGAGTGAAATGATAAGTAATGATGACTATGATCTACCATGTGGATGTCAATATGTGCAAAGCATGATATGGAATAGAGACAAACAAGAACCTAACGCACAATGAAAATGAGTAGGTGTCACATGTGAGTGCACCTTAAAAAACTCTTGAAACTAAAAGTTTACATAATAACCATACTTGCCATCAATGAAACAAAACGTCAATTTGTGAAAACACAAAACGAAACAAGTTTTTATCCTTGAAACTGAGATAGCAAAAGACTATCTTTCATGAATTGTGATTGTCACCGTTTTTATAAGAAGAAATTTTCGTTACATTTATAAAGTAGAAGAGACTGCTATTATTGATATATGTTCCGGCTTGTGTCTAACATGTAACCGGCTTTAATGTGGCTAAAGTAATAAATACCATGAGATATTTCAATTGCCTATTTCTTACTATAAAGAAAAAACCATTTGAGAGAAAGAACCATCAGCAATCTTCATTTTTGTTGCGTGGATGCACCATACCAACAACCACGAACATCACTGCTATGTATGTTTCATTTCCAGTCAGCTTCACAACTCTGCTTGCATCATTTTTACACCACCAAATTGATTGTCAAAGAGCAGCTTCCCTCCCTATAATTTGTTTTTGGCAACTTTGTAGCCCAGGGTGATCTTGTGTCATTTCTTGTTTTCAAAATATGTTTGTCTACCCAGATTGCATCCTCTTGTACTTGTATGAGAAAACAATGTGAACTTCCACTCGCACTGACAAACCCATGTCTGTCAAGAAAAATGGTTTCGGCAATTGCAGAAGAAAGCAGGATACATGCTTTTGAGATCATGATCAAGATTGAGTGAAGATCTTTTCCTACATGATGGTATCAGCTCCCTTGCCCTTTTCATTTCAGTTGCATTCCAGTAATCAAGCTAGAACTGCACAGCAAAGCTTGTTTGAGGTATGTCCCTTATACAAAGGATCTCCACCGCTTAGCAAGCCTGATATGGGCTGCTGTCTCTGTTTGGCATTCCTTTTTCTTTATCTAGTAGTTTAATTGAATATGCTGCCAGCAAAAGAAGGATTACATGAGAAAAGAAATGGTCAGCAGTGGACTCCCTTTGGAATAGCCTTGATTAACTCCAGTGTACAACCAGTTGTGCTCTTTATGGTGTCCTAAAAATAGAAAAAGCAAGGGGAAAAATCAGAAAATATCATTACATGAATGAACTACTATGCTAAAATCAAACCAAATCAAAACCAGTCCAAACCGAATACAAAACTTAACAAATCCAACATAAATCCAAACAGCCATGTTGAATCCACGTTTCACAACCAAGTCCACCACACAAGAGCCTTGAATGAAGCAAATGACAAAAAGTACAACTTAAGCTACACGGTCAAACAATGGCCAAGAGGTTTGATGATTTTTGGCAAAAATCCAATTCATGGCATATCATAAGACATTTTTTCTCGTCCAAATCAAATCAAGCAATTTTGTAAAGCAAAATTATGATGAATATGAAATCAAACTTTTATTTCAGAACAAATTTGTTTACAAGAACCACCTCTAAAAGCAGCAAATCAAAGTTTTGTGAGCATTGCATGTGCCAAATTATAATGATTGTGTATGTGCCTGTGCATCACAATAATAAGCATAGCAGCAAGTTTAGAATGACAGGCTACAGAGACAGCGCTTCCTGCACCAGGAATACATCCCAAAGCTAAAGAGATGCAATTTTAGATTAGCTGAATCACTCATGCTTTCGTAATTCAAAAGCATGTAGTCGATTCTTTACCACGAAGAAAAGCTCTATTGTATACTAAACTTATGTATCTAGCTGTAACAAGGCTGCAAAAGGCAATTGCACATGATATGAAAAACCATATCTTCACTATACACAACTAATTTTTCTATATCCAGTTTTAGTTGAATTTGTTGAGCTTCAAGAGCTCACTGACATTGTATAAGGCTTGTCCATGACAATTTTAGATATTCCTGATCGTCAAATCAATATCTAGAGCTCCGTTGTCAGCCTGTGATATCAAACTCGAGATCAAACAATAAGAAACTTATATCTTGTGTTCTTTTATGCAACTAGTATATTTGAATTTATATTGAACTACACTTGAGAGAAAGTAGTAGTATGTACTTTATTAAATGAAAAATTAAATAGTTTATGATGAAGAATACAAAGTGAAGGATATAATGAAAGATAATTCATTAAATAGT
Organism: Areca catechu; assembly: GCA_021397845.1. Classification (NCBI taxonomy): domain Eukaryota; kingdom Viridiplantae; phylum Streptophyta; class Magnoliopsida; order Arecales; family Arecaceae; genus Areca; species Areca catechu. Next base: position 2,161,200 of record CM038039.1, on the reverse strand, counting down.
TAAGAAATAATATGAACTGAAGAATACAATGAAAAAAAATACCATGTACGAAAGATCTATAATGAAAACAAAATTACCATGTACGAAAGATCCATTGAATGGTTAAATTTGTCATTAACAAGTTTTTGTTTGCACCAATTTACACCAATTTTTAGCCTTAAGCACACAGGCACACTGCTAATAACCAAGAACAAGTTTCTACTAGAATCAGAAACTGGGGATTACTTGGAAAAATATTACACAGTAATCCTCAGTTTCTACTAGAATCAGGAACTATGTGATAGGCTTGTGCAATAATTTTGATGCTGTAATTCTTTTTGGCTCAAATTGTTGGGATATAAGTGGGTCCCTGCAAACAAGTTGAATATGACAGAGATGAGAGTTTTGAGATGCATGTGCAGTGAAAATAGGAAAACTTGGGTGAGACTCATGTATATTGCAGGAGGCACAAGAGTTGTATGCATTAAGGTCAAAAAGAGGAGAGCCAATTAAAATGGTAATGGTCATGTGCAACTAAAATCAGAGATCTCGATAAGGAAGTAGTTCAAAATTGTGCAGACATCACTGACAAGAATACAAAACCGAAAAGTTCATTGCTGCAACATTTAATTAAGCAGGATCACAGACAGGTATCCTTTCTCTAGAGCACCTTGTACCAATGCAAGCCTCACCTCTCCTCTACTCTGGTGAATAATTCTGTAGTAGATAGTTTTGTGGCTTCAGCTATCATGACCACTGCTATTATTGCAAAATATCTCCATTTCTTTGCTAGGCTTCACCTGCATTGGGACTATGGCTATTTTTGGATAATATGCACATATGACAACCTCCTGCATTCCAGAAAAATTCTCTACATGCTCAACAACACTTAATCATCAGTTGATTCTTCAAGTAGATTCTGCACAGGCTACAGACAGGCTTGGTATTCTTCAAAGGCAACCCACACGATCTCTTAATCACTTGATTGAACTCACAAATGAGTATCACCTCTTATATGGTTTAAAATGATAATGTTGGAATTCAGAACCAAATTTCAGCGATTCCTCCTCAACCTTGTTCTTCAGTCTTCTCCAAGTTCTCAGCATATCTGATTGTATCAATCCCCGGTACAATGTTTCAAATGTCACCTTCTGAGGAAGGAACCCTTTCTCTATCATCTCCATGAAGAACTGGCATGCCTCCCTCCATTTTTCTTTCTCACATAACCCATGAATCAACAATGTATAGGAATCCAAATCTGGCCCTACACTGCTCTCGACCATATCATTCCATAATTCCTTGACTATCTCCATCTGATTTAGCTTTGAAAACATTCCAATTAATATGTTGAATGTGTGAATATCAGGTGTGCTCAGGGAATCCATTTCCTTCATTTTCTTGTACAACTTTATCGCACCATCCACATCTTTCCTCCCACGATACTCCTTGAAGAAGCAATTATATGTAGCTGGGCATGGGCATATGCCGTTGCTTGCCATCTCATTAAGCAAATCTTCGGCATCCTCCAATCTCCCACACGAAGCGAGACACTTGATTACTGAAGTGTATGTTGCCACTGTGGGATAAATGCCCTTCTCTTTCATTGAGCGCAACATACAAAGTGATAATTCTGGTTTATGGGCTCGGCTGTAAACATGAAGGATGATTGAGTAGCTCAAGACGTCAGGTTCAATCCCTTTCCTCTGCATCTCAACAAAAAGGCCTTCAGCTGCATGGATTGTTCTATCAAACCGATTATCTGGATGCAAGCTTGCCCTCCTACAGATCCCATTCAACAAAACATTATATGTAACTACATTGGGTTCTAACCCATGATCCTCCATCTCCTTTAAGAATTTCTGGGCCATTTCATGTCGGTTTACCTTGCACCATCCATAAATCAAAATTGTATATGTCTTCTCATCCGGTTCATATTTGAATTTTCTTTTATTAAATATCTCAGTTGCTACCTGCAACCATTGACACAAAGCCAGAAATTGGAGTTAATTAGGTGGAGATGGTTGTACATATTTCCAGAAGAGAGAGAGAGAGAGAGAGAGAGAGAGAGAGAGAGAGAGAGAGAGAGAGAGAGAGTCTTCTCTTGGATCAGTGTGGCAACAACAATTATGAAAAAGATGGCATTGATACTACTATCTGTTGTTATGACAAGATCAATGATAAAGGCTATCTTATGGCTCCAACAATTTAATGTAAAGATGTTAAGATAGAAGTGAAAGAATTCACTATATGAAAGAATGTTCACTTGGTTCACATTGGCTTGGTGAAATCATACGATAAAGTACTACAGGAGGTGAATTCTTTTACCTCCTGTATTGAATGGCTATTTAAATTGTTAGATGCATGTATGACAATGAAAGCATTAGAAACAACAATGGTGAAACATTTCAGTACTTGTTGAGGCTGGACCCACATGGCTTAGCACTGCATTCACTGGGGTATATCTTAAAAAAGTTGACTTGACAGGAAAAAAATGTGGTAAAAAGTAAGCAAATTTATATAACGAAGGAAAAAGAAAAGATTATAGATAACGCAGACTGAAGGATAGGTAAGGCCAATTCCTCATAATCAGGGATCTCGTAATTTCTAGGCAGGAAATAAAGGAATTAACAAAATCATGATAATTTAACGAATCATCAATGCTTTAAAGATTTTTTTTTGAGACCGAAACCGAGATAACGACCAGTGCATGAGGAAATTCGAAAAAGAAAATTAAACGATAAAACAATTCTCCAGGACACCATGTTTGAATCAGAAATTTCCAAATCCCACAACTGTATTTTAAGCCTGCAAACAAAATCATAATTCTCCGATGTAAAGAAGAAGCAGCACCAAAATGACCCACAACCTAGCTAATTTCTTGATTTTAAAGCTCCAAAACACGTATCTCAATCGATACTCCATAGCAATCAAAATCAAAAGAGAAGGGGAAAAGCTTTAGAAAGAAGGAGACCTTGGGATAGCCGTACTTGCAAAGGGTGTCGAGAAGCATCTTGAAGTCGTCGACGTCAGGCTCCCGGCCGATAAAGGCCTCCATGTCGTCGAAGGCCCGGACGGCCTGGCGCGTCATGCCGGCGGCGACGTAGCGGCGGACAAGGATGGCGAAGGTCCGCGGGGTGGGCCCCGCGCCGCCATGCTGGTCCATCTCGATGATGAGCTGCCACGCGACGTCGAACTGGCGGACCTTCCCCAGCATATCGATCATGAGGTCGTAGGCGTCGGCGCCGTGGGCGTGCTGGGCGTGGTCGCGGGCGCAGACGAAGAAGCTGAGGGCGACCTTAGAAGCGTTGCGGAGGCGGAGGAGGGTCTGGTACACGAGGTCGCCCGAGAGGCGGATGCCGGCGAGCTGAAGGGGGGACTCCAGAGGGTGGAAGGGGTTGTGGTGGTGGATGAGGAGGCGGGCGAGGGCATCGGCGTCGGCGGAGGGCCAGAGTGGGGGAGGGCTCGGTTTCCGGCTGCTTCCCGAAAGCCCTAACCCTAATTCGGGCACCGGGGATTGGGAAAGGAGGCGAGGTTTAGAAGGTGGGAGGAGATGGCGGCGGCCGGCTGACGTGAGCGCCGCCCACCACATGGCCAATGCGCGTGTCGGCCAGGAGCTCGCTTGGTTCACTGGTCGTGCGCCGGGATATACAAAACCGGTCGATGGCACTCGCTGCAAGCACCGACATATACCTACTTGTTTCCATGGATGCTACGCCTAGAAAAGTTTGCTGGATTTACCAATTAAACCAAGGGAGCCATAATTCAGGGGAACCGTTTGATTCTGGTCCATGCCATTGTGGCGCCAATATGCATCTCGATGCAAACACTTAATTAACTTTTCACCCGATGGGCTGAGTATTTATTCTATAAAGACTTATTTGACCCAATTATACCGCGTAATTCTTTAAAAAATATTTAAATATATTATTTCAGCTTCACTATTTCTTTTTCTTGAATAAAAATTTAAAAAATAAATAAAGTACACTACTAAATTCAATTATTTGTAGCAAACAAATATTTAGTTCATCATAATAAAAAATAATAAAAAATAATTATCCGAAACTTCTAACTTTTATTACAAGTAGAACTTAGGGCATAAAAAAAAAAATACCATCCTTTTTCCAACTATTATCATTGTATATATGATACTTGTTGCGGCGTCTTCTCTCGGACCAGGCTCGATCGGCTGCGCTGGAGCGCTCCTTTCCCGGTACCTCCAACAAAGTCCCCAAGGATCGGTGGTGCTCCGGTGGGGGACACTCCGATGCTTAAGTTAGCGGGAGCTTAAAGGCAACAGAATGGAGGAATCGAATGGAGAAGGAAGAGAATACTTAGCCCTGAAACGAGGTTCCCGGTCACCTTATATAGGTGTAGAATACTGTCAAATTCTATTAAGGGATGAGCTGAGAATGCCCGATTTGCCCCTAGGAGAATCAGAATAGTGGCCAGGTGCGCTAGGACGAGGCCACGTCGTGGCGTCCGTTATAACAGAATTCTGGTAATAGCTGGAAGGAGCTTCTGGAGTCTTTGAGTTACTTCCGGAGCTGGAGTGAGTCGGTCAGACTTCGATAAAGGGAGAACCAGTATGTCCCACCAGAAGTTGGTCGATCGGCCGTCCGAGGGAGAGCATCGGTCAAGCCCTCTGACGGACCTCTGCTTTAGTGGGTCGGCCAATCGGATTTCTGGCAGAGGAGATAGGTCGGACCTCAACGGAAGTGGTCGTTCGGACCTCTGCTTCAGTGGGTCGGCCAATCGGACTTTCGGTGGAGTGGGCTGGCCGAACTTCAGCAGGAGTGGGTCAGCCGTCCGACCGGGAGGCCGCTAGCACCGATTCAATTCAGGAAAAATCGGTTAAGTACAACAGTTACCCCTCCTGCTCCTGGCCTTTCTCTCGCCCCCCCCCCCCCCCCCACGGGTCACGTTCGTTCTCAAAATGACCGTAAGCCCGATCAGGAACGTCGTGTCTGATCGCTTCAAATCCCCCATGATCAGCGTTAGGGATAGGTGTCGACTTCGCATTGGAAGCGAGGGAGCTGCAATTAATGCGAAGAGGCTGCAATGATAAAAGCCAGCCTGGCTCACACAATAGTTGGAATGCGGAAACGGGTTGTGCGACGTGGCATCATCTGTGCGGCTAGCGTCATGCCCTAGCCAACTCCTTCGCCGTTGATTCAGCCTTCATGTGGATCGCCGCCTGCCCGCTCCCATCAACCAGTCGCTTTGATTCCTGCAGTGTGGAACGTCGCACCGACTCGATGGGATGGTTACACGCCCACGGGGTGAAGGAAGCTACTTCTCTAGAGGCCGGGGGGGGGGGGGGCGTCCAGGAAGGATTTCTTACTGCGACTGCACCTTGCGAGAGAAAGAGAGCGTCTCCCCCCCTCCGCAGTTTCCGGTCATCTAGGAACCCAGTTCCAGGTCAGTCCCTCCTGTCCTTCTCTTTCCCCTATATTAATGGCATCAGGTAGCCGTGGTCCGATCCATAGACGTAGGGAACCAGGTCCGAGTGAGATCCAGTCAGTGATGACCCGAGAGCAGGTCGAAAACCTTAGAGCAGTGTTTAACATCCCTTCGACCCTTCATCTTACAGTCTTAGGCAGAGAGAGAAGAGTGAATAATCCATTAGGGCCAGGAAACCTCTCGATGTACGAAGCCCACCTCAAGGCCGGTATGAGGTTTTCCCTGCATCCTTTTTTTGTAGAAGTACTCAACTTTTATAAAGTGACCCCTGTGCAACTGACCCCGAACAGCATTCGGGCAATCTACTGCTTCATAGTGTTGTGCCATAAAGCCGAGACCGAGCCTAGTTGTCTCTTTTTGGTAATTTCTTCCTTCTGAAGGACTTTAGGAGCAAGGAATGGTGGATGTTTTGTCCCCGTCCTAGCCGAAGGATCTTGAAGTGCCTTCTGTCGGCCATCCACGGAAGGCCAAATTTTTCTTTGTAGATAGCCTTCACCCCTGGGGTTTCGAGCCGCTATGGAGAGAGCCGAGGCCAAGGCTCCACGAGGGGAGGGTGATACTGATGGCCGACCAGGCCAGCTTCGCTGAGATAAAGGGGATCGACTCAACCATGGCGTATGAACTACTCGGGAAAGATGTTCTTCACCAGGCAGGGGTCAGCCACCAGAGATTCCTAGGTAGGAAGAAGGGAGCCGTCGCGGTCGATTGATCCTCTTCCCGCATTCATTTCATTAACTTCATTGCTTCCCTTCTTCTCACTCACCTTGAGCTTTCTTTGGAACAGGAAGAAGGATGAAAATTGACAAGGCCAAGGTGATCCAACAAGCGGTGAGAAAGAGGGCCGCCCAAGGAGCGGAGCCGATCGCCGAGAGGCAGAAGAAGAAGTGGGTGGAAGAACAGCCATCACCTGTTGTAAATGTGGATTCTGATGAGGACGACACCCCTCTGACAGAGGTATTGGCGAGGAAGGCGCAAGGGTCTCCAGCTCCTATTGAGCAGTCGGCCGCCCGACCAGAGCAGGAACAGCCGAGGATGTCTGACACGGTGGCGGCCTCAGCCCCAGCACCCGCCGACCCGGTAGAAGCGGTCTTCTCCGTAGACAAAGAAAAGGGGACGACTGAAGGAGAGACATCGAAGGAAAGGCAACTAAGGATGTCCGTCAGGAGGCACCAACATTGGCATGCTCTGAACAATGCGAGGAGGGCACAAAGTCTGCTCAGGGGGGCGATGATGGACGCCGACTGGGAGCTGTCGATCCAAAGAACCTGAGCGACGTGGCAAAGGATTCCTACCGCGACCTCATGAGAGTAAGATGTTTACTTTGCGCCCTTGTGCCCTTCCCCCCTTCTCCTTTTACTTGTCTTGTGCGAGACTAACCTGGTATTTTGCCTGCAGCTTCTTCACGGAATTTCCTTGATGGATGATGGCTTAGGTCAGCTGCTCTTTGCGGCCAAAACCTCAGCCAAGAAAATCCAGAGTCAGAGACGGCCCTAGCGACAGCGGAGGCATCTCTGAAGGTCATGGAGGAAAGGTTGTCGGCCGTCAAGACTGAGGCTGAGTCATCAAGGGAGGCATCGAAGGACCTCGAGAATCGGCTAGCCGATTGGGAGGCTAGGCTGAAGAGGAAGAAGGCGAAGGTCACCTCCCTCGTCCGTCGGCTGAGGGAGGAGGAAGACGATTCACCGAGGTCGACAATAGGGCCCAGGCTAAGCAGGCGTCAGCAGCAAGGTAGGCGAGCCATATGAGTGAGGCCAAGAAGCTGGCAGCGAAACAGGTTCGTGACACCATAGCAACATACAAGGCCTCCACAAACTTTACCGAGGAGGTAGAAGAAGCAGTGTTGGAGTTCTATTCAGAGGGCTACGATGATTGCTTGAAGAAGGTGGCCAGACTCTTCCCTAGACTCGACCTATCTGGCGCTCAACTAAGTAGTCAGCCGAGGGAGAGGGATGCCCGACCGATGGCGGGGCCAAACCTCAGGCTGAAGGCGATGCATAAAAGGTTGAGGCTGACATGCAAGTTGAGGCTAACGTGGGGATGGCGGACGTCCCAGTGGAAGCTTCAACTGTATCGGGCGGGTCGAAGTCGAGGCCCCTGCTATACCTTCGGCAGGTCAGACCTAAGATGTTTGTAAAGGCCTAACCTTCTTTTGTAAAGAACTTCTTTTGATATAATAGAAAAATCCCTTTTTTATCACCTCTTGTATGTATTTTTGTGCATATAAAGTCAGTTGCGTTGGCTGAAGCTCGTTCTTTTTGAAATGTTTCTAAGTTTTCGATTGGCTTGATAAGATCGTAAACTTTTCGAAATAGCTGCCAGACAATAGCTCAGTCCGAACCTAAACACTCGAAAATTTTTTTAAGTATGGATCTGTCGGCTCGTCCAAACTTGAGTCTTGTGGAATAGTTGTTGGACACTAGCTCAGTCCGAACCTAAACACTCAAGAATTTTTCTAAGTGTTGATCCGTCAGCTCGTCCAAACTCGAAGCCAATTCTCCACGTGGATAGTTTAGAAACTATTGCCGGTCAGGGCCGGACTTTCGGGAGTGGGCTGCCCTAGAGCCTTTGCCAACCAGGGTCAGACTTTCGGAAGTGGACTGCCCTAGAGCCTTTGCCGACCGGGGTCGGACAATCAGAAGTGGGCTGCCCTAGAGCCTTTGCCGACCAGGATCGGAATCTCGGAAGTAGGCTGTCCTAGAGCCTTTACCAACCGGGGTCGGACTTTCGGAAGTGGGCTGCCTTAGAGCCTTTACCAACCGGGGTCAGACTTTCGAAAGTGAGTAGCCCTAGAGCCTTTGCCGACTGGGATTGAGCTTTTGGAAGTGGACTGCCCTAGAGTCTTTGCCGACCGGAGTCAGACTTTCGGAAGTGGGCTGCCCTAGAGTCTTTGCCGACCAGAGTCGGACTTTTGGAAGTGGGCTGCCTTAGAGCCTTTGTCAACCGGGGTCAGACTTTCGAAAGTGGGCTACCCTAGAGCCTTTACCGACCGGGGTCGGGCTTTCGGAAGTGGGCTGCCCTAAAACCTTTGCCGACCGGGGTCGGACTTTCGGAAGTGGGCTGCCCTAAAGCCTTTGTCGACCGGGTCGGGCTTTCGGAAGTGGGCTATGGAAGAAGTTGCGACCTTTATTGATAATACTTGCGAAGATTATCTACATTCCAAGGGCACGCCACTTGCCGCCCATCCAAATGTTCGAGCCAGTAAGTTCTTGCTCGAATTATTTCAACAACTCGATAAGGGCCTTCCCAACTGAGGGAGAGTTTTCCTTGCTCGGTTGGCTTTGATATTTCGGTTCTTCGCAAAACAGATCTTCGACTGAAAAGTTCGAGCCTTGACTCGAGAATTGTAGTATCTGGCCATTTTCTGACGATAAGATGCCATCTTCAAACCTACCTGGAGCTTGGACTCTTGCAGTAGATCTAGGTCAGCCCTTCTCCGCTCTGAGTTGGTTGGCTCGGCGAAATGGTCAATCTGCAAGGATTGCAAGGACACTTCCACAGGGATTACTGCCTCACTTCCGTAGGTCAGGTTGAATGGAGTCTCCCCGGTCACCGTTCCGGCAGTTGTTCGATAGGCCCAGAGTACTGAGTGAAGTTCCTCTGCCCAAAGTCCTTTGGCATCATTCAACCGGGTCTTCAGTCCATGTAGGATAGTCGATTGATGACCTCGGCTTTCCCGTTGGATGGAGGGTGGCCGATCGATGTAAGTCGATGGGAGATGTGATATTACTGGCAGAAGTTTCGGAACTTAGGGTTGTCAAATTATCTTCCGTTGTCGATGATGATTGTCTGTGGAATGCCGAATCGGAAGATGATGTAGTTCCGGATGAAGTTCTCCACCTTGGTCGCTGTTATCTGTGCCAGTGGCTTAGCCTCCACCCATTGGTGAAGTAATCATGGCCACAAGGAAGAATTTCCATTGGCCGGATGCGGGAGGGAATGGGCCCAGGCTATCCATCTCCCACTGTGCGAATGGCCAGGGCGCAGTGAGTGGAACCAGCTAACAAGCAGGCCTTCTTTGGATGTTGGAGTACCTTTGGCACGCATCATACTTTCTGATGAAGTCTGATGCATCCTTCTGGATTGTGGGCCAATAATATCCCTATCGGATAATCTTGTAAGCAAGGAATCTCCCTCCCAGGTGGTTGCCACAGATGCCTTCATGTACTTCTCTGAGTGCATAGTTTGCATCGGTCGGCCCTAAGCACTTCAGTAAGGACTGTGAAAATGACCACTTGTAGAGAGTGCCATCGATGACAACATACTTCGAAGCCATCCAGCGGACATGCTTGGCTTCGGTCGGATTTTCCAGCAGGGTCCCTTTAACAAGGAAGACAAAAATTGGGTCCATCCAAGAAGCTTCTTGTTCAACTTGGTGGACTTCTGCCGGCTCTTCAACAATACTTGGGCGCTGTAGATACTCCACGAATGCTTGGTCGGAAGTGTTGGTGATGGCTGTAGCCAATCGTGACAAAGCATCCGCCCGGGAGTTCTGCAATCGAGGTATATGAAGAATTTCAAAGAATTTGAGCTGAGACACGAGGTTTTGTACCTTGTTCAGGTATTTGGCCAAGATCGGATCTCTTGCTTCGAACTCATCCTTTACTTGATTTACCACCAGTTGAGAGTCAGAGAAGGCCCTAACTCGGTCGATGCCCAATTCATTGGCTAGTCTTAGTCTGCAAGGAGGGCTTCATACTCTGCTGAGTTGTTTAACACTTAAAATGCAAAGTAAAAAGCATACTCCAAACTTTTTCCGTCCGGGTCGGCTAGGATTAGGCCCGCCCCGCAGCTTGCAAGGTTGGATGCTCCGTCCACGTGAAGAGTCCAAGCCGGCTCCACTTCTCCAATGCTTTCAATTTCAGGTATGCCGGCCGTCGGCAGGAATGCTTCTTGTCTGCAGGTACATTCTGTAATAAAGTCAGCAATTACCTGGGCTTTCAAAGTCAATCAGGATTGGAAAGAGATGTCGAACTTGCTAAGTTTGATAGCCCACTTGGCGAGCCGACCAGAAGTGTCTGGACTTCGAAGGATCGCCTTTAGGGGTTGATCAGTCAGCATGACGATCGGATGTGCCTGGAAGTACGATCGGAGTCGTTTGGCCGCTACAACCAAAGAATAGACTAGCTTCTACATTTTAGGGTATCTTGTTTCAACATCATGGAGAACTTTACTGATGTAGTAGACATGTTTCTGCTGACCGTCTCCTCTTACTTGCACGAGGACGGAGCTGACCGCCTCGTCCGACGCTGACAAGTAGAGATACAAAGGCTCTCCCTCCGTTGGCTTGGCCAGCAACGGAGGGTTCTTCAAGTACTCTTTCAAAGCTTCAAAAGCCTACCGACACTCGTCGATCTAGTGGAAGCGGTCAGACCGTCGCAATGTATTGAAAAATGGCAGGGACTTCTCAGCCGACCGGGAGATGAAACAATTGAGAGAAGCTATCCAGCCTGTAAGCTCTTGCACTTGCTTCTTGTTGGTTGGATGTTCATTTCAATAACAGCTCTGATCTTGTTAGGGTTGACTTCGATTCCTCTTTGTGTGACCAAGAAGCCGAGGAACTTTCCCGAAGTCACCCCAAAAGTGCACTTGGCATGATTCAGCTTCATCAGATGGCATCTCAGTGCGTTGAAGGATTCCTGCAAGTCCTTGATGTGGTCGGCCCTTGTGGAGGCTCTTGATTATCATATCATCTACATACGCCTCCATGTTTCTCCCGAGCTGCCCTTCGAAGACCCGGTTGATTAATTTTGAAAAGTGGCACCGGCATTCTTCATACCAAAGGGCATCATCTTGTAATAGTACAAACCCTTGTCAGTGACAAAGGCCGTCTTCTCCTCATCATCCGGGTGCATCTTGATTTGGTTGTAGCCGGAGAAGGCATCCATGAAGCTTAGAAGCTGATGGCCGGCCGTAGCATCCACCAGCTGATCAATCTTCGATAGGAGGAAGCTGTCTTTCGAACAAGCCTTGTTGAGATCAATGTAGTCCACACAGATCCTCCACTTCCTATTAGCCAGCCATTTAGGAAATGGGCTTCCCTAATGAAGCCAATCAGAGAGCTTCTTTACTTCTTCATCAATAGCCCTCTACCTTTCGATAGCAAAGCTCCTCTTTTTCTATCGAACAGGCCTGTAAGTCGGATCCACCTTAAGCTGTGAGTGATGACATCCGACGGAATGACTGGCATGTCCGACGCCGACCAAGCAAAGATGTCAGCATTACTCCTCAGGAAGTTGATCAGCTCCAACTTAATGTCCTTGCTGAGGGTACTTCAAATTTGGAAGACTTTGGTTGGGTCGTCCTCCCGGAGGGGAACAAATAGGATTCTTTCATCTAGCTGACCGTGGCCATCAGCTTCGGCCCTTAGGTCAAGTTGTTCTAGAGCATGACGACCATCTGATTATCGGTCCTGATTAGTTAGGCACTGTCTAGCCATCCTACGATCTCCACTCATAACTCCGACTCCGTTCCTGGTCGAAAACTTTGTCAACAAATGGTAAGTGGATACAATGGCCCGAAACCTGTTGAGGGCCGGTCGGCCCAAAATGGCATTGTAGGCCGAGATCGTACGTACGACCACAAAGTTGATGGGAAGAGTTTTCTGAAAAGGCTTCGTCTCAATCATCACAGTTAGGGTTATTTCCCCTTCAACTCCAACGGAGTTTCCTCCGAAGCCGTTAGCGGTATGGGGGACTCTTGCAGTCTTGACCGAGACAGGTTCATTCTTACAAAAGTATCATATAATAATACCTCAGTGGAGCTTCCATTATCTATAAGAATCATTTTTACATCGTAGTTGGCAATTACTGCCGACGCGACTATAGGATCATTTTCAGAGACATGGGATTCCAGGAGGTCTTTATCGGAGAAGGTGATTGCATTGGAGCCCCTTGATCTCTTGACAATGTCCAGGTCCTCTTTATACCTCCAATCGGACCGTCGATGCAACATACCGACATCCCCACCAGTCGAGTGCTGGTTGGGAAGCTCTACCTCCTCTGGAGGATCTCTAGCAATTGAAGCTTCGGCCCGATCTTGGCGAGGTCGGACATACTTGTACAGGTACCCCCTCTTGATGAGGTCTTCAATGGCATCCTTTAGCTGGATGCACTCTTCAGTGTTGTGCCTATGGTCTCGGTGGAACCGCAGTATTTGTCTTTATTTCTGGATGCAGAGGGGCCCCTCATCGGACGAGGCCTTTACAGGAAGGTCTCATTCTCGATCTCCAGGAGGATCTTCTCCCTCGGAAGGGAGAGGGGCGCATAGGTCTCGAACCTCCTGGAGAAGTCCTTCGGCTTCAGACTTCGATGTTGGGCTGATCGGTTGCCATCGCTAGGAGGTCGGACTTCGGGAGCCTTGTCGCTCCGCTTCCTGGGAGTCGACCTTCCTTCAGCCTAGCATCGGCTCACCGCTTATTCTTCTGCCAGGACGTATTTCTGCACCCTGGCCAGCAGCTCAGAGTAGCTAGTTGGAAATTTCTTGTCCATGGAGAAAGTGAGCCTAGACGAGCACAGACCTCTTTTGAAGGCCGGCATAGCCACATCTTCGTTCAGGTCCAGGTCTCCATGGCCGCTGAGTTGAAACGGGCCATGTAATCCCGGAGAGTCTCCCCCTCCTTTTGTAGTACGAGGAAGAGGTAGTCGGTGTTCCTCGGAGTCCGACTGCAGGTCTTGAAATGGAAAGAAAAAGATTTTCAAGTTGAGAAAAAGAGTGGATCGTACCTGATTGGATGGCGGAGAACCACATCCGAGTGGCCTTTTTCAAGTTGCTGGGAAGGTAATGCAGTGGAGGTCGTCGGAGGTGCCCTGTACCATAATGTGGGCCTTATAGGTGCCTAGATGGTCCAGTGGGTCGGTAGTACCGTCGTAGGGGTCCACCTGTGGAATTTTGAAGTGATGAGAAATCATCTCCCCCAAGATTTTAGCAAAGAAAGGCGGGCATGAGTCATACAACTGTCCCCCTTCTGCTTTCTGCCGATCAACAATTTTGGTGATGCGCTCTTCTTGCTGGTATAGTCCCTCGGAGCTTCAGCAAAGTGTCGAACGTCATGAGGGACGGAGTCAGCAAAAGGTGAGGCCGACCTCGCCCTCTTCCCGTCAGCACGATCCCCTAAGGACCTTCGGGGCTCCGGAATAATGTGGGAAAAGGCTGAGGGACCTCCTACGGTCAGTGCAAGACACTACAGGTGGCTGCTGCTGGTTGTTGGCCGCTTCCTTGAGGTGTTGAACCGAAGTAGTGAGCATGTCAACGTGATTCAAGAGCGTCTGGAACTGTTGTAGTCCCAGGGTGATAGTGGGCTCGGCGACGGCGGCGGTGGTGGCGGTGTCATTCTCCCTGAGAGGTCCTTCAGACCTGGACAGGGAGTGACCCCTCCTAGTGGAGGTGTTCTAGGCTCTTCCTTTTGCCATTATCAGACTCGGTAAATGGATTCCTCCTTTTAGAGAAGGGAAGAAATGGACCTAGGTCGAAGGTTCAGGCCCTCCTTCTAGCGCCAATCTATTGCGGCGTCTTCTCCCGGACCGGGCTCGATCGACTGCGCTGAAACGTTCCTTTCCCGGTATCTACAATAAAGTCCCCAAGGGTCGGTGGTGCTCCGGTGGAAGACACTCCGATGCTTAAGTTAGTAAGAGCTTAAAGGCAACATAATGAAGAAATTGAATGGAGAAGGAAGAGAATACTTAGCCCTGAAACGAGGTTCCCCGGTCACCTTATATAGGTGTAGAATACTGCCAAATTCTGTTAAGGGGCGAGCTGAGAATGCCCGATTTGCCCCCAGGAGAATCAGAATAGTGGTCAGGTGGCGCTAGGGCGAGGCCACATCGTGACATCCGTTGTAATAGAATTCTGGTACTAGCTAGAAGGAGCTTCTGGAGTCTTTGAGTTACTTCCAGAGCTGGAGTGAGTCAGTCAAACTCGACAAAGGGAGAACCAGTCGGTCCCACCAGAAGTGGGTCGGTCGGCCATCCGAGGGAGAGCATCGGTCAAGCCCTCTGACGGAGAAGATCGGTCAGGCCTCAACGGAAGCGGGTCGTTTGGACCTCTGCTTTAGTGGGTCGGCCAATCGGATTTCTGGCAGAGGAGATCGGTCGGACCTTAACATAAGTGGATTGTTCGGACCTCTGCTTCAGTGGGTCGGCCAATCGGACTTCCGGTGGAGTGGGCTAGCCGAACTTCAGCAGGAGTGGGTCAGCCGTCCGACTGGGAGGCCACTAGCACCGGTTCAATTCAGGAAAAACTAGTTAAGTACAACAACACTCAATCTAGTTGGAATAATCACATTAATAGTTGTATTAATAATTATCTTCATTTTGAAGTTAGTATTAGTAGTTCCATTTCAGGTGGTACCGACAATTATAATGACAGTCACATTTATAGTTTCATTTGTACTGACAATGAAACTGATAGTGAAAGTGGGAGTTCTGGTATAAGAACTAGTAAAAATGGTAGTGATTTCAATATAACAAGATCTAATGAATTCGGTAGAAAAAAAGATGCAGGCATTTATGGATTCAATGCAAAATTATTATGGATTAAATTATAAAAAAAATAGGTCAAAAACAAATATTTGCGAACAGTGTGGATATCATTTAAAAATGAGCGTTCAGATAGAATCAAACTTTCGATTGATCCGGGAACTTGGGATCCTATGAATAAAGATATGGTCTCTATGGAACCCATTGAATTTCATTCAGAGGGGATATTCCACCATCTCTCTCTCTCTCTCATGAAAAATTCCACCATTCTCATCTTCATGAGAGAACAAACTTAGCCATTGGGCGGGTCAAAGTCCTTGAAACCTACTCAAAATTATATGTAGTTGAATCAAACGGGATAAAGAAAACACAAACATGGCTCTAAAATATTTACATATATTGATGTGAGTTACTGCTTTATCTATTCTTTCATCTATAGCCTAGCATAAGATACAAATTTAATTCCTTCATAGGGAGGGGAAGCATCATTCGCTAACAACCAAATTATGTACTTCAGGTCAAGGTGGACTCTTGCCTTGAGAGACGATGCTTCTCTTCTTTCAGCATGTATCTCCTGTGGAGGTGCAAGAAGCCTTGTGGTCTCTTGAAGAGGATAAAGCCTCGGACCTTGATGGCTTCCCTCCATTATTCTTTTGTCGATACCGGTCCATTATTAGGAGAAAGGTGATGGAGGCGGTGCAGGTGGCCTTCACTTATGGTATCCCTTCTGAGTGGAAAAAGACCTTGATTAATCTTCTTCTAAGAGATCTGATGCTTCTGTATCTAGCCATTTTAGACCGATCAATCTTTGTACCACCCCATACAAATCTATGCCAGGATTTTGTCAGGTGGCTGCAGCTGATTGTGCCTCGTCTTATTTGTCTTGAGCAAGGAACCTTTGTCAGTGGATGCTGCATTACTGATAATATTTTTCTAGCCCAGGAGTTCATGCATGATCTTAGACGGGCCCTACGATGCGAAGTCTCATAGTGTTCAAGTTGGACATGGAGCAAGCTTATGACCAGGTAAGTTGGCTTTTCCTTCGGAGGACCCTTTATCATTTTGGTTTCGAGGATAGGTGGATCAGTTGGATTATGGACGCGTGGAAGCCCCCAGCTTCGCCATCCTTGTTAATGGTGCTCTGACGGAGTACTTTTGCTTGATGTTTGGTCTTCATCAAGGTTGTCTTTTGTCTCCCTAGTTTATTTTATGTGCTGATGCTCTCTTCTGTGCTCTGAGGAGTGTAGTCCAGGGATCATTACTCGAGCCCTACTAGCCAATCCCTAGAGCCGAGGCCCTCTCTCATCTTCTTTTTGCAGATGATTGCCTTCTTTTTGGACGGGTTTCAATCTAGAATGCGAGATGCTTCACCACCATTATTGAGATCTATTGTTGTCACTCTGGCTAGTTGGTGAATCTGCATAAGTTTACTATTATTTTCAGTCCAAGAATGAAGGCCGGGACAAAGCAGGCGATCCTCTCTAGCCTAAGGATCTCGAAGCAGACCGGTACCTTTATCTACCATGGTATTCCTATGACTGTTGGGAGGCTTCGGAGATCGGAGTGCAGACCACTGGTACAGCGGGTCCATGATCGTCTTGAGCTCCATCCCAGTTTATCTCTTGTTGAACACTATGCTGCCTAACTGGTGCCTTGGGAAGATGGAGCATCTATTCCATAATTTCCTATGGAGTTCTAGATAGGATAGTTATGGACTTCACTTGATGTCCTCGGATACTATCTGCCAGCCAGTTAGGGATGGTGATCTTGGGATTTAGTTGCTTCTGCTTAGAAGGGAGGTGTTGATTGCCAAGCATGCATTAAGATATCGCCTTCAGCTTGATTGTTTATGGAGCAGGATGATGAGAGCTCGTTATGGCACCTGGAGCCAGGGATCTCAGATTTTGACCTCACGCGGTTTCTCTTCTGTTTGGAGGGAGACCTGTGCCCGGGAACCTGATGTATTAGCTCAGATCAGGTATTTGATTTGGGATGGGTTCACGGTTGATGTGAGCCAAGATGCGTGGATCTCTAATTACCTCTTTCCATGTGGCCTACGCATTGAGCTGGTCGATAACCTTCGGGTTTCTCAGTTGTTGGCGGATGACGATAGGAGCTGGAAAGCTCAGGAGGTTATCGATTGATCGGGAGCCAGCTAGTTGGTTGCATTCTTGCCATACCGATTTCGATCCATGGTTGCTAGGATATGAGGGTGTGGGGTCATTCTTGCCTCCCCAGGTTCCCTTCCAATATCCTTTCTGATTTGTATAGGACTCCGTCTAAGACGAGGATTTCAACTGCTGGGATCTGGAGACTGCATGTTTCTCTGAAAGTGCATTTTTTTTTTGGAAGGTGCTTGGGATCACCTTTCCATGAGGACATTGCTCAGGTGCAAAGGTATGGACTTGCCAGTGACTTGCCCAGTCTGTGGTTAGAGGTTGAGTCTACCGAGCATGTGATCCTACGCTGCCCTAGAGCAAGATCGATTTGGACTTTGGCTAGGAGATAGCCTTGGGCTCAGGAGCAAGAATCCTGGTTGTGCTCCTTCTTTCGTATGCTCTAACACTGTTCAGCTGAGACGGGTGGTCTTTCTGGCTTCATTGCATACCAGATTTGGTTGTCTAGGAACAGCTATCTTTGAGGCTGTTCTCATTCCAGCTCACCGAGTTCTCCGAAGCATCACATTCATGGCTATGAAGTATCACTACCTTGACACTGCCACCACTTCCCTTGCGGCCCCGGACTCCTGGGACTCCCATGCTGCTTCGGCAGCGGCCCGGAGGGCTATCTACATTTCTTGGGAGCCCTCTCCTTTAGGTTTCGTCAAGGTGAGTTTCGATGGCAGCGTTCATGGTGCATCGGGGGATGCTAGTTTTATCATTCGGGATGTTGAGGGTAGGCTGTTGGGTGCTGGAGGTTCTTTTCTCCATGAGCCTTCAGTTCCAGAGACCGAGCTCGGAGCTACATTGGTAGGCATCACCTATGCCATACAGGAGCTGCATGCTAAAAGGATTCTCATCGAGGGGGATTCCTCCATTGTCATTGGATGGATTCAGGACAGGTCCGAGCAGCATCACGTCCACCCTCTCCTTCATGATATCTAGCGATCTCTTGGACCACCGCCGACTGCATCAGTTCGGTATATCTATAGGGAGGCGAACAATGTGGCTGACTGGATTGACTCCTTTGTTGCTAAGTATTTTGGTGACTGATCCTGATACCAAGATGACTGTATTTTTCTGTCCCTTCAGGACTTACTGTTTCTTAATCTTTTGAACTGTTATCACACCAGAATTGTTCGACCGCCCGTCTTAATATATATTTTAAAAAAAAGTAAATTGCTAAGTAAAAGTAAGATCTCTTTCTGGCACTAAACAACTTCCACGATGTCACATGTTAAATACAATAAACCAGAAAAGACGCCAGCTCCATTCATGCACAGTATATACTTCAACTGGGCATAGGACGTGAATATATGAAGTTGACAAACTATTGCATACAAACCTCTCTCAGAATTAATATGAAATCCAATGCACCGAGTACGCCGACAAATTGACCCCTGTAGAAGTCCCACAGAGGAGCCACAGGAATTCGCTCAAAATGTCTTATTTCAGAAAGGGAAGGAAAAATGCCTGTGAACAAAAGCAAATGCAAAGCTCGGTTCCTGCACCTCAACTACCCCAAGGCAGGGCCTCTTTGCTTGGGTGCTACAAAAGCACGCCTTTTTTTTAGCACCTTGAGCAACAGCCCAGGCACATAAAAAGTGTGTCCGGTCACCTTTAAATCTCAGCCTTTGATTATATCAGGATTATGGGACTTATGGCCAAAAGAGGAGAAAAATACGGATGCAGAATCAAGAGAAAGGTGGATCAGGTTCAGCATAGGGTTCTTCTCTTCTTATTCTTATTCTTCTTCATTTAGCTGCTGCTGCTCCACTTCTTTAGCTACAGGTGAAGAAGAAGGCGATGTTGCACTTCTTGTTGATTTTGATGAATTTTAGGGATCAGGACTTCTATGATGCCTTATAGTTTAAGATCAGATTTCATGATAAACACATTGGTCTCTTCGTATTTGCATCTTGGACAATTGGATTTACATGTTTGCTTTCATGTTTTGACTTTCGAGTTTAGATATTTGACTTGAATTTCTTTGTGGTTTTATATTTTTATGTAGTTAGGTGGTTTACACTTGCTAGTAGTACATCATTGTTACTTCTTATGGTGGTTATTGTCTGAAATTTTGATATTTGACATTCCAGGTCCTTCGTAGGCATCTAACCCTGAAATCTAATGCTTCTTTTATCTGTATTTGTTTCATCAATTGATAATTTATTGTTAAATGTGTTTAATTAGAATCATGTTTCATTATTACTGATATTGATATTGACGTTCTTGCACGTAACTTAATTTGTCAGGTGCACACCGCATCACCCTTATGCCTACGCTCCAAGAGACCTTGGTGCCTTAGGATGCGTTGAGCCTTTGACAACTTGCTTCAAAATGGTTCTCTAGAGTCTAGAAACATAAAAACCAAATATTGTCACGCCATCTACATGAAACCATCCTTTGGAAAGATTGGGGATATGAAAAGGTTGGTCATGGCGGAAGGAAATAATTATGCATACAAAAAGCATGAAACATCATCCACAGACTCAGAAAATCCTGACATGTCAAATTTACGGATATTAAAAAGGCCATAACAGGGCAGTTTGTTTCAGAACTTCTCATTGTCTGACAGTGCCCCAGTTCAATAAATGGTTGAAAATGATCACTGAATAGCAATAGTCGAGAAACGTGTTCATATGTTCAGTAGAAGCTGAATCAGGTCAATCAACAGAAACAGGTCATTGCATCATGCAGATCAAGGTATCTGTCATTCCACTGGAATCGTGAAAACCATCAGAGGCTTCCAATTTTACTCAATCCTAGATCAGCCTTGCCAGAACCCTTCCATTTCAAAACCCCACAACAATCATAAGCAAAGAGACTGGTGCATTTAAGGAAGCTGACACAGATTGCCAACCTTTCAAGAAGGAAAAGAATATGGTACCTAAAAATTTTGAAGTATTTTTAATGCCTGTCCATAGAGGATATGAAAAGCTTGCTTCACAGGCCATATATGATAGAATCCTCTCCGGTATCATGCAACTTCCCACGTACGTATACATATATCAACAGATATTATCACCGGGGGAGTATGGGGTCAGTTCAAGTTCACCCACAATCATAATAGAGGCTAAGCCATTCCCCATATAACACAAATACACAGAATACGTCAGGAAGGCGTTATAATAATACACCAGCAGCAGATAGAAACCATATTGGTTGTACAAAGAGGCAGCAGCAGGAGCATCTCTACCTGGTGCTCCACCGGGAACTCTTAGGCCTCAGCCTTTCTTGCCTTGACAAGCTCAGTGTAAGCAGAGAGAGTATCCATCGTTTTCGTACCCTCATCCGAGACACAGAAGCGGACAAATTCATCATCGTAGTAGGGCTCAAAGAGACGAGGGTGGTCCTCATCCACCAGCTCCGGTGGGGCCTCGACCAGGAAATCTCTTTTTGGAACCGAGAAAAGAACGACGGAGTATCTCGTCACATCGCCTCCCACCAGTATGCGATGCAAGGCCGCGCCCACTCGACCGTTGGTCCATGCCTAGCTCAAACAACCACAACACAAATATATTTATTTATTTATTTATTTATTTATTTTTATTTATATATATATATTATCCTAGGACTGATGGCATTAGTTGTGCATAAGCGATCATGCGATTTCTTAGGCTTTCAGCTTGGCATTTTGATTTAGTTCTCTGGATCAAATACCACATGCATGACTTATGATAATGTAAGATAAAAGACATGGTCTGCAATTAGCTGAATTTCTTCAAAAATAATATTGCACCTAGTGAGTTTATTAAAACAAAAAAAAGATTTAATAACTCAAAAGATCACTCACCTGGTGCGTTGTATTCTCATTGCTCACGTTGTGAACTGTGTCATGTAATGAAGCAATATGTATGGTGGAAGTAGTTGTGTGACTGTTGTGAATTGTTTTGTATGTTATACATGTGGACTATTAAAGGTGCTATCAAAGCCATCCATCAAATACTTCATTGTTTTGATTTAATCAATCACAAGTGTCACGCATAACTAGTATAATTTTTAATAGTTTGATGAATGATTTTTGGATGAAATAATACTAATTAATGCACTTTTAGAGCTATGCTCCCTGGTGTATTTGAAATTCACACCACCAACTGTCATGGGATGGTAATACATAATACAGCAAGTGCATGTTTGGATGTCTGGATATGATATATGTGAAGAACTTCTGCCCACAGCAGAAACTTGAGAGAGTATGATTGGAAAGATAATAGTTTGACAAGATGCAAGGGCTTCAAAATCTCAGATCCCTCAAAAATATGTGTTGTGGCTAAATTCCTGATGGATCTTTTGTGTGCAGATGGCGCCTTGTTGTCCATGCAAAACAAGTTCATTGACCAGAGATTTTTCAGCGAGGGATCACTTGATGGTCAAGTTAGTCAGAATTTGAGTAAACAGTGGAATTGAAAAGAGATGGTAGAGTCTTAGAGCTCACTTACCTCCAGATGACCTTGTCTTATCTCTTTTATAATATTTGGAGATAACTATTTTTTCTTTTTCCGTGCCTCTAATTTCGGGCGTTAAAGGTTTAAATGATACTGATATTACTGGGCGGTTAATTATCCATGTTCATACCTTAATTATCGTTGGCAATTATTTGATTTTGCAACCATTATACATGAATCCTTGATATTCTAGGCTTAGCGGTTAGTCGGGGATCCAACTAATTATTCGGCCTTTGCACACCAAGGGATGTCACGTTAGTTGGGTTCGCAGTTACTCGGTTCCGGGTATCATAATTAATCAGTTTCGTAGATAAGTTACTTGAAAGCCTGATAGCTTCTAACTTAGCATTGATCCGGGCATTCCTTGAGACTGAGTATCCGAGTAGTTGTTATAATAGTTACCCTCCGTTCCCAAGCCCAAGACGTCGCCGACTAATTATTTACTTAGTCAGCCTTTGTTGTTTCGAGAGAAGGGAGTCAGGTCGCTTCCTCAGCCTTGATAATCAATTGGCAGTCTTTTCCACTACTTTGCTATTCATTATCTTCTCGAAAGATGCTGCCAGTCTTTTTATCGTTTTGGTTGTGGTGAAAGTGAATCATTAGGGGTGACTTGATCGAAAAAATAGCCTATTAATTCCTGAAACAACCAGGCAATTCAATCGATCTCCTTTGGCCATTTAGATCTTGCCACATGATTAACCGTTGATGGCTATTAATTATTTGCATGGATCTCGATGAGAGGAATTAATTGATCGGTTGTGATAGATCTAAGATTTGGAATAACCCCCATACCCTCATGAGAGGGTATTCCAATGAATTTATTAGAATAGGAATGAAATACATGGAATGTTACAGCTCAATGAAATCCCAAGATATATGGGATCTGTATCAAATATCAGGGATCACGCCAATACTCCCCTTAAGATGAGGCAAATATATCAATAAGTCCCATCTTGGTACAAACAGAAGTAAAATGACATAAACTTAATCCTTTGATCAGAGTATCAGCTAGTTGATCTGAAGATCGAACATGCAAGATCTAAAGACCCCAGAGGTGAGATTTTCCTTGATAAAATGCCGTTCAATATCAAAGTGCTTGGTTTCTTCGTGCTGAACTGGATTGTTTGCTATGTTAATGGCTGCTTGATTGTCACAAAAGAGTAGTAATGAAGAATCATGAAATAATTGAAGTTCTGTTAACAAGTTTTTTAGCCATGGTACTTCACAAACTCCAAGTGCCATTGCTCTATATTCAGCCTCAGCAATTGAGCGAGCCACCACATCTTGTTTTTTGCTACGCCATGTAACAAGATTTCCTCCCACAAATATGCAATAATCAGAGGTCGAGCGCCTGTCATCTATGGACCCAGCCCAGTCAGCATCTATATATCCCTCAATATGAAAGTATCCATGTCGTAAATATAATAGCCATCTTTCAAGACAACTCTTCAAGTATCGAAGAATCCTATATACTGTTTCTATATGACTTGAGCAAAGATCATGCATATATTGACTAACCACACTTACAGCAAAGGCAATATCAGGTCTGATATAGGATAAATAAATCAGCCTACCTACCAATATCTAATAACGATCCTTCTTTACTGGAGTACTAGAGTCAGCTACAAGTCTATGATTTTGATCAATAGGTGTAGCTACAGGTCTACATCCAAGCATTCTAGTTTCAGTCAAAAAATCTATAACATACTTTTTTTAGGAAAGATAAATTCCCTTAGAAGAGTATGCTACTTCAATTCCGAGAAAGTACCTTAGTTTATCCAATCCTTGACCTCAAATGCTTGTGCTAATTGAGACTTCAGACATGCTATCTTCTCTGTGTCATTACCAGTAATTATGATGTCATCGACATAAACAATGAGAAGTGCAATTCGTCCATAGAATTGCTTGAAGAAGAGTGTGTGATCAGCATTACTCTGACGATAACCCGTTGACATGACAGCCCGTCTGAATCGGTCAAACCAAGCTCGCGGAGATTTCTTTAGTCTATACAAAGATCGTCTCAATCTACAAACTTTTCCAACTGTATGAGCTGTAGCAAAGCCAGGTGGAATCTACATATACACCTCCTGAAGTTCTCCATGTAGAAATGCATTTTTTACATCCAGTTGATATAAATTCCAACCAAAGTTGGCTGCACACGAGATAATGGTTCTAATAATATTCATCTTTACCACAGAAGCAAAGGACTCATCATAATCGATCCCATATGTCTGTGTGAAGCCTCTAACTACCAGTCTTGCCTTGTAGCATTCAATAGTGCCCTCCGAAGTCTGCTTTACAGTAAAGACCCACGTACAACTAACCGGCTGTTTTCCAACTGGTAGAGATACAAGATCCCATGTCTTGGTCTTTTCCAAAGCTCTCATTTCTTTTAACATAACTTCTTTCCCCCAAGGATCCCTTTTGTCATCTTCCAGTCATTAGGTATAGACAAAGAATGCAATGAGACTATAAAACTATTATATTAGGGGGCCAAAGAAGAATAAGACACAAAGTTAGCAATATGCCTATACCGTATAGGATGACTAGCATGACGAGGAGCTTTTCGTAAAGCAATAGGTAACTCAAAAGGAGAATCAATAGAGGGGTTAGAAATATTACCACTTGTCTCAGATGGAGACAAGGATGAAGGAGACGAAGTTGGAATAGGGGATGAAGACTGGGATTCTGAAGAATGCATGTAGGGCTGCTCTCGAGTTGGAGTGATAGGATATTTTGGAGTGTCATCAGCATCATCCCTCTGATTATCATTAGGAGCATTGGGCTTAGCATTATCCCTCTGATTAATAATATCAGGAATATTAGGAATAGAGATGGTCCCCATAACAGGATTATCAAAGACATCCAACATGGTCTCCCCCTCTCGACCAACACAAGGAACACTCGAGTTGGGAGAGGATTTGAGTAAGGAGGAAAAGTTGGAAGAGCCACTATGAAAAGGTTCGAGTTCCCGAAAATTAACATCCATACTGACTAAGAGCTTCCGTTCATAAGGACACCAGCACTTATAGCCCTTTTTAGTGGGAGAATATCTGACAAAAATACACTTCAGGGCACGAGGATCAAGTTTATCCATAAATGGTCGATGATTCCGCACAAAACAAACACAACCGAATAAACGAGGAGGTACAATATAAAAAGTAACTCCGATGAGATATTCAACAGGGGTTTTATATCCTAACACCAGAAGTGGCATCCGATTGATCAAGTAGGTTGCTGTAAGAATAGCTTCGTTCTAGAAAAACTTTGGCACATTCATGGTAAACATTAAACACCGAGTCGCTTCCAATAAATGTTTATTTTTACGCTCGGCAACTCCATTCTGTGCAGGGATGTCAATACAAATAGTCTGATGAATAATACCAAAAGATGACAAGTACTCACCAAACTCCTTATTCCAATATTTAGTTCAATTATCTGAGCGAAGAATTTTCATAGTAGCATACTGAGTAAAAACCATCTTATGAAAATCCTTAAAACAAGAAAAAATTCCATTTTTATTCTTCATCAGATAGACCCATGTTGTTCTACTATAACAATCAATAAAGGTCACAAACCATCGGTGACCAAAGATAGAAGTTGTTCCACATGGATCCCATATATCAGAATGAACAATCTGAAAAGGTGTAGAACTCCTACTACTTGAAACTGGATAAATACTACGTGTGTTTAGCAAACTCCCATGCATCACAAACCAAGAGATGCTTGTCAATGTTACTAAACTCAGAGGGATAAATTTGTACCATAAGAGTAAAAGGAAGATGACCAAGCTTGTAATGTAGTAGCAATAATTCAGATGTACCCAGCTTTTAAACAGCCATCTTCCAAAACATACAGCCCATCACGCATTATTCCAGTCCCAAGTCTCTTCCCCAACAGTTATGTTCATTGAAAGTTACAGAACATTTAAGATCATGAGTAATAGAACTAATAGATAATAGGTTAATAGGGAATGTTGGAATATGCATAACAGACTGAAGAGGTAAACTAAGTTTCAATGGACAGATCCTTGCCCAGAGATTCTAGAGATCGAGCATTCAACTAAATGCACAGATTTATTGATTATATTAGGAGAGTAAGAGATGAAATTACTAGATGATCCAGTCATATGACTGGATGCTCCAGAATCTATAATCCAAGAATTATTACGAGAGCTAATGAAATTAAATGCCATACCCGGTATGTCTGGACTTATATGAGCAAAATTACCATAATGACGGAAAGAAGCAGTATTTTGAGAAGCAGTGTTAGCTGAAGCTTCAAAACAAGATCTGAACTGATGAAGGGCTTGCAACTCATCCGCAGTAACAGAGACCGTATGAGTAGCAGTATCTCCAGGTGTGATAACAGTAACTGTGTGGGTAGAGATATCCCTAGGTGCAGTAGTTTGATATGCAAAACCACTATCGCAAGCACCACGACCTCCTCTCCCTCCGCTACAAGTACCTCCTCGACCTCCTGGAGTTTTACTACGAAGCTTAGGGCAGTAGGGTCTAATATGACCAAGCTGATGACAATGGTGACCAATTTTGTCATGCATGAAGGCAGAGAAAAAAACATGAGTAGCTCGTGAAAATGATGGCTGTGAGGATTGGGCAGAACCAACAGCAGATAGTGCAGATCGAGATGGAGGTCCAATAGTTGAGGACATGGTCTATAATCGCGTTTCTTCACTGGCAATAGAAGAAATAGCCTAATCCAGAGTTGGCCACTCTTTGGCTGCAACTATTATGGCTCGTCAGTGTTCAAACTCGGAATTTAAGCCATGAAGAAAATCAGCAATCTTCGCCTATCAATCCATTTCTGTATAGCCTCAGTATCTTCAGAACAAGCCAAAGAGAGTGGATCAAAAAATCTAGATCAAACCATAGCCTTTTAATCTTATATACATACTCAACAATGGACACACTTCTTTGTTTCAGATCCTTAAGCTCATATTGTATTTTGTGAGCTTGCATGGTATTCTCCTGTTGAGAATATATTATTGCCAAAGCAATCCAAATCTCATATGCACTTGCTAACTTCTCCACAGTCTTAGCCACCCATGGAGTCATAGAATCCAACAACCAAGCTAATACCAAGGAATTATTATTCTTCCATCTTTTTGCATTAGTTCCCATTCCATCAAGCCTTTTCAACTCACCTGTAACAAACCCTTCAAGATCTCTAAACTCCAAGATGAGGCGAGCATGACGGGACCAACTCAGATAGTTTCCTAGTCCATCCAGTTTAACATTGATGGTCTGGAGAGCAAAACTAAAATTCTCTCCTCTCCTCCAGAATTATCCATATCACTCTGTATAAGTCTATTTAAGAGGACCTCAAGGTCACTCAAAGTCAGTGCAGCTGGATTCATCATACCAAAAAAAAATGCTGGTTCTAGGGACAATTGTAATAACTCAAAGTCAAGGAGGGAGAGGAAAAAACCTTGAGATAACACTCAAGTGATATGCTTAGCACTTCTCAGGTATTTCATAAGTATCCAGTATCCGAGGTCCAATCATACTCTGGGATCTACCGGTATTGATTGAATATGAAGAACAATAAACCTTTTCATAAGATCCTTACTAGCTGAACATCACGATGTACTGATGGCCCATATATCAGGTATTATACCATACTTCATCACAACCAAAGGAAAACGAGAGAGATCCCATGCTTTATCTTAGCCAAAAACGAGGCAGAGATCCCACTGTCCGGTCCTCCTCCTAGGGCATCAAGAAGGAGATCGAAGGGAAGGAAGCCGACCAGCAAGAAAAGTGGCGCAGGTAGAAGATTGAGAGAAGAAAGAGGCGACGGAGGCTTCCAGCAGCAACGACGGATCCCTGACGCTGTGTGCCATTTGGTGGCAACGACGGTGGAGGCTTCCAGCGACGACGGCGGTGCGACGGCCAAAGCAGCAACGGAGGCAGCGACGCGGCAACGGCGGTGCAACGACCGCAGTGGCAACGGCGACAGCGATGCTGTCCGATCCGGTCCTCCCTCTATTAGGGCACCATCTAGAGGGCACCGTTCGAAGGTGCTTGCAACGGCAATAGCAACGACAGAGATGCCAGTGATCACACGACGGGAAGCAAGGGAAGCCGTGGGAAATCGGTTTAATCGGAGATGTCGGAGATCGGGAAGAGAGGTTTAGGGATGATGAAGAGAGGTCTAATCGGAGAGGGATGAGAGGTTTGGTAGGGAGGATTAGGGATGATCAAAAAGAGAAGAGAAGGGTGGATCGAATGCTCTAATACCATGATAGATCTAAGGTTTGGAATAACCCCTATACCCTCATGAGAGGGTATTCCAATGAATTTATTCGAAGAGGAATGAAATACATGGAATGTTACAGCTCAATAAAATCCCAAGATATATGGGATCTGTATCAAATATCAGGGATCACGCCAATAGGTTGGAACTATGACAAGGCACAGGCTTACTTAGTGCAGATTGAGCCACACATTGAGATCTAAAGATTTTTGGTCAGACCAAGACATCGATCTTAACCATTTAAATCGGGTACATAAAGCTGTCCCTATCACCTTTGCAGGTACTCTATTCTAGATTTTGGAAGATCTTACAGGGTGCTCTCATCTCCATAGTTCTCTGCGCTTCTTTGCTCCTAGTGCTCCCAGTGCCTCAGGTTTGCCTTTTCATCTTCTTCATTGCTTCCATCATTTCCACTAGGCATTTCTAAGGTTTTCTTCCTCTTTTAAGGTTTTCCTTCCTACTTCGAGTTTTCAATTGATTTTTTTCTTTACTTTTTTTCTATTTTTCCCTCATCTTTTAATCCTTTTGCTTAAGAAATGTCAACTTTTAGGGGCAAAAGTCATTTGATTAGTCAAGCTTCTCGACTTCAAGGTCGCCGAGAACCTTTTCTGAAGGAGGTCCCTGGTCTCAGGTAGGGTGGAAGTTTCCTCCCTCCAGAAAAATCTTTGGACTAATTGATCTAATAGCCAGTTTTCCTTCCTCAGGGTCCAGCCAGCAAAACTTCATACATGTCTGCGCCCGAAGTTCTTTGACTTAGGAAACTTTATCGATTTCCAAGTCAATTCTAAGTCCACTCCCCTAGGCCAAATAGTCAAGTGATTTCTGGCCCTACCGACCACATTGCCATCTATGAACAATTTCTTCATATTAGTCTTCGATCCTCTCTTTGTCCATTGATGAGGAATGTACTCGATCTGTATCGAGTCGTTCCTGCACAGCTCGCATCCAACGCCTTTGGCATTCTCTACTTTTTCATCATCCTCTGCGACATGGCCGAGATCCTATTGAGGATCTCTCTTTTTTGTGATTTCTCATCCTTCGTAAACATCCTACAACCAAAAGCTGGTGGTTCATTGGTCCTCGCTATGGCAGTTCTTTTATCATCGGTCTTCTTTCTTCCTTCCACGAAAGGAAAAATAGATTTTTTTGGTTTCTTCTAACCAATCTTGGAGTATCAACCGGGTCTTGGGGCAGCCTAACTAGTCTCCAAACCGCAATGATGAGATCCTCAGAACCAACAAAGAAGATTTTCACAAACTTAGTAATATCGCAGTTCCATCCGTAAGGGTGTTCTTGTTGGAGTAAAATCTTTATGACACCGGACTTAGTCTGGTTGTTTCTCCAAGTATAACTCTGAGTAACTTCTCTTTTCATTCATACATTTTAGTACCTACTATTAAGTTATTTTTTTGGATTTTGCAGGAACGAGGCCTTTGGCAAAATTCTAATCTATTGTGGTCAAAACCTTGATGGACCTTTTGTGCGCAGGTGGTGCCCAATGGTCCCTACAAAATAAGCCCACTAACTGGACGTTTTCCGATGGGAAACCCTCGGATAGTCAAGTTAGTTGGGATTTAGGTAAATAGTGAAATTGGGAAGAGAAGGTAGAGTCTCAAAGCTCACTTACCTCCGAATAACTTCTTCTTACATCTTTTATAATATTTGGAAATAATTATTTTCCTTTTTTTAGTGCCTCTAATTTTGGACGTTAAGGGTTTAAATAATAACAGTGTTAGTGGATAATTAGTTACCCACGTTCATGCCTTAATTATCATCGATATTGATTCAAATCTGCAACCATTACATGCAAGTCCCTGATATTCTAGGACATTTGTTATTTTCTATGTCAGCAATTAGTCAGGTCTGACTAATTATTCAGCCTTTATGCATCAAGGGATGTCACCTTGGTTGGGTTCGTAGTTACTCAATTTTGGATATCATAATTACTTGGTTTCATAGATAAGTTGTCAAAAGTTTGGAAACTTCTAGCTTAGTCATTGATCAGAGCATTCCTCAAGAAGCATCCAAGTAGTTGCCACAATAATATGCATTCCCCTTAAAACATATTCAAGGAAGTGATTGAAAGTTTCATAAATGAAAGATTTTGCTTATCCTATGATCAGTAATTAACTTGTTGTTCCTGCTCTCTATAAATATATAATTCCAAGGATTCCTTAGCAAAGCAGAAAAGAGATCAGGTTGTTAAATCGACTAATGGTTCAGTAATTGTATTTCTTGTTTTATATGTAGATGACATTTTCTTAATCAGGAATAGCATTCCTGTAATGCAGGGAATAAAGATTTAGTTGTCATCCAAATTTTTCATGAAGGACCTGGGAGAAGCGACCTACATCCTTGAAATAAAGATCTATGGGGATAGATCATAAAGGTTACTAGGATTATCCCAGTTGACGTACATTATTGACACTGTGCTGAAGAGGTTTGGTATGGTAAAATTCAAGAAAGGCTATCTTTCAATAGACCATGAAATTACTCTCTAAGGACTGTCCGACAACTCAAGAGAGCGTATGAGTAGGATTCCATATGCCTTGACAGCGGGATCCATTATATACGCCATAATATGAACGCAACTAGATGTGGCATACTCATTAGGAGTAGTGAGAGTAGATACCAATCTGATCTAGGTAAGAACCATTGAAAGGTTGTAAAAACTATCCTTAAGTATTTAAAAAATACTAAGAACCAATGGTTGGTTTATGGAGATTCTAATTTGAAACTACTCGATTATACTGACTCTAATTTTCAGTCATATTGGGATGATAGTAAAAATATGTTGGGTTATGTCATTATCCTTAATGAAGGAGCTGTTTGCTGGAAAAGTTTCAAGCAGCATACTGTGGCTGATTCTATATGCAAGGCGGAGTACATTACGGCATCCAATGTTGCAAAGAAAGCTGTATAGTTGCATAAGTTCATCACCAAGCTTGGAGTGGCACCCTCCATTCATGATCCAGTTATTCTACATTATGATAGTATTGGAGCCATTGCTCAAGCAAAGAAACCGAAGGCACATTAGCAGACCAAGCATGTTCTGCATCGCTACCACCTTGTTCGAGAAATTATAAAATAAGGTGACGTCGACATGCAGAAGATCAACAGAAAGCAAAACCTGGCCGACCCATTACTAAAGCCCTCAAAATCAAGGAGTTCGACAATCACAAGTAAAAGATGGATATATGATCCTGTCCCGATTAGTTCTAGTCTAAGAAGTTGAAAAAAGTATCCTAAAACCAATCATCTGGATTGTAGACGGTTGAGCTATTGTATAAATATATATGAATTATTAATAAAATAAATATTTTTTTGGTAGCTCAATATTGTTTGTCATCTTCTTGTGAATTTTAATATGTTGAAGTCCTTAAAACTACATTGATTTGATAAAGGAGTATTTATTGAGTGGTTTTTAAATCAGTCATGATCAAATGATACGTTATTATCTAGGACGACAAAGTTTATCGAGAATAGATCATTATATGTCATATAAATTGGTTGTCCTCTTAACCAAGGAATATGAAGATAATGGTATGGCATGTAGATGAGTGTAAGAGTATATCTCACTGAACAGTGACAAACTCTATGAAGTACTCTACTATCAAGAGTATCTCGCAGAAATGATATGTATATAAGTTTTTTCTGACCCAAGACTATCACGGTGACTTAGCAAGCAACTCACTATATTTTGGTATCGGACTACCTGGATTTCTAATCTAGTGACAGAAGGTTTTTGAGTGTAGTTAAGTACTTATTAAGTTGGCATTGAGTCAAGAAATGATTGACCACTCCAAGTTACTGGAGTAAATGCTCGGCAATATTTCAATTTAGCAAAACCTAGACCTAGGTAATCCTGGTATAAACTCTAAATTCATCTTGAGCATTAGATCAAATGAATGAATTATGCAATAATTATAGCTTGGATTTTTAAATGTTGCTTTGCCATCATTCGACCTATCTAGACGTCGGGCACCATTACTAAATGATCGCATTGATTAGTTCAGGAAATCTTTTATGAGCTACTGACTTAGATATCGAACCTACAAGGTCACACACAATAGAAGTTTCCGATTAATCATGATGATTGAGAATCATCCAGTGATAAAATTATAAATATGATTAACAATTTATCCTATACAAAAATTATAAATAAATAATTAATTGTTAATTAACATTAGAAGGATTAATTAGCAATTGGATTGCTAATTAGATCAATTTAATTGAGCAAAAAAGATTTGGTCAAGTCTAATTGAATTTGGTTCAATTAGATTTCACCCAATTAGGTTATTCGATGACCTAATCGCTAAGAAATTTTGATCTTGATTTAATTTGAATTTGGACTTAATTAATTTCTGATTAATTAAGTTTAATTTAAGCCTAATTAGATTAGATTCAAGCTATTGAAATTGAACAAACCAAATTAAATTGAGAGTAGAATTAAGGTTGACCAAATCTCCTTACGCCACTCATTCTCCATGCAAAAATAAATTTTTGCGTGTTGTTTCTCCATGCAAATTTGTGATTAGCACCCTCCCTCTTATCCTACTCTTATCCTATTCTCATCCTAATCCCCATACCACTATTTTTATTGGGTTTTTCTTGGTTTGCACAAAAAATAAGAGAAGGATTTTCATCGGGTTTTCAAATCAAAAATACCATAAAAAAATTGGGAGTGGGGCATGAATTCTTGGGGTGCATGAGAAGTTGTTTCTTGGTGCTAAGGAGAAGAGAGAAAAAAGAAAGAAAAAGAAAATAGAGAAAATTAGCTTTGGTTTTATTTTTCTTCCACGACCTAATCCTCCCTGTCCTCTACCTCCTCATCTTCTAGGACTCGAAGAAAATTTGAAGAAACGATTTCAGATCAGCCATCCACAGCCTTCACACAAAGCTAACACTCTAGGAAAGGTGATCTTTCGGGACATCGTGTGAACTTTTCATAAAAGCTGAACATACTATGCGGCTGCAAGGCGATATCCAGACCATCTATCACGCTCCATCAGTAGCGATATTCATCAACCCGCGACAAGATATGGGATCCGATCCTATATATATTTGTAGATTAGATCAGATTGATACATACTGATTTTATTTTCAACATCTATGCTATATTCATATCTTATCTTAATCTTGTAGGATAGTTTTTTAGAATTATTTTAATCTAATATGCTTCTACTGCTTTTAAAAAAAAAAAAATTCATGCATGAAATCCTGTCCTAGATTTCTAACACCAAGCATTCCTGAAAGCCAAGTATCCAAGTACTTGTCACAACAATATGCATTCCCCTTAAAACATATTCAAGTGACTGTAAGTTTCATAAATGAAAGATTTTTGCTTATCCTATGATTAGTAATTAACTTGTTGTTCCTGCTCTCTATAAATAGATAATTCCAAGGATTCCTTAGCAAAGCAGAAAAGAGATTAGGTTGTTAAATGGGGCAACCAATCACTGGGTTTTAAGAAAAAACTAATAACTTTTGACAGGTAATTCTCTTCTCGAAAAATTAGAAAAAAAGCTTGCTACCAAAAAAAACCTAGATATGAGCTCCATCTTATTATGATGCTTGTTGAAAGATTTTATAGGACTAACAAGATCTTTTAATGCCCAAATAAGCCCTAAGACTATTAATATTGTTAGAACATGACTTTAAAAAAAATTAGATATGATTAAATGAAACTAACAAAATATTTAGTTGTAGAAAAATTTAAAATTCAGCTAGCCTAATCATGGCAATAATTGTGCTTAATCAGTAATGGCATCAATCATGCCTAAAGTTTATTGTTTCCTAATACTCCTCTCTAACTCCTTGTGCAACAAGGAATCCTTCTCTGCAAGGAGTCTTGGATGGCGTGGAGATCTGGAATCAACAAAAGGGAGCCAGCAAGGGGGCAGACAAGTGGTTGGGATAGCCAAGGACTTGGAACGCTGCAATTATGTAGCGCCAAAACAATCTAGTGCTAATCCTTTCTTAACGCTATTAATCTCAAGCACTCCTATCCAGATAGTAAGTCCCCTTTGGGGGAACTAGGAGGCACCCTCTTGTTGGAGTTCTTGGCCGGCCAAACAGGAGATCAAGTGGTGTGAAGGAGAGAGAGACCTTGGGGGAAGACTCTGGGTGCTAAAGCTTTCTTAATGCTAGAAACCTTGTGCACTATTCCTTGGGGCGTGACTTCTTGGGCATGAAACCCCTTGGATGGCATGAGAGAGGGGGAGAGGGAGAGAGGAGAGAGAGGCTCTGATTTTTAGGGAGAGAAAAAGTTACTTTGATTCCACTTGATTTAGGTTACATAGAGACCTTCTAATCTAATTAGGAATAGAAACATGAACCCAAACCTAACTCAAACAACTCCCAAGGCTAATTCAATTATGATTGCAACTAAACTCAATCCCATGTACATCCAT
Source organism: Areca catechu (assembly GCA_021397845.1). NCBI lineage: Eukaryota > Viridiplantae > Streptophyta > Magnoliopsida > Arecales > Arecaceae > Areca > Areca catechu. Next base: position 2,126,992 of record CM038039.1, on the reverse strand, counting down.
GACCTGATATATATGCTCTCACTTCCGTGAACCCAAACCCGATCCAAACTTGGATTAGCTCCTTTAAAATCCAAAATTCTGGACATCGAGATCATGGAGGGTCGAACCTCCATCCTAGGACTAAATCGGTCCTAGTCCTAGATCCTAAACTTGTCCTAAACTCTTGGAGCCAATGACATGGCTCCTCTCCTGGCCTTCCAAGGCTTGGGAGCACCACATCTATGCCTACAATATCACAAAATTGGATTCTCATCATGGAATGTCCTTATAGGCTAAGCCCTATCCCCTCGATAACTCCAGGATCTTGATCCTATTTTAAATCTTTAGCAAGTCAAACTAATAAAAGAATATTCCCTCATAAGTTGTGAGAACTATCAGAACTTATGGCATTAACCATGTCCAGTTTATATATTTAGTGAGAAGGTCATAGCTAGAACAAATGTTTATTTAATTTTAAATCACACAATCAGTTTATATGCGAGTTACTAACACTTTATAATATAATAGGAATACAAAAATTTGAAGTAAGCTACCAAAAACATATGACATTAAAGTATCTACTAACATATTACTAATGAGCTAAATCTCTAACATTGTTGCTAAAAAACTCTAATGGATATCTTCTAAAATAGATAAAAGTACAATCAAATAATAAGAAACATATCGGTAACAAAAATAGAAACAAAACCATTTTCTTTTCAATTTGCATTGCTAGTTACCATCGCTATAAATCATGTTACCTTATATTGTGACAACATTAATGATGTTAAAGTCAGCAAATTAAATATTTAATAATAGCATATATTATTTTGCAGAGCCATAAAAAAATAAATCTTGACATAATTTATCAAAATTAACTACAACAGGTTAATCAAATATTTTTATAGTTAAATATACAATCCTGCCAACCACAAATCATAGAAATAAAGTTAACAACAGTAATGTAAAATCTCCCATTTTGCATATTTACCTAAAGCATAGATGATTGCAGGGGTGGACCGCCGGGGGCGGGGGGGGGGCCTTGGCTCCCCAACCTCCCCCTAAGTTTTTTTCATTTTGTTTTATAAATTAAAATTGTATATAAAATTTTAAATATATATGTATTAATGTATTTGGTTCCTTGTAAAATTTGAAATATTAAATATAACTTTAAGAAATATATATATTTGGCCCCCTTAAATTAATATTTTTTTATTTTTATATTTTTTTTTCCCCTCCAAGAAAAGTTGGTGTGGTCTGCCTCTGGATGATTTTGTATATTCAAACAAATATATCATACTTTAAAAATATTATATGTAACGTGAAAAATATAGCCAGTAAATAAAAAAAATTTTGTCAGAAACAACTTCCAAAAGAAGCAATTTGCAGAATAAATTTCAGCCAAGTCGCATATTTTAATCAATAGTAAGTTTTTTTTGAAACTATCATAACAAAAAAAGTTGTGGGCAATAAAAAATATTATAGTCTTCGCAAATATCCATATAACTCGATGATTCCTATTGGACAATAATTTATGAAAAACTTTGATAAGGCTAAAATTAAATTATACAAAAAAGTCAACCTGCAGTATAATCATCGATAATAAGCACTAAAATATGTCATGATGTGTAAATAATTACTGACCAAAACAGTATGTAGAAACCATTATTGATGGTCATGGTATCAAATATTTTCTAGATCGATGAAAGAAACAAATTTTATACTAACTAGGATAGATAATTGCATAATTATTACATGCAACAGCAAAGTTTGTTTGAAGGGATCTGAAATATAATATATAAATGTTTATGAGAAAATCACTGCATTCCCCAAAAAATATATACTTTCTTGAATATTATACAAAGAGAAATAGATATACGAAGCAAAGTTTTATATCGCTCCAATATGTAGTTATTACGATATATAAAAAAAAATAATCATTGGGGGGAAGTAAGCAATCAGTATAAAGTTCAAATTTCTAATATAAAAATACACTTTTTCATAAATGCAGAATATTGTGCAGACTTTAAATATTATACTGTACACTAACAAAGAGATCTATGCACCAATCTCAAATAGGGGGGACGTCGAGGATATGATAAATATCTTATTTGACACTCATATCCATATTTGACATCATGAGACGTATATGTTATCCTTTCTTTTGTGCAACATCAGTGTGGTCCCTCCGCTATTGATATGTTGGTTGAAATAGTCTAAGATGCTAGATTTGTCAACACTGCATCATTAAGGTGGTCATCTGATCTAAAACTTTCGATGATGAGCACCAAAAAAATTGATATGTTTGGAGATAAAATAATATTAGGGTCTGTTTGAAAAAGGATAAGATTTATCCAAATTTTATAGAATTTGGCAATTTTAAGAATAAAAATTCCATTGCTTTTTCTGAGTACTATTTAGATGAGTTAAATTTAAGAAAAAAATAATAGAAAATGGTTAATTCAATAAAAAATAATGACCTTTAGAGATCATTAATATTTTTCCATGTTCATTGAGCTCTACCCCTTCCTACCAAGTCATCCTCCTCCCCCTTCCCTTTCTCCGCTCCTCCGCCCACCTTCGCCTCCCCGATAGCCTCCATCCATGCCCTTCGCCTCCTTGCCCTTTCCTACCATCGTCGCTGCCGTCCGGTAGGACTCCGCCTCTCTTGTCGAGTCTTGCTCCTCCCCCTCCCTTGCTCTCCACCTCCTCCACCTACCTTCGCCTTCCCGATAGCCTCCCCCATATCCTCCACCTCCACGCCCTCACTAGCCATCACTGCTGCTATCCGATAGGACTCTACCACCCCTCCCACCACCGACCTAGCCACCCCAATCCCTGTGCAATCTCCTCCTCCGCTCTCCAGTACCACACCTACCTCCTCCGCCCACCTTCACCTCCTCGACGGCCTCCCCTCACCCTCCACCTATTTCACCCACCTTCGCCTCCTTGACGGCCTCCCCCCACCCTCCACCTTCTCACCCTTACCTGCCGTCACCAATGATCTCCTTTGTTTTTTCCATCTTGGGGTCTCAATCTGGTAAGAGTAGGGATGAAAATGGGCCAGGTCGGACTGGGTCATAAATGACCCTGATTCGATTCGGTTCTTTGATCAGGTCTTAATATTAGATCCAGACCTAACCCACTAGAAAATCGAGTCAAGTCGGGTCCACTATCAGAATTTTCAATCCAACGAATCATTTGGATTGGATCAGGTCCATGAAAAACCCGATTCTAATATAAAAAATTTAGATCTAGATATAATCCAAATCAAATATAAATAACTATATTTTAATTATTACATAGCCAACTATTGTTAATCATAAAATAAATAATAAATAATATTATTTTTAAAATAAGTTAAGATATAAAAATAATTATAATTCTATCTCTATGTTAAAAATAAGTTCCATACAAGTTTTAGATTATAAGTTAAAGATCCAAATAGATATAATCTTAACAGTATTAGTAGGTTCAAGTCAGGTCGGGTCAGTTCTAAATTCAGTAAATTCAGATCCAATCCAAAAAATATAATGGATCTAATTTTAGGACCCAACCCGGATCCATGAATTTCTAAAAATGAGTTGGATCGGGTCTAAACAGGTCGGGTCAGGTCGAGTCGGGTCACGGATCAACCCAACCCATTTATAGCCTTAGGTAAGAGGCTTGGACAGATCGAATAGAAAAGGTTAGACGATGGCTGGGGCTTTTGTGTTGAAATTTTATGTAAAAGAAATTCAATAATATATTAGTAAAAAAATTAATTATAGATAATCATGGTTTATTGGTTAATGCAATGATTAGCCATCCAAAAATTTTAGATTCAAATTCTCGTACATTTTATTATTTATATATTTTATAAAAAATATTATTTATATTTATATATGTTTAATAAATTTATTATAGAAATTTATTATATATAATTAAACTTTGATAGCAAATAGTTGAGAAGCAAATTCTAAATTTATACATATGTTAATTTTAAATTCTAAACTCTTTCTAAATTTTATAGGGTTTCACCAAATAAGTTATGGATAACATCGAGTATGGATCAAGCTAGCCAATATCTGTACATATCTTATAATTAATTAAAGATTTCATATCCATACTAGTCCTGATCTTGGATCAGATTTATCAGGTCGACTAGATAAGAGGGCTTGGGTTAGATTAGATTGGGTTGAATCAAGTTAAATCAATAATCAAAATTTTTATAAAAATTAATAAAATATATATAATTGATTTGAGTAGTGAGTATCCAAGAAATAAATTTTAAATTCATAGGAGTGAATTTCAAATCCATCCCAAATTGAAATGAGTTTTAATTTTAAATTTAAAAATATATAAAATATATTAATTTTTTTATAAATTATTTTATAATTTTAATGATTAATATGATATTTGGTGATAAGTTTATTAATAAAAAAGAATAAGAAAGGTATTTATTATCAAATAAAAGATATAATTATTTGCATGAAAAAAATTTAAAATAAAATAGAATCAAAAAGTATATTCTAGAATGATTTTTATTTTAAATTTAAGAATTTTGGGTATCCAAATGAGTTTCTCAATCGCCGGATGCGCACATCGAAAATGGCCACAAGGAGATCGATCGGTGAGATAAACCGGAGATGGCCGTGAGTTGAGTTGCCAGCCCAACGACCATGGTGATTTTCAGCGCGCAAATAACCGGCGTACTTAGAGGGTTTAAATAAAAAAATCCAAACCTTTACCCTTTCCGCAAACACAATGTCAATGGAACCGTGCTTAATCAAATGGATGAGTCTGGAACAGAGTGTGGCAATTAACAATTTACAGATCGTTGGGTGGGACGTAGAGGAAGTGAAACATACCCTAAAACCATTGCCGGCGAGGACGATGAAGGAGATGGGCGAGGGCGAGGCGAGAATCCATTCCCCATCCTTGCCCTGAACCTCCAGGCCATCCTTCTGGAGCTGGCACACTACGCTCATCGTATTGGTGTCCCGGTGCGGAACATAACCCAGCTTCTTCTCCTCCCCCTGCGCCGGAGCCTGGTACTCGGCAAAACGGAGCAAATACCAGGTGGAATTTGTTAGATCCCCGTAGTACTTGTCCACCCCTAACCCCTCCATCAGCATCCTCCGCGCCATCCCCTCCAACTCCGCCACCTTCTTCGAGAACGAGAGCACCGTCTCACTGCCCGCCGGCACCAAACCGAGAACAGAAAATCTCAATATATACGGAAGCTAGCTAGCCGGAGAAATTTTAAGAGATTAAAAGGGTGCGAGAGAGAGATCATCAAGTGGAGCGAGTGTAGTTACCAGAAGGTGGGGTTTCCAGTATCAGGCCAAATGAGATTGGTGAAGCTCTGGGTGGCATGAGGGAGAGGCGCGTCTACGATGGCGAGGCTCTCGTAGTAGTCGAGGGCCGGAATCTCGCCGAGGTAGCCGTGGAAGGGCTTGTGATGGATGTTGCGTTGCTTGATTTCGAGGGGGAGGGCGAAGAGCTCCTTCACGGCAGTCCGGAAGAGGGACTCCCGGAGCTCCGGGGTGACCTGGGGGTAGATGGCCTCGAAGCAACCGTGGGACTCCATGGCCTGCATCACCTGGGCTCGGAGCGAGTTCCATCTCTCAGTGCCTACGCTGGCCGGGTCCACGCTGGAGAAGTCGATCATGGGGAACTCTCGCGGGGTCTCTGCGCCCATCCTCTCTCTCTCACCCTCTCCTTTTCTTTTGCGGGCAGGAGATTTAGGCCTTGGTTGGGAGTTTCAGAAAGAAAAGAAAAGAGGGGGAAATATTAGTGAGAAGGGAAAAAAAAAAAAAAAGATAAGGGAAGGATAGGAAGCGCCCTACTTCTTCTTCTTCTTCTTCTTCTTCTTTTTTTTTCTTTTTTTTTTTTTTTTTTTTTTTTTTTGAAAATTTGTGTAAAGAAATGAAGAATATATTTTATTTATCATGATTAAAAATAGAAAAGAAAAAAAAAAAAGGTTATAATTTTTTTTATTATTATATCTTTAAATCAATATGCCAGTCGTTGAAAATAGAGAAAAAAAAGAAATGATAAAATAGAAATTATAAAAAATAACTAAACTCCGATTTCTTACTCTCCTGTTCCGTTTGATTTGGAAGAGAAAAAATATGGAGTCGAGGAAATTAGTATTTCTTCTATTTCCTTCCTTTCGATTCCTTTGTTTTGCGTTCATAAAAACCTCCCAACCAACGGAAAGTAAATATTTTCCTTCTATTCTTTTCTTTTCTCTTCTACTATACTCTCCCAACCAAACTCCTTTCAAAAAATATTTTCCATGCTTTTAAATAAAAAAATAATAATTCATATTATCTTATACATAAAAAAATTATAATTATTATTATTTTATTTTTATATTTTTTATATTATTTTTTTAAATAAATTATTAAAATTTATCTGTATTTTTTATAGTATTATGTATGAATCAGAGATCTGGAACCATGGGCAACTAAATCATTATTGATTGGACGGAAGATATTAAAATTAAAATATAATATTTTTAAAATAATTTAAATATTTATTTTATTATCTAATATGAAAATAATTTAATTATTTTTAGATGAATAAATTTTTTATTAATATTTATGATTAAATATTATATAGAAAAAATAATTTAACTATGTTGATAAAAGAATGGCTTTTAATTTGTGAGGGGACGAGGTATGGTGTCCCTAGGTCGTCCAATTATTGTTTGGACTAGGTCCAAATGGACCACACCAAATCCCACGGTGTACAATACGCCACGTTACCCACTCTATTTCACCAATTCCCGATATCCACCGTGCAACTGTTCCGAGACATTATTCGGAGGTTGCATGGTCCTCCACTCAACCGACTTGTCAGTTTCCCAGGCCCGAGTGTAACGTGCAAATAGCCTGTTTTCACACAAAAATACGGAACGTACAATATTACCAGGATAAATTTTATAAAAAAATATTTTTTTTTGATAATATATATATATATATATTACCAAGAGGTTAATAATGTTATTGGTTGGATTGCTTTTTTTTTATTATTTTTTTGCTGAAACCAAAGAGATTTCCAGTATAACTGTGAGTACCTACTAACTATACTATCATTTTGATGATACTTTTTTTTATCGTTGAGCAGCATTCAAAGTAAATGATCTTAAAAATTAAAGAATTCATATCTACAGGATCTATGGAATATTTTATATTTTAATATTATAAACTCGATTTGTATCAAAATGATGTCATCATCTTTCTGTACTTAAAAAAAAAAAAAAGCCAGGACGGGATTGCATAAGTGCAAAAGAATGAGCCACCTTCCGTCGCGCGGATCCACCATCGGATCATCGACGGATAGCTTGAGCCGCGTAGGCAGATGAAAGATAAAGCTGGAGAGCTTTGAGAGCCGTCCAGTAGGCAATCCAACGATGGATTTGTGCAATAGAAGGTGAATATTTCTTTTGCGCCAGAGACACAGCCCGGATCCTGACCCATTAACCCATCTAAAATGAAGACTATGTTCAGCAGCCAGATATGAGCTGGTCTACGGAAGGAGAGATGGTGGGAACATGCGTGTTGGCTTATTTGTGCAGAGGTGATGTTTGAAGGATACTAGAATAAATTACTTATAAACAGAAGGTTAATCAATACAAAAGTATTTTATAAAAGATGGATATTGTGAATTTGATAACGTATCGTGTTGCCAAACAAATAATATAATCGTTTACGGTCTTAGTAGTGTCAGGTTGAAGTTCTTATCTCTTGATGAAAAAAATTATAAAAATCTAAACATCTTGAATCGAACATTATTTGACGGAATGGAGACCTGCGAAAATAGTTACACCGAATTTAACCTCCCTATCCTTTTTGCTTTATTAAAAAAAGATAATAATAATAAAATATAGCTATTTACAACGTGTCTAGATCGGCGGCCATGATCCAAAGGTCGATTCATGCGGGGATGTGTAGACCGATTCAACAAGGATGTAAGCTGAGCAATTATGATATAAACAGAGGAAGGTAAAAGCTATCAACTTTGGTGCACGTAATCGAGATGGTAAGAGAGTGCACTACTCCGGCGTCTTAGTGGTATCAGGTTGATGTACTCACCGATGGTGTGGAGAGCACGTATAAAAAATTGTGACTCGAATCGAACATGACCTGGCAGGGTTGGAGCCTGCAGGGTAGCTACATCGAGATTTGTTCCCCCTCTCATTTTGTCTTATCAAAAAAAAAAAAAAAAAAAAAAAAAAAGCCATCAACTTAGAATGAGATTTTTTTATAAAGCAAAAATTGAGAGATGGCCAACCAACCGTTATCACCAATTACATAAAGAAATAATAGTACTATCCAAAATATATATCGATAGTAAAATAAAGGTCACTATCATCTATAATAATTATGGTGCAAATAGATCAAGTTGAATTGAGTCATGTATGATTTCGGCTTGATCCGGTTTCTTAATCGGATTTTAATAATGAATCCAAACCCAATCTAATATGCGATCGGATAGGATTGGATCGAGTTCATGATCAAAATTTTTAAATCAGTGGATCATTCGAATTGGATCAGATACTTGTACAACCCAACTCCAATCCAAAAAAATCGAGGTTGAATCGGATCCAAGTCAAGTCCAAGTTGAGTTCATATCAATTATAACCAACTACATTTTAATTACCACATAGCTAACTACTATTAATCATACAAAATAGATAATAAATAATATTATTTTCAAAATAAATTAAGATGTAAAAATAATTTGAATTTATCTCGGTAGGTCGATTATCAATGTCGGTTGAGGTCAGATGGGTATCGGTGCCCTGGGTGCTAGGCAAAGCTCATCCTCAAATGAACTTCTTGAGATAGCTATGTCATATCAGATCTTCGTTCTCTTTCTTAGATGGTGGCATTCCTCGGTATCATGGCTATGATCCTTGTGGAACTAACAATATTTGGTCTTGTCACTACCGCCTGATGGCCTCAACGAGGGAGGTCTGCACAAGTAGCGCTTGCCCTCAATCTCCATCATGGCCCTGAGGGTAAGGAGAGGAGTGTATTTCCAGTTCTTATTAGGGAAGTCCTTTGGCTTAAAATCAGGTTGGTGGGACTAGACAGCCTTATATGCCCAGGCCAGATCTCCCAAGGCTTGCTTCTTCCTAGGCTTCTTGTTGAGCTCCCTTCGGGTGCAGTTGACCTCCTCCACACGAAATACTTCTAAGCACAGGTGAGCAGTTTGAAATAAGACTTCGACGACTTCTTATTGAGGGAGTAGGTAAACTAGGAGGTCCTAGGCCCCCTCTTCATAGACAGCATGGCTACGGATTCATTCAGGTTGTACACCTTCAATGTGGCCACCTTGAACCAGGCCACATAATCTCTCAGGGACTCTCTATCCTACTAGTAAACTAAAAGAGACTGTCTGCCTCCCGAAGCATCTTCCAGTATCCATCGAGGTTCACCACAAACTTCTTCTCCACCTGCCTTAAGGAGTTGATGCTCTTCGACTCAAGCCAACAGTAGCAAGCTTGGGCTGACTTACGGAGTGTGGCCTGGAAGGCAGTGCAAAGAAGGGCATCAGTCATTTCTTGATTTGCATGAGGGTCTTGTAGCTCTCAAGATAGTCAAGAGGGTCCATGGTTGATAAAAACATCACATAGCACAGATTTTGATGCACACCTAGCATTCATATGGATAGATATATGTATTCATTTTTTATTTATCTAGGTATATGGGGATTGAATATATTATTTTATTTTATTATTTTATATCCAATTCATGCACATATCTCAGAGCATAAAAACTGGATTAGTTTGGAATCTATTTTAGATTAGTCTAGTTATTTTAGATTAGTTTAGAGTCCTATAATTCTGGTTCAGTCTCTAACTTATCGGAAACTAAACTTAATTTAAAGAGGTCTTGTATTTAAAATAATTCAATCAAAAAAATTATTGAAAAAAATTTTGGATTTTCTCCCAACTCCTTCCTTCTCCCTTTTCTCATTTTCTTCTCTCTCTTCTTTCTCTCTTCCGGTTCTTCTTTTTGCTGATCTTCTTCTTCCTCTTCTCTTCTTCCTATTCTTCTTCCCCTTCTCCTCTTATTCTTCTTCCCCGCCTCTCTAAGCTCCTGAGACCCAACTTCTCCCCTAGCCACTAGCCCACTTCCATATTTGGCCACTCTAACCTCCCAACCGATTTTAACTTCCCTAGCCATCATCTTTTGTATTTAGCCGCACCACCCGCCTCTACTCCTAGCCCTCTCCCACCACCAAACCGCACCGCCTCCCACCACCGCACCATCCACCTCCATTCCATCTTCTCGCCCTCCCACCATTGAATTTACCTCTTCGATGAGATCCCATCCGTCATCGACCTCCTCATGCACCTACTCCGCTTTGACCTCTCCAGCAACGACCTCAGTGAGCCCATTCCTCGAAGATGCCCTTGCCAACCTCACCCGCCTCCTCACCCTTGACCTCCAAAACAAGCTCCTCTATGGCTATGCTAGCCACCATCAAATGACCCAGCGCTTCGATCACCACCTCCCTCCCATTCGGAGAGCTCTACGACCAAACCCCACCTCCCTCTTCACTGCCGTCGATCGACCGTGCCACCTCCCGTGCCATCAAGCCATCCAACCAATTCCCCTAGTCTCCCATAACTTTCGTGTAGACCCCCCATCGCAATCCGACAATCTGTGCTCCCCTGTTATCGCTAGCACTGATTGTTGTGCCATCGATCCCTAGAATAGGGCCACGGAACCAAGCCTCCATGCTACCATTCCATCAACGGGCCTCCCTCCCTCCAGCAAACGATCTCAACCCATACCTCCGACGAGTTCCCATTCTCCATCACCGGCACCCCGACTTCTCTAAGCCGGCGAGAATCTCCTATTCCACCCAGCCTCTGGTTGAACGATATGAGAAGACTCCTCATGATCGTAAAAGCACGAAGAGTACCGCATGCTTTACAAAATAAAATTATTTATTATTACCGGCTTCAAGCCAATTTTAGAATAAATAAATAAAAAGAAAAACTTGAATTTATTTATCTGGTTTCGTCATGTTGATCTCCGTGTATCTTGATCATATGGATGAAAAAATATATGCACGATCAAGAAATTTGCATGCTATTAGAGCAAATCTAGAAACCCGTGCTAACTTCTAACTTTGAATTTATTAGATTATTTATTCTTTACCTTAATTGATTTTCTCATGATTTTGGTTAAACCAGATTCGAAGACTTCCTACCTAATTTGTCCATAATCTCATCGCCATCCACCTCAACTACTCCTAGGCTGATCTCCTTTTTCTAGGATTCGATAACATCCCGTGCTTGGTGAGAAGTTTTTCATGATTTAGGTTAGAATTTTAAAATCATTGACAAAAATTTTATCTTTATTAGTTATCCTATCTTTAATTCAGTCGGATCTGATTTAATTAAATTAAACTAACCTAGCATGGTGGTCATTTCTTAATGACCAACGATCCAACCTCTTGAAATATTTGACTGTGCATACTTATTAGGTCACTTCCTAAATTGGACCTTATTTTTAACTGGATTAAATTAGCTTTATTCTTGCTTTAATATTTGCTATTATTTACTTTAATTATTTATTTAATTTACATGCTGTTCTCAATAGATGGTCCTTAGGTTTAGGATAGTGAGCCCGTCCCATACCAAAAATTTGGTATCAGAGCCCAGCTTAGTTTGGATTAGGAATATTTGCATTATAAAAAAAAAATTCCACATATTCAGCATATCCTGCATACCCATTAGTATTTTAGAAATTCTCATCCATAAAAAACTCCAAAAATTATAAAATTTATTTTACCCATTAGTATTTTAGAAATTCTCATCCATAAAAAACTTCAAAAATTATAAAATTTATTTCATTAAGAAATAGACTCATAACCAAAAAAATCCTATGATTGTGGATTCCTGAAACTACTTTAAAATCCATGCCAGTTTAGACTTGAAATTCTCAGCTTCTATTCCAGAATTCTGCAACCAATAGTTTTGGACAACCTCTATTTAAACCCTAAGTCATGTTTCTAGGAATATCGAAAAATTATAAAATTAATATCTCTAGAAACTAGACTCAAATTAAAAAAAATTTATATGCAAGAATTTATGAAACTGCTTCAGAATTCATACGAGTTTGATCTGAAACTTTTGACTACAACTTGTAAAACTTTATAGCACCTATTTTTTTGATAATTTCTATTAATAGGATTATTGAAAAATTATCAATTTTATAGATCTGAAAACTAGATTCCAAAAGAAAGATATCTATTTTTGCCAATATTAAAATTGAAATCTAGATTGGTACCAGGTTTCTCTAGAAAACTGGTTATCATATTCTAAAAATTCAATAGAGAGCTTGATTCTAATCCTTGCAAGACTACCAGGTCAAGAGCAAAATACCATCCCAAATTCTTAGAGTTAGATAGTAAGATAAATCTTAATCAAATAGCTGCATCCCTTCAAGTTCTCACTAAAAAAAATGATAATATAACTAGCATTTCTCTAGAGAACGGATTAAGAATAAAAAAATGAGCGAAAATCAAGCCAATAATAATCAGATTAGATATACTCCTCTTAGACTTATGACACGGTCAATCAAGAAGGCTGATTCCAAAATTCAATATTTTTTATACAAGGGACTAGACCATACTAATAGTAAGTGCCCATCCATCCTACTTACAGGGAAGTCTAAAATTGAAAATCCAAAAAATAACCCTCAAGAAGAAGTCTATATAGCGGATCATGAATTAGCAAACATCTATGATAGCTATGACACTATACAAATTGACATTATATTTGAAGAACAACTAGACATAAAAGAAGATAAATGTGTATTGAACCAACCTAAAGAGATTGAAGATAGGAACAGCACCGCTGTTCTTCATACCCTTATCAGTCAAGATGATAACATATGCAAGGAAAACATCAATAGTAGTAGCTACATTGATACCATCTCTCTTGATGTCATTTTATACATAGATTTAGTACCTGAAGGCCACTCAAGTTCCTATACTGTTGCCAGGATAAGTACTCCGTCTATCTTCTTAAGCATAGGTATTTATTGAACCATATCTATCCCAAAGAGTTCTATATTATGGTCCAAGTTCTTAAGTTTTAAAATCATTATCTACTTCCACTAGAATTTATCCTGTATTTGGACCATGAGACTTTCAGGTTTTTCAATTCACAAAAAAATTTAAGTCTGAAACTTGGAAAGTAGAATGAGTTCCTTTATGCCTATATCTTTGTTATAAGGTACGAAATAGATGTAGATACTAAAGTTGATGCGGATCTCTTATCGAAAATAAGTTATGGACTTTGATGGTTAAAAGAAAAATATGATGAATGTCCAAACTTAAAAAAATAAAAATATTATTATTTTACACCCATTACTTGTGCGTACTAGAATATTAAAGGCAGCATCATCCTTTTGCAGAGTATACTAGGAGTATGCATAAAGAGATAGGTGATAAATTAATATAAGTAATCAAATAAATAAATAGCGGATTCTCACTAACAAGTCAAGAATTTTGCTAAAGATGATTATATCATGATTAAGGTCAGACCTAAGCTATTTCCACCAAGAACCATTTTGAAGCTATTTATCCGAGAAACAGGCACATTCAATATTTTAAAGAAAGTTGGAGCTAATACGTATGTTAATGAACTATCATCTGACATGGAATTAATTCAACTTTCAAATTATCGGATCTAATTAAATATAAAGAACTAGCATTGATACTCAATGACTTGTTTGAGCATGTACTATCCTTTGTGAGTAAAAAGTATCCACAAGCTAAATTGAGAAATAGCATGATGAGATCGATAGCATCTTGGACGAGCAGATCAAATTCACTAGGGATTGAAACAATCATGACTATTTGGTTCATTGGCGAGGCAGGATAGAGTCAAAGGATTTCTAGATTATCTAAGACTTTCAAAACAATATGGAGCCTGACTCGACGGAGTTGAGTTCTCCCCACTCAAGAGGAATGATGAGGACATCATCTAACATAGTTTTAAATGCACACCGAGCATTCCTATGGATAGATATATGTATTCATTTTTTATTTATCTGGGTATATGGAAAGTGGGCATACTATTTTTATTTTATTATTTTGTATCCAACTCATGCACAGATCTTAGAGTATAAAAATTGGATTAGTTAGAAGTCTATTTTAGATTAGTCTAGTTATTTCAGATTAGTTTAAAGTCTTACAGTTCTAGTTAAGTTGGTCTCCAACTTGCTGGGGACTAAAATCTATTTAAAGATGTCTTGTATTTGGAATAAATCAACCAAAGAAATTATTGAAAAAAATTTGGGTTTTATCCCGACTTCTCCCTTCCCCCTTCTCTTTCTCTTTTTCTCTCTTCTTTCTCTCTTCGGGATCTTCTTTTCCCTGGTTCTTCTTCTTCTTCCTCTTCTCTTCTTCCTATTCTTCTTCCCCTTCTCCTCCTCATCTTCTTCTTCCCCCGCTTCTCTAAGCTCTTGAGACCCAACTCCTCCAAGACTTCTGATTCACGTCGCTACGCACCGATTATAGTACCTTAATTCTACTATTTTTAGATAGAGTAGGCAAGTAGTAGGAGTAAAGGTCGAATCAACAGAGACTTTTGTAGTTATTTCAAAAGGTATGCAATAAAAGAGTTGAGATCAAAAAGAGAATTAACAGTGGATAAAATTAAGATATGATCTATCTTAATGAGAGTATAGCCCGTACCCATAGATCACGGCCAGTCCCTTTTAGGAATAGATCAGTCAAAAATTATTCACTTAAAGAGTACTTAGTAAAAGAGCAATATGAAGCAATAAGATTTTTTATTTCAAAACATAAAAAATTACATTTCATAATTAACTGAAACAAATTTCTAAACAAAAGTTACTCTTCCCCGAGATCATGCTTCCATGAAGACCTAGCAGCATATTAGAAGGTCTGGCAGTAGATCAGATGGTGGAGCAGCGATGTGGTGGAAGTCTGTCAAGGTAGATCAGAGCAGATGGAACAATGGTGCAGTATAAACCAAGGAACCAGGAAGTAGCAATGAAAATGATATTAGAAGGAAAGTCAGATGAGAGTGGGGGAATGAAAGTGGATGGAAGGGCGATAGGGCGAGAAGATGGGAGTGGAAATTGGAAGTAAAAGGATCTGAGAGAATGATAGAAGGAGCGCCGAATGTCCTTTTATAAGTGGAGAGAAGCGCTGCATGAGAACCGCATTGGTTTCCATCGTAATCTGCAACAACTCTCAGTTCCATTAGAGTTATCTATTGGATAGACGCGCCCGCATTCTATTTTCCATCGTAATTTGCTCAACCATCTTCTATTTCGCATTTTTATCCCCGCACTCGCTCAACCATTGTGCATGATCTTCATCGTTCTGCTCTAACCGTTCCAACCATCTCACTATGATCGACTTCTTCCGATCTCTTTTCCCATTCGACATCCTGGTCCAACTCCTGATAGCCGATGGTGATTCCAGAAAGATCTCTTGTTGTGAGGATAGT
Organism: Areca catechu; assembly: GCA_021397845.1. Classification (NCBI taxonomy): domain Eukaryota; kingdom Viridiplantae; phylum Streptophyta; class Magnoliopsida; order Arecales; family Arecaceae; genus Areca; species Areca catechu. The sequence goes on along the minus strand of CM038039.1, from coordinate 2,111,511 downwards.
GGACAGCGGTGGATCAGCGTAGAAGGGCTTAGCTCCGGCAATGGTGAGACAACAACCAATTAGACCTGTCAAAATGGGCCAGAGCCCATGAGCTAGCCCATTTAGCCCTATAAATGAACCAAGTCGGGCTGAAAAAATGGCCCATTTATTTAACCAAGCTTTTTGGCCCGGCCCTTATAGCCCATGGGCTAAAGTGGGTTAGGGCTAGGCCAGCCCATGGGCCATGATCGTGTCCGCCACCACCGTCCGCCTAGATGCTTCTGGATTCCTGTTGCACGAGCCACCACCCATGCCGATCGGAAATCCCCCTCCGGTCCAGTGCCTTCGGCCATCTTCCCAACCTCGAACAGCCACCGGCCTCCACCTCCTAAGTCCCATATGGCCAACGCCCCTCGCGAACACCAGTCCATCGACTTCCTCCATCTTCCTCATCGGATCCAAGGAAAAAATCAAGAACCACCGTAGTCCAGCACCCATCTCCACTGCCGGCCTCCCGACGCCAATCCGGAAGATCCAAGCATGGCCGAAATGATGGGGACATCAACAAGAAAGAAGTTTTTTTGGACTAACTCACTTTTGTTTTACAGTTAAAATAGACAAATCTAATAAAGGGTTTGAGCCTATATTCTCTCTCAGCAAATACTTAAGCCGATTCATGTTAATGAGTCGACTCAACCTAAATTCAAGCAGGGTATGAGGCCACTTCTTCAATGCCAATTTTTCTTACTTGGCGCCATCCATTTGAAGCCCACTTCCCTCACTGGGATGCCATCTACTTGATGCCCATTTTCCTTACTTGGATGCCATCTACTTGAAGCCCATTTCCCTCAATTGGTTGACACCACGTCAAGCACCTTTTTTAGGAGGAGGAAGGACATTATATCAAGAATTTTATGGAAAGATTGAAGCCATGTTCTATTACCCCAACAACCCTCCAACTAGCTTGCCATGTGGGATGCCACATCACATGACACATAGGGCTCCACATCAGCAAATTAAGCCAAGTCATTGCCACATGTCAATTAGTTGTAACCTTCTATCCATAAATGGTTGTAAAAAACTAATTCTAGTTGAAACTACCCAACTATAGTTAGCTAGACCTAACCTCCACTCCCTCTCTCTCCTTGGCCGACCCATATGGGTTATGGAAGGCTATAAATAGGACCTAAGCCCTCCCATTGTATTCATTCTATTTTGGATTAAATGAAGAAAGATATCTTTCTTGTTCTAATTTCCCTATGTTCTCTTTTTTGGAGTGAAAAGTTCTTGAGTTTGAGAGTTAGAAGATAGGTTTGAGAAGAGAGTGTGAGGTTCTTGAATGAGTGTTTGAAGGGTAGAATACCCTTGAGTGTTTGAAAGGTGGAGTGCTCCTTGCTTGATCCAAGATCCAAGCATCATTCCTTGAAGGTGCCGGCTTCTACTTCCTTGTTTCCCTTTCTTCTTCTTCTTGTTTCAATTCCAATTTTGAATTCTCCTTCCATGCCTAATTTTTGATTTGATGCAGGTTTTCTCTAATTTTTCAAGTCCAAGATGAAGGTCTCCAAGCCAAGAATCATGGCCAAGGTGAGTCCTAAAGGTAGGGAGAGCTAGTCTTATGGTTTAGGCCTCAATCCTTGAGTGATGAGAGCTCCTTCCACCAAATAATTAGCCATCATTGTTGGTAGGAAAACTCTTCCTAAGCTTTATTAGATCTGATCATTTAAAGGTTAACTTACTCTAGTAGTGATGGTTTCGTTGCCATGAAGATCCTAATCTCTATTTTGAACTAGATCTATATTTCGGGTATTGTAATTTAGATCAACTGGTCTCCTTATGAAGATTCTTTTCTTGAATTAATTTAGACCATTTATTTGATAATTAATTGCTCAAATTTGCTTGCTGGTTAGCTTGCTAAAACTTTCCATTCATCATTTTATTTTCGTCCCCCATCATGAAGCTCCCACCCCGGCCTCTGCCTCTCATGCTCATCATCATCAATAACCACTGGCCTGCAGACTCGCGAACGTCCCATCTTCGCTCGCTATCACCCGCGAGGCATCCCATCGCTGACCTTTCGATCGAAGGACTTCACCAGAGAGCCCTTCATCAAGCACAGCCATGCCATAGCTGACCATCGCACACTGTCAGCCATTTCCCCAACCAGGTCGACCACTGCCTCTCCTCTGCCGGTGAAAAAAAACACCGCCCAATGCCACTTTTCACTATATCCACCACCAAGCCCCGTTTCCACCCGATCCCGTGTTGCGCGAGCCACTACCCACCCCCACCAGTGAACCTTGCTATCCCTCCACCTCAGATCAACACCCAAGATGCCGAATGCCCTGTTTCATCTCTGTCGGACCTCTTGAGCCATAAACATCGTCGTGCAGTCCATCTCCGACCGATCGAACACCACCCCAGTTGCTGGAAGCAGAGCCTGTGCCGCCCTTCTCCCCTGCCATGCCACCATTTCCTCCCCAGCACCGTCACCGGTGAAGCCTGCCGGAAGTCCCTCCTCCGTTCCAGCCTTCCTCCGTCCATGGAAAAGAAGAGCCATTCGCACGAACATGAAAGCAAGAAGGATTCCGCACCCCCTGGCCCTTCCCTGAACCCCGCGTGGTGATTATGGGCTGGCCTGGCTCTAGCCCATGGCCCATATAGGGTCGGGCCGGGCTGGGTTTCTTGGATCCATTTTTGCAAGTGGGCCTAACCCAGCCCAGCCCATATAATATCGGCCCATATGAGTTAGGGCCGGGCTAGCCCATTTTGATAGGTCTACAACCAATTTGGGACAGAGGAGGGTGAGCATTGATTTGGGCTTGACCGGATCTTGGGAGCTCGACCGTGGCTGCTCTTGAATGGTGATCGGTGATGCCTCTTGGACTAGCAACAAGGGAAGGAAACCGGCGGACATGGCAGAGACCGTGGGCTTGGCAGGTGGCAGACATGGCAATAGGCCGATGAACAAGTTCTTGGATAATTCTTCAACAGTGAGGAATGCGATGGCATGTCCTGCAATGGCTCCATGGTACAATAGAAGGCGGTGGTAGAATGGCTGGTGAGATCTCGGGTAGGAGGATGCATGGATGGTGGCTCCGACAGTGAGGGAAATGGACCGATGTCTTTGGAAAGAAAGTGGATCATGGTCAGTGGCTTTGGATTTGACTTTTTTGGTCATAGATAGGTGTTTGGCGGGTTTCTGGTGATGGGCGACTTCTCGACGATGAGAGGAGGGGCGCTGGTGACTTCTCCAATAATGATTCAGCTTGGGGAGGCCGATGGTCCACTGATCTATTCCGTGGATCGACAGTAATGGCTATCGTGGATCAAGCGATCATCCCATGAACCAAGCAGTTGGTCCACCATGGATCAACTGCTTTAAACTTTGTGCAATTTATATTAATTCCTTTGAAATTCAATTTCATGCTCATTTCAAGTTCGATTTGAGTGTTGTTTGCACCATTGGACTCCAAAATCGAAGTTCTTTTCCTATGAATAATACATAAAAATATTACTTTTTAACTTAATAAAGATAAATTAATTATTAAATTGATATTTTTTAATATAATTATCACATCCCCTAACTTAAACTTTGCTTGTCCTTGAGTAAAATAGATGAATTAGCCATGCGTTCTAACTTATCCAAGAAATAAAAATTATCTTAATAATTCAAAAATTAGTTGATACCCAGTTAGACCATAAAAGAGATCTTTAATCGGATTACTAATTCTATCCATTTAGTGGCCGAGTAAAGTCTATAAAAATTTCATGAGTTCTTTTTTCAACTTCCTATCTCACTCTTTAAATTCTCTAACTTACTTTGGATTTTGGTGTAGTATCAGTTTATTAAGTCTCCCTCTTATTCTTCTTCTCTTTTTTTTTAAGCAATAATATAGAGTCAGTGCAATATCCTAATATCTTGCTTTCTAATTAACTCTTGTAACGAGCTTTAGCTTAATGACTCCCAAACCAATTAGTTTTAGGATATTAGGTGTAGAACACCCTTCAGGCTTACTGACTCAAGTCAAAAAGGCTATGTATTAAGATTGTCTCTACAAGAGGTTTCTTTATATTCTCACCTTTTGACGTGAACAATAATGCTTACTTAGGAGAAGGGATCCAGTTACTCAGTGAAAGATGCTAAAAATTTTATTTATTAAATTTTAAAAAGGACTTTTATGATTATTTGATATTTTCACCTATACCATTATAAGGTAGATCTTTATTGAGATCAATAGGTAGAAGGGTCTAGAATTACTCAAAAAAAAAATTAATCTAAACTCTATCATTTATTGGGCTTCTTTGATAATTCATTCCTCAATATCTCTAAAATTATCTAAACCATTAATCATTCATCGTTTAGCAAGCTTGATTATTTTTAAATCGAGATAAAGTTTAGTACACAAAAATTGATTACAGTTCTACTCGAGGATTAATTTAATTATCCCTCCCCTCAACCTAATTTTCATTGTCCCTAATGGAAGAGGATACTAGTAATGTAACTTAAATGACAAAAAAGGATACCACCTGGAAGGATACTCGAGCATTGATTGTTCCTTGGTCATCATACTCCTCTCAATTTAACTTTATTATTTTTTTAGATTTTTTTAAAAAAGAAAAGCACATGGTTAAAAATATAAGCATTAACTAGGTTGCCTTCCAGGAGTGCTAAGTTTAAAGTCTTCAGCCAAACTATGCTGACTATCATGGCAATGCCGGGTTCACAAGATCAAAGGATTCAACAACTTTTCCATCATTAATTTCTTCAATTCCTTCTATATAAGGTTTCAAATGCTAGCATATACCTTAAAAATAATTTCTTGTTTGGGATCTTTAAGTTTTACAGCTCCATGAAAAAATACCTGAGTCACTATGAAAGGTCCATCCCATCATGAATGAAGTTTTTCAAGAAAAAGATGTAATCTTAAATTATAGGGCCACACTTTTTAATTAGGCTCAAATATTTTTTTATTAATAAATTTATCATTATATGCCTTAATTCGAGCCTTGTAGATTCTAGAACTTTCATAAGTTTCATTACGTAGCTCTTCTAACTCATTCAATTAAAGTTTCCTATTGAAACCTGCATTCTTCATGTCAAAATTAAATTACTTAATAGCCTAAAATGCATGGTGTTCCAATTCTACAGGTAAATGACAAGCTTTTCCAAATACAACCAATAAAGAGACATTCCTAAAGGGATCTTAAAAGTAGTTTGATAAGCCCATAAAGCATCATCCAAATATCTGACCAATCTTTGCTATCGAATCTTACTATTTTCTCAAGGATATGCTTAATTTCTCTATTCGACACCTCAACCTGGCCACTAGTCTGGGGGTGGTAAGGTGTGGCTCCTTTATGAGTAATTTCATATTTTTTTATCAATCCTTCAAAGTGCTTATTCATGAAATGTGCACCCCCATCACTAATAATAGTTCTTGGGCACCCAAACCGACTAAGGATGTTATGTTGAATAAATTTGATCACAACTTTATGGTCATTGTTTCGAGTTGCTATAGCTTCTATCCATTTTGGCATATAATCAATCGCTACCAGAATGTACTCAAATCTAAAAAAAGGAGGAAATGATCCTATGAAGTCAATACCCCATACATCAAAAATTTTAACAACCTAGGGGCATCATATCTCTTTGTGAAATATCCCCATTTATTGACATCGGAGGCAATTATGGTCAAATTCATGTACATCTTTGAAAAGAGTTGGCCAATAAAATCCACTCTGCAGTATCTTTGCTACAATTTTCCTTCCACTAAAGTATCCCTACAGGCAAAAGAATGACAAAAAATAAGTATGCTTTTGAATTCAATTTTAGGGACACGTCGTCTAATCACCTGATCCGAACAGTACTTAAATAGTTCAAGTTCTTCCCAAAAATAATATTTGATCTACGAGAAAAATCTATCTTTTTTTTATTTTGACCAGTGGGAAGGAATTTGTCCTATTGCTAAGTAATTAACAATATGGGCTAACTAAAAAAGACTGTTGAAAGAAATTGAGAATAATTATTCATCAGGGAACCTATCTTTGATTATTTTCTTATTATATTCTACCAAGATCCTAGAAATATGATATGCTACTATATTTTTGGAACCCTTCTTATCTAAAATTTCTAGATCAAATTCTTGTAATAGAAGGATCCATTTAATCAGTCTAGGTTTAGTATCCTTTTTAGATAGCAAATGCTTCAATGTTGTATCATCAAAATAAACTAGGACCTTAGATCCTAATAGATATGATCAAATTTTTTTTAGGGCAAATACAATCGCTAGTAACTCCTTTTTAGTAGTGGTATAATTCATTTATGCATCTGAAAGAATTTTGCTAACATAGTAAATTACATGTGGTTCCTGATTAAGCCTCTATCCTAAAATTGTCCCTACAGCATAATCAGAGGCATCACACATAATTTCAAAGGGTAGGGTCCAATATGGAGGCTTAATAACTGGTATAGTGGTCAAAGCAATTCTAAGAGTATGATAAGCAGCCAGACATTCTTTATTAAACTCAAAAGAATTGTCTTTTATAAGTAAATTACACAAGGATCGTGAAATTTTACTAAAATCTTTAATAAAATGTCTATAGAAATCTGCATGGTCAAGGAAGGATCGTACTTGTCTAACCGAGGTTGGGAGAGGTAGTTTCGAAATTAGTTCAACCTTAGCTCTGTTGACCTCAATCCCTTGCTCGGAAATAATATATCTGAGCATGATTCCCTCATGAACCATAAAATGGCTTTTCTTCCAGCTTAAAACTAAATTTGTCTCCATATATCATTTAAGTACCTTAGTTAAGTTCTAAAGACATTCATCGAATGAAGAACTAAACACTGAAAAATCATTCATGAAAATCTCAAGAAATTAACCAACCATATCAGAAAATATGGCCAACGTACATCATTAAAAGGTAGCTAGTGCATTATAAAGACCAAATGGCATGCATCTAAAGGCAAACATTCCAAAAGAACAAGTGAAGGTGGTCTTTTATTAATCCATAGGAAATACTGGGACCTAGTTGTATCCTGAATATGCATCCAGGAAATAAAAAAAACTCTACCCTACTAGCCATTCTAAAATTTGGTCAATAAAGGATAAAGAAAAGTGATCTTTTCTAGTAACCGCATTCATTTTTTGATAATTTACACACTCTCCAACTAGTTATTGTACAGGTAAGAATTGACTCACCCTTTTCATTCTCTACTATAGTAATACCTAACTTTTTAGGTACTACTTATATTGGACTGATCCATTGGCTATCCAAAATTAGATAAATAATGCCGGCATCAAGCTATTTTACCACTTATTTTTTTACAACTTCTCGCATGTTCGGATTTAACCTCCATTGCATGTCCCTATGTGATTTGCCTTCAGCTTCACAGTGAATGTGGAGCATGCAAATAGAAGGATCAATATCTTTAAGATCAACAATTGTCCATCCGATAGGCTCTTTATGTTCTTTCAGTACAACCAATAATTTGTATTCCTAATCAGAGGTCAGGGTAAATGCAATGATTACCGGAAGGGTATCATTAGATCCAAGAAAAGAATATTTTAACTTTGCAGGAAGAGGCTTCAACTCTAGTTTCGGTGGTGCTTCTAAGGATGGTACTAAAGGGCTTAATTAGATTGGTAATTGTTAGTACTTTATAGTCCAGGGAGGAGTGGTGCTAAAATTTGGTGGTTCTAGTAATGCATTTACTTCTCTAGTATATTCTTCAATATCAAAATCCCCTATTCCAAAACGTGTTAGACATGCCTGTAGAGGATCTAAATTAAGAAAAATAGAGTTTCTTATCTATAACTTTTTCTACCATGTTCATCTCATTATGATCATACGTAGGTGGTTCTTGGGATGCATTAAAGATATTCAACCTTATCTTCTTATTTTCAAAAGATACATTCATAATCCCTGTCCTATAATTTATATATTAGTGGTTGCTAGAAAAGGTCTTCCAAGGATGATGGGTATTTGACTAGGATTACTACTAGATTCCATATCTAATACAAGAAAATCAACCGGAAAGTAGAATTCATCTACTTTTACCAACACGTCCTCTAACATTCCAAGGGGTGCCTTAATAGATCGATCTGCTAATTATAAAGTCACTATCATGGATTTCAATTCTCCGAATTTGAATAAATCATACACTGAACTTGGAAGAAGGTTTACACTTGCACCCAAATCTAGTAAAGCTTTCTTAATTATGAGGTCCTCTATGACACAGGATATAATTGAGATACCAAAATCTTTAAGTTTGGGTGGGGCTATTTACTGAAAAACTGAGCTAACCTGCTCAGTCAACTGGATCTTCTTCAGTATATGTGCCTTAGATTTTTATTTTTGTGAGCACAATCTTTGAAAAATTTGACATAAGCAAAATTTATTCAATGGCATTGAGAAGAGGTAAATTTATCTGAACTTATTTAAACAGCTCAAGCATTTCATTCATTTTTATATTCTTCTTATCCAAAGATAAAGAAGATTCTAAAGTACTGAGAAATGGATCCTTAAATATAGATACTTGGCTAATGGATTCCATTTCATTTTCAATATTTTTCTTCTCTAGCTTAGCCAACTCTAGATTTTGAGTTAGGTCAGGCTGGTTTAACATTTTCTCACTTCTAAGAGTTACGACTAATTTAGCATGTTCTGAAAAAGTCTCAAGACCAGTGAAGCTCTTAGCCATGTATTGTCCTTTCGGGTTACTAATGGGCTGGCTAGGTAACTTACCTTCCTCCCTTTAACTGAATGCTGTAGCTAACTGATCTATCTGGATCTCTAGCTTGGCAATAGATTGTGTGTGAGAGTGAAGGAGCTGAGTATTCATTTATAGCCCTTTTAGTGCTTGGAGCACCTTTTCTTTGAAAGATGATCATGATTATTTAGTGGAGGTTGAGGATGTGAGGCGCTCGGATATTGGGAATACTGCATACTTCTAAACTGGATCTCTTGATGGTTAGGCCTGATTGATGTTGGGTTGACAACAAGTTGGGATTTTCATAAAAAATTTGGATGATTTTGCCAGCCAGAATTGTAAGTATTTGAATATGGATCATTTCCTGGTCTATGATCCATTTGGGTTTAGGCTTGGTGGGCTTGCTCCTCAACAAGCTCAGGAAATTGATAAGCGGCTGGACAATCACCCATCAAATTGTTGGGACTCGAATAGATGATATAAATATCATGAACTTGAGCAAGTAAGGAGGAAGAATTTCCAACTTATAGAATTCTATCAAGCTTCTGGGATAGTTCATCTACCATGCTATAGATATCTATAACATGACCTATTTCATATATTCCACCTCTCTTATATCCTATGAGAGGATCTCTACGGGCAGCAGATATGTGTTGCAATGAACTTTTACTTAGAGTTTCAAAAAGCTGCCATGCCTCATGTTCATTTTTAAGCATAAATGTTCCTCTACATGATGCATCAACCATTTACCGATGCCTTTCTGACAAACCGTCATAAAAGCACTGGACCAATTGCCATTTAGATATAGCATAGTGCGGATATTTTCTAATCAATTCTTTCAATCTCTCCCATGTCTCATCAAACATTTCTCCATCTAATTGAGAAAAACTGGTTACGGCTTTTCTAATTTGATTAGTTTTTCCTATCGAAAAGTATTTCTTAAAGAATTCTCTCTGAAGTTGGTCCTAAGTCGAAATTGTTACAATGTCTAAGAAATTTAACCAGTACTTGACCTTATCTTTTAGGAAAAAAGGGAACAACTTAAGCCTAAGGACATCATCAGAGAAATTTTGGATTTTGACAGTTGAACATATTTCCTGGAATTCATCTAAGTATTTGTAAGGGTCTTCATTTGAAAGTCCATAAAAAGATGGTAATATCTGAATTACACTAGACTTGATTTCATATTGCATAGCCTCTACTAGAGTAGAGGTATTTGAATATAGAAAGAATAGATATATTTTGAAGGACTGAAGTACTCCAATTATCGTGGTGGATCAGTTTCTTGATTAAGATCTATAGTTTGTGATCTATTTGCTCTACAAGTTCTATCTATTTATGGATGTAGGGGTATGATTTCAAGTTCTAATGATCGTCGACCTAGCATACACCCTACAGTAGTACTTTAAAACAAATAGCAAATCAATTTTTTAAATATTTTTTTAAAAAAATATTTTTTAAAAAAATGAAAGAGTGAGAGGAGGTCTAAAGAGAAGACTTCTAAGAGAGTCTTAGACTACAGACAAAAATCTTTAATTAACTTTTTTCAAACAAGTGATGCAATCAAAATCAGTTCTATCCTGGGGTTAATCTAAGTCCAGACAGTTTCTAACTATTCCAAGGTTATCTTTGAGCACTTCAAGTCCAAGATCAATTAACTGACTCGACAAGGTAAGTATAAGGTTGGTGGAGGTCCCTCCATTGCTTACCTTAGACATCAATTAAAATTGGCCAGGTAAGCGAACAAAATCAATTAAAGAACCACCTTCTTTCAGGCTCTTGTCCCTTAACCACTTGCCTTAAACACCGAGCAACTAACCAATCTGAACCCAGTCCAACTCTAGAATTTTCTTGTCCTATTGAGCTTGAAATTCTTAGGGCTGACATATAATTAATTTTAACAGTTAAGGTCTAGATCAATGCAAATACAGGATGATGATTTGTGAGCTAAGGGTAATGAACTCTCCACTTTATATGATTAATAGGTTATGCCCTTAAAGTTAATTATGAAGGAATGCAATGCAACAAATAAGATGTCCAAACTTTAAAATTATCACATAAGCAAAATTAAATTAATTATTTTTAAAATTTGATGGTTAAGTCTCTAATCTCCTAACAATTTATGAGGATATTAATATTTTAAATTTTTTTGAGATTTTTATTATTTTTTTATATTTTTTAAGATTTTAAAATTTTTTAAATAAGTTCAATATTTTTGTATCCTAAGACAACCATTCAATATAACTTAAAGTTATGCCAGGATAATCTTATGTCAAAATACTCAAGATTGAAAAATAATAACTACTAACATTAAATTATTTTTTAAATTTTTTTAATGATTTTTTTCTTTTCAAAATAACATGTCAAAAATCCCCGGTAATGGTGCCAAAAATCTGATGCGCTCACTATGTACCGATTATAGTACCTTAATTTTATTATTTTTAAATAGAATAGCAGGAGTAAGGGTCGAATCCATAGAGACTTTTACAGTTATTTCAAAAAGTATGTAATAAAAAAGTTAAGATCAAAAAGAGAATTAATAATGAATAAAATTAGGATATGATCTATCTTAACGAGAGTATGGCCCGTACCCATAAATCATAGCCCATCCCTTTAGGAATAGATCAGTCAAAAATTGTTCACTTAAAGAATACTTAATAAAAGAACATGAAGCAGTAAGATTTTTTATTTCAAAACATAAAAAAATACATTTCATAATTAACTGAAACAAGTTTCTAAACAAAAGTTACTCTTCCCCGAGATCACACTTCCATGAAGAACTAGAAGCAGATCGGAAGGTCTGACAGCATATCGGAAGGTGGAGCAGCAATGCGGTGAAAGTCTGCCAGGGTAGACCAGAGTAGATGGAATAGCAGTGCTGTAGAAACCAGGGAACTAGAAAATAGTAGTGGAAATAGCGTTAGAAGGGAAGTCGGATGAGAGCGGGGGAATGGAAGTGGATGGGAGGGCAGTAGGGCGAGAAGATGGAAGTGGAAATCTAAAGTGGAAGGATTCGAGAGAATGATAAGAACACCGAATGTCATCCTTTTATAGACAGAGAGAAGCATGTAGGGCCCGCATGGGAATCGCATTAGTTTTCCATTGCAATCTGCAACAACTCTTGGTTCCATCAGAGTTATATGTTGGAATGTCAAACCCATTGCACCTGCATTCTATTTCCCATAGTAATTCGCCCAACCGCCCGACCATCTTCGGTTCCATATTTTTATCCCCACACCCACTCAACCATCGTGCATGATCTTCGTCGTTCCGTTCCAACCGTTCCAACCATCTCATTATGATCAAGCTTCTTTTGATCTTTTTTTCCATTTGGACATCCTAGTCCAACTCCCGATAGCCAACAGTGCTTCTAAAAAGATCACCTGTTGTGAGGACAGTGGACAGCGGTGGATCAGTGCGGGAGGGCTTAGCTCCAGCAATGATGAGACAACAACCAATTTGGGGCAGAGGAGGGTGAGCGTTGTTTTGGGATTGACCGGATCTTGGGAGCTCGACCATGGTGGCTCTTGAATGGTGATCGGTGATGCCTCCAGGACTGGCAATAGGGGGAGGAAACCAGCAGACATGGTGGAGATCGTGGGCTTGGCAAGTGGTGGACATGGCGGCGGGATGGTGGACAGGTTCTTGGATAATTCTTTGGCAGTGAAGGGACGTGGTGGCATGTCTTGCAGTGGCTCCATGGTATAATAGAAGGTGGTGGCAGGCCGATCGATGAGGTCTCGAGCAAGAGGATGCATGGATGGCAGCTCCGATAGCGAAGGAAGCAAACCGATGTCTTTGGAAAGAAAGTGGATCATGGCCAGTAGCTTTGGATTTGATTTTTCTAGTCATAGACAAATATTTGGCAGTTTTTCAATGATGGACGACTCCTCGATGGTGAGAGGAGGGGCGTCGGCGGCTTCTCCGGTGAAGATTCAGCTTAGGGAGGCCGATGGTCCACTGATCTGTTCCATGGACTAGCAACAATGGCTACCATGGACCGAGCGGTCATCCCGTGAACCAAGCAATTGGTCCACCATGGACCGGCTGCTTTAAACTTCGTGTAATTTGTATTAATTCCTTTGAAATTCAATTCCAAGCTCGTTTCAAGTTCAATTTAAGTGCTATTTGCACCATTGAACTCCAAAAAATGAGCTCTTCATGTTGGCAGGGTTCTCTTCCTACAAACAATGCATAGAAATATCAATTTTTAACTAAATAAATATAAATTAATTATTAAATTGATATTTTTTAATATAATTATTAACTTCTCTCCTAGCCACCAGCCCACTTCCATATTCAGCCACTCCAAACTCCCAACCGATTCCAACTTCCCTAGCCATCATCTTCCCTGTTCAGCCACACCACCCGCCTTTGCTCCTAGCCATCTCTGACCACCAAACCACACCACCACCCACCACTACACCATCCACCTCCATTCCATCTTCTCGCCCTCCCTCTGGCGAACGATATCCACCCACACCTCCAGTGAGTTCCCATTCTCCATCATCGATGCCCCAACCTCCTCCGAGCCAGCGAGAATCCCCTGTTCCACCAAGCCTCTGGTTGAACAATCTGAGAAGACCTCTCTTTGTATGATCATGAAAGTACGAAGAGTCATGCATGCTTTTCAAAACAAAATCAATTATTGTTGTCGACTTCGAGCCAACTTTAGAAAAAAAAAAAAAAGAGGAAAAAGAAAAGAACTTGGGTTTATTTAATTAGTTCCATCATATTGATCTCTGTGTATCTTGATCATACGAATGAAAATACACGTGCACGATCAAGAAATCTGTACACTGTCAGAGCAAATCCAAAAACCCATGTCAACTTCTAACTTTGGATTTATTGGTCTATTTATTCTCTGCCTTAACTAATTTTCTCATGATTTTGGTTGAACTAGGTCCGAAGACTTCCAGCCTAATTTGTCCATGAATTCATTGCCATCCATCTCAACTACTCTCAGGTTGATCTTCCTTTTCTAGGATTTAGTAACATCCCATGCTTGATAAGAAATTTTTCATGGTTTGGATTATAATTTTAAAATCATTGCTGAAAATTTAACCTATGTTAGTTGTCCTATCTTTAATTTAGTCAGATCTAATTTAATTGAATTAAACTAACTTAGCTTAGTAGTCATTTCTTAATGACTAATGATCCAACCTTTTAAAATATTTGACTGTATATATCGATTGGATCACTTCCTAGATCAGACTTTAATTTTAACTTGATCTAAATTAGCTTTATTCTTGTCTTAATTATTTGCCCTTATTTGCTTTAATTATTTATTTAATTTATTTGCTGATCTAAATAGATAGTCATTAGCTCTAGAATAACTAGCCTATTTTGCATCAGTGGTCCCGTCGTATGCGTCTAGCTGGGGCATGCAGAATCGACTGAGAATTGGCTCCTGAATTCGATGAGTAAAAGGGGGCGGGAGTCGTAACCCACCAGCTCACGGCAATGCCCTATAGGTCAGCAAATTGGCGAGTGAGGTCAGTCAATCTATACTCATGCACCTCTAGGAGCTCTTCGGCTAGTCGTCGGATTGCCTCGGTTGATCCCTCCTTGGAAGCCATGGGGGTGGATGCGGACAAGGATCCGGAGCATTCGCGCTATAGTTCCTTTCCATGCTGGCATCGAAGGCAAGGAGGATCGTCCTACCTCGACATTGGTGGATGGTTACCCCGCACAACTGGATGGCGTTAGGACCTCCCCCAGGAGGAGCGATGGCTTCCCTAGGGGCTTTGTGAAGATTGCAAGAGTGACAAAGCCCGTAGATGGGATAGCCCTCACAAAAGGTCTGGTGGCTAGCGTGAGCAGTAGTGATAGGGACCGCTAGGATCCCTAGCTATTGCTATGTTACCATGGAGCGATGCTAGTGCTGTAGCTGTTGAACCGCCATAGCCAGCATTTGGACCTTCTACATTAATGCGGTGATCTGATCCTACTGGTTCGCAAGCAGTGGGAGCGATGGAACAGAAAGTTTCACCTCCTGACTATGCCGATCATTGCAGTGCGAAGGGCTTCTGATGCGACTAGCAAAGGCTTCTCGAGCGTGCATGACCACCATGGCATCATGCCTCGAGGTGGTGAGGTTCTCTTTGTGAAGGACGCTCCTTATTACTTATAGTCTAACACCATCCACTATGCTCACTATCTTCCCCTTACCTGGTATGCCAATCTATTACCGCCAAATCACCTTCGCTTGAAACTCTGATGGTATCAAAGATCTCGCCGATCCCTTTAGTGGGAAGGGACCTCTCTTCCTCTCAAGTATTCCTATCGGGCAATGAGACTTGCAAAGAAAACCTGGGCTGGGAAAATCGGTAGGGACATTCCGATGTCTAAGTTAGTATGGTGATTTGGGCAATAGCCGGAGCTGTAGTGGATGATCACAGAAGGATTGGAAAATCAATGTGAGAGCATGTGGTAACTTACGTACCTTGGTTGGAGGTCTCTCTTACCTATATAAAAGATGAATGCAGTGGAACAAAACCCGTGCAGTGCCAAAGTGCCCCTTGAATAAGGTATTTGCTTTTGATAGGCATAATGAATTCGATTGAGGTGTCAATATCCTACCCCCCCAAACTTTTTGCTATCATGATTCCTCGTTATGGTGTTGGAATATGATTGCCCGTATATTTCCATTAAAAAAATAGACTTTTGCCGAGTTGTTGTCTACCAATACTCATTTGGAGAGCCTAGCCAGATTTGGGAGCTTAGCTCGGTCTGGGAGCTCAGCTCAACCCGGAGCTTTGCTCGATATGAGAGCTCTACTCGGGCCGAAGCTCTGCTCGGTTCGGAGCTCTACTCGGCTCAGAGCTCTACTCGACCTAAGCAAGGTCTGATGTTAGAATCCAGATTGTCAGGACCGGCAGCACTCTCATTAGTGGTATGTCGACATACCGCCATATCAACCTCCATTGTCATCCTTATTTATTTTATGTTATAGGTATAAAATGATATAATATTTTTATATTGCCCCTAAACTATCAAAAGTAATATAGTATCATATATAGATAAATTAATTTAAAATTAAAATATTTAATAACAACATATCTTTTAAGGATAGAAAGAGATCATAATTTAAAATAAAAATAAATAATAAGGCTTTCCACATTCTTGAAGAGCCTAATAAAGATAAAAAGTTTAAAAAATTAAAATAATATATTTAAAAAAAAATAAGATATGAACAAAGAAATTATGTTACTATTTTTTAATTAATTTTTTTAATATGTATATACATCTTTGATTTAAGTTTTATAAGTATAGTTATTTTTTTAATATATTCCTTAATTTAATTATTTTCAATATATTTATTAACACCCACCATATTAGGATCCTGCAAAATCATATATATATATATAATAATTTAAGTAAAACCTCATTCAGTTCTTGATAAAAAATCGTTAAGAACAATTATAATAAAATTTATATTTAATTTTTTATTGTACTTTATGTATTTTTTTATAAAATTTTGTCCTAATATGTTTTTTTTTACTGAACAGAGCCACTTCGCTTTATATATTTCAGGAACGACCTTCCCCCGGATGAGCCACATCAACGCGGAGAGCAGAGTGCCTCCAACCTCAACCCACGGCAGTCTCTTCAACCGAACGATCAGTTTCGTCTTCAGTTGATGACAGATAGTGCCATGGCACCACCCCGCTCGGTAGAGAACTCTATCTCAACTCAGACTCAGGTTGCACCTCGGGAACGGAACGGATCGGATCGCCCACCGATCCTGTCATGGAAGAGCAAGATCCTGTTAAACTTGGACCACCATACTAGCCATATCACCAGACCGGTGCCAGGTATAGAATCTCCCATCGCCGCCCGGGACCACCCCCAGCAACCACACCCGCGTACAATCACCGAGGCGTACCTTCACCACCACCCGGCTTAGATACCGGAACCCGGGCTTCTTGAAAAGGACATTCGCCACGCACTCTGTTGCCCATGCACGCGGACTTGCTATTTACTCAGATATTTGCCTCGTAGCTCGGGCTTAGGACAACGGGCCCGCAAGAACACAACGCACTTACCGATCTTCCTGAAGCCATGAAATTCGTTTCATAATAAACGACCTGAAAAGTCCCGAACATCAAGGAAGCCGTTCACTAGCCATAATGATCAGCCCACTCCCACAGCATTGTTATTTCAATATATAAGAAACAGACACCGCCATTACACGCTTTGAGGTTTCAAGTCCGTAAATCTTATGAGGTAGGCCACGAGATGATGCTATCAACGGGTGCATATATTTCATAATGTATATACAAGAGTTGGAGTCTGTGCAACGTACTTGCTGTGTTAATAAACATGTATGAATATCAATCAGGTCTACCTGCAAGCAAAACATAGCAGCTAAAAGCAGCAGCTGCAGCAGCACCAGCACCAGCCATCACTCACATGGTTCACAGAACATGCCAAATATTTATAATGCAACAATGGACTAAACCGGGTGCTAGAAATCCTGGAAAGAGACCACAGTTACCGTGGGCTGCTAACATTCCGCTCCCATCCGGACCGCGCCACAATCACAAACAAGCATCAGGAGATAGTAGACATTGCTCGGAGTTCTGCAGCTTTCATATGGATACCAACAATAGCTGTCGAGGCCCGGGTTGAAATAGTTTACTTCCAGAGTTTGATAAACTTGTCATGACTTGCTGAAGCCACCAATCCGGTTACATTTGATACTGCCAACGCTGCAATCAAACCATCGTGTGCCGGAAGAGTCATAGTCTTGTTCTCAGGCATGTCCCAAAGCTCCAATGACTGCAGTGTTCAGAATTCAAGTAGGTAAAATGGTCAGGGACCCATCAAATTTCGTCATAGTTCACACCATTAGATGGTACAAAATCATATGTTAATATGATAGGACCAGGAGCATCTGAAGCTTTCCAAAGAGGTAGAAATCAAGGGGGCAGGGAAATAAATACACTATCTTATTTCTTTTTCATTTTCTCTGGGTGCAAAAATGAACACCAATCACATCAATCATTTCATGATGAAGACTAGGTTGAGTTATACAGCACTAAGTTGCTCCACGGTACATTTCAGACTGGCAGATCTCGGACGAACAAGAAAAAAGTGCTTGATGGGCCATTTTTGCTATGCTTATGGCATCTAATCCTAATTTGTTACTTGAAACATCAGTGGTAACTTCCTTTAAGACATTAATTTGACATTAATTTGGAAGAAACAAGCAAGGACGACTTTAACAGGGCCATCTTACCATAAACCAGTATTTAACCTATTACTACTATATAGGTAAGTTGCCCATCATAGATTCCATGATTCCAAAACACAGTTGTGGTATAGCTTCCCATGGCTAGGGCTGTCATTTGAGAACACGTAAGCATCATTAAAACTAATAATAAAAGATTTGAGAACGAGGACTTCATTAGCGGTGCTAAATGTCATTGAAGAGTAACAAATTGCTTCTTGTTAAATGCATATGAAGGCACAAATTTGAACCAAACATAAGCATTGTCATTTGATGCAATTGCTCAAGCATAGGCCTAAAGGTTTTATTTCTTTGTTCTCTCCTTTTTTGTGTGTGGGGGCAGACTTTCTGGGCCAAACCACCAATAAGCTCTATGAGAAAATGATACACAATGTCATGCAACTCCAGATGGAGTATAAATGTTTATTCATTTACCCATATTACATATATAATAGAGCTTGGCTTTCTTGAAAAATTTATTGCTCATGGCATTGCCTTTTTCTGATCTGCCATTATTATCTTATAGATTATCTAGAAATTTTGCAAAGGAAAATTCACCCTATTTTAACTTTTGAAAAAAAGAGTATTTTGACAGTCCATTTTAGATTTTTTGTTGTGGATAATACAGGCACACATTTAGCTCAGTCAGACATGATATGGTTGCATTCATGATACATGTTGTTACACAACCACCAAGCCTTGCACCAACTATTGATGGTTGGTTTTATGCAATCTCATTAACCAATCATTTCTGTTTGTGACCACCTCTCTAATGCAATCTCAAGCTGTTCGATATCTTTTTTCTCAACCTCCATCTAAGTGGGCCTTATATTTCCCATCCTACATCCTTCAATAGAAATTGAAGCCACTCTTCTTAATGGAGGCACCTTGGAACTTTGTTGGACATACGTGTACCACTTCAATCAATTCTCCAGTAACTCCAAAGCTTCCCTAAGACACTAAGTTCTCGATCTATCATTTTCAGTTTTATCACACATCCTAAAATTCTTGTTTTTGCTATCCTTAATTTGTTTGTCAAACCTTCTTTCTTACGACATACAAATCAATGCAACATTGCAAACCTTGTTGTCATTCTATGAAATTCGTTTAGAGCCACCAAGGTATGCATCGATCACATAATACCAAGCACATCTATGCTTCATCCAACCAGCTCTAAACACGATCATATATCTTCACCTATCACTCCACTATTTTGTCTAACATATCCAAAATTATGATACCTATCACTTTGAGAGTCTTTCGTCTCTATTTTCACTAAAATTGCTTTCGTAGTCTTTTTTTTTCCCCCTTCAAGTACTCTTCCACAAAATCTAATTTAACTAAAATTATATCATTTGCAAATAGTATACACCAAGGCAAATCTTCCAAAATATTTGCAATAAATCGATCTATAAATGGTCTATATAGTCTTTATTGACTTGGATAACCCTTATGATAGGGTACCAAAAAGAAAATTTGGTGACCTGGGTTTCGTAAGCTGTACATTGAAATCATAGAATGTATTTCAGGTGACATCAGGACTGCAAATTGTTTTCCCATAACTAAATAAAGTTGCCCAAATTTAATTCCCCTATAATTAGAGCAAGTTTGTACATCATCCTACTTTTGATAAATGGGTATCACAGTACTTATCCAATCATCCGACATCCTCTTGGTTTTCAAAATGTCAATGAATAACTTAGCAAGGCAAGTCAACCCAACACCTCTCATAACTTACCAAATCCCAATAGGTATTTCATGTGACCCTGATACAGCTGAATGGACATGTAAAAATGTTGTTATTGCCGCCAATGCAACAAACTATGATAGTCCAATAAAGTCCAAAAATTGACCATCTCTCTCAGAAAACTAAAAAATGAGCAATTTGCATGAATCAAAGTGAAGTGGTTTTTAATACTAGAATCCATTAAATTATTTCCAAAAAACACTTCCGTCAAACTAACTCATTAGACATTTGTAGTCTTAAATCATGGGTCAAAACAAGCCTTGAATAAACATTAATGTACACAAAAAAGCATTTGCGTGTAGCCACAAACACCAAATAATCATAATCACAATGCTGCACAGAAACTTACCTAGTTTAAACTAAATCAAACCAGGGTGCCAATCTATTTAAAGTTAAGAGATTGACAGAAAACACTTGAGGAAATCAATTGCAAATAAACACCCAAGTACTTGCCTGGTAGCAGCCAATGACAAGCAAAGATGGATAAGTGGGATGGAAAACACATGAATGGAACTTGCTCCCATTACAGCTCATCTCATGCACACATTCAGCTTCACTCCCTGAACCAAGTGACCACACCCTGACCGAGTCTTCACTAACAGAAGCCAGAAGCTCACCCGAAGCATTCCAGCACAGAGAATCAACATGTTTCCTGTGTCCCTATAGTTTGGCATCAATGTCATATTGAAAATTATATCAGTTCCATGTCTAAAGAAATCAAGTGTAATGCTTAAAGAAGGCATGAATAACCACCTGACAGAAGCTGGAAATATTCAGAACACAATGGTCCATAGTCACAAATGTTATAGGCATCTATTAAGTTTGCATGCATATTGGAGTACCGCTTATGCAAATTTACACATTGACAATCACATATAATCATATGGAACACAGTCATACATTTAAGGACAAGGATGCAAATGAAGCAACAACTAATATTAGCTAATTCCTGATTGGTTAACTCCAGAAATAAAGTAATTATTTTGTCATATCTAGCAATAATTTCAAGAAATTTAGTCATAAGAAACTTGCTAAAAAGTACAACAATGCATGCTTTTGCCTTCACCTTTCCTTACGAGCAAAGATGTTGGCAAAGCATAGCAATAACAGTTCATCAAGAGGCCACAAAGTAACCGTGTACTGCAAAACTTTTACAGCCCAAGTTTACACATAATCCAAAGAAATAGAACAAGTAGATGTTGTTCAGGTTGTATTACACCAACGTATGGATGCTACCATGCAAACATCTTCATGGGCATATCAGGCAGGTTTGAAGGTTAGGAAGCATAAATTGAATGTATGTGGTTTTGCATCGGAACTGTTAGAACTCTGGCAGAAAGAATGAATACATCAACAGAGGTGATTCTTGACTTTGTTTCACCTAAACTAAGAATTACTATTCTTGGGACTAAAATTCTGGTCATGACAAATTTGGTAGTTTTGCGGATAATATTAGGACTAAATTACAAAGATCTCTAGAATGTTGTCAAGGCTAGACAATCACTTTTCCATTCGTTATCAAGAATAATTTATGAAGACTTCCAAATTGTGCAAAGGATGGACCTTCGGATAGACTAGTAAACAAAAAGACTTCTTTAAGCTACCACAGTATTAGGTGGAAAATATGGGTAATGTTGAGAATGAAAAACCCATTTTCACAAAACAAATAGTTGATTCGAAAATAGATTAGAATAACAATTTAAAAAAAGAGGGCTATTTGATACACGATTTCAGGAAACAAACTTTTTTTCCAGAAAAATTTGATGTGATGCGTCATCTTTCTGCTTCAGGCATTTTAAAATCAATACCAAAAGATCTACAACTAACCTGTAGCAATTGCCTGCAAGCCTGTGTCTCTGCATCTAGTATGGAAATAGTGTTGTCAGCAGCGGCTGCAAGGTACCTTCCCAGACGAGGTTGAAATCTCATTTGGGCTGTTCCACCCTGCAAGCACAAGAAAGGATTCAAAATTGTCAAATAGCTGAGATTTTTCATGAAAAAAATAATCAAAACACAGCAACCAAAAAAAAAAAAAACTGAACTTTGCAAAAGAAATTAAGCACATAAGTTATAGCACTATTTCATACCTTAAAAACTCCAACACAGCTACCATTATTGATGCTCCAATAGCGTATTTCTCCATCACCATCACAAGAGCATATGAGATCTTCTTTATTTGGGTGAAAGTCCAGAGACATAACTGATGCAGAATGGCCCATAAAAGTACGAAGTGAATAGCCTTGCTGTACATTCATTCGGTCAGTTAACTAATTTGTCTAAAAAGTTGAGCGAAGCAAACAAACACAAGCTGATAACAGAAAAAGGTAATCAGCATTATACAGATACATGTACAAATTAGAAGATCCCTAGTGTAAAATATCCCATAACATGATTGGTCTCCCGTTCTTCAGGAAATGTAAATATTATAGTTTGAAACTGAAGATTATAGATTCATGAGCATGTTAAATGAAAAGATAATATGCTGAAAAAATTGTTAGCAGGTAAAATGAAAGTGAATTTTGTAGAACTCATCTCATTAATTAAAGGCTGCATTTGGCATCGTTATCACTTTTTCTTTTTCTTTTTTTTTTGGCTGGGGGTTTGTGTGTGTGTGTGTGGGGGGGCAATGAAAATAGGAACTCTATTTCCATTTTGTTTTTCAGGTTTCTGACAATAAGACAATGAGCCAACCCACCCCCCCCCCCCCCCCCCACCCCCTCCAAAAAAATATTCTTACAACAAGAGAAGCCACTTGACCATGTTGGGGCCAAAAGGCAACATCGGGAAGAGCAAGCAGGGAGCTCAAGTTTTGTCAGTGGCCTCAAGATTGGGGCACTCACCAAGGGTCTTGAAGATGGGGTGGGTCTGCACAACATCAGAGACTACAGCAACCATGCCCCCCAAATGCAAGGCTTGCAGGCAGCAGAAGCAGGGAGCTCATCAAGGGCACATGGGAAACTCGAGAGGCCGTGAAGGAGGCCAATGGCAAACTCGAGAGGCCGACATGCTCAACAGAGGTGAAATGCTCAAGGCAAGCACAGGGAGGTGGGGCAGAGATCGTGGTGAGGTCAGGTCCAGGGGATGAGAGAATGGTGAAAAGCCACTTGAAAAAAGTGGATGTGAAAATTTTTCATTGTCACTTTCACTTTTACCAGAAATAATGAAAGTTTTTTTAAAAAAAGGAAAGAGAAATAGGATAGCCAAACATATTTTCTGCATTGGATTCCATGTTTCTGTTAATAAAAGGGGTGTAGAAGTAACAAACAGGGCCTAATCAGTCCTTTGCATGGTGGAATCAAAACTAAGAACTTTCTTTAAACCTATTTCTGATTTACTAATAAGCACATCCAGGGGTACAGTATTTGGTAATTCAGCCTTGAAAAATGACTTGCAGTGTGAAACATCTTTGAGTATGCTAGGAATTAGAAAAATATGTACAGATTATATGGACATGCAAAACAATATTCTGTTTCTCCATGTTCCTCAATAAAGATTTAAGATTGGGTTCCTGTGCTTTACCACTGGAACTATCCAGTAATCCTGAAGATATACTCCTTACAAGCCCATTTATAATCCAATCCAGTAATCCTAAAGATATGCTCCTTACAAGCCCAATTTATAAGCCAAGTATAAGCTTCTCAATCACTAAAGTATCCGATCTTTAACCAGACTTTAAAAAATATTCATACAGAGTTCTGCATACAAGCCAAAATCTATGCATATTTTCCTATACACACTAAAAACGTCAATCTTGTAGCATCGGATTTAAGTCAAAAAGTTATCCTCTAATTTTCACCTGATTAATGCCTGCTGATTGAACTGTCAATCCTATTTAAGACATAGTTTTTTGCCTCTCAAATCAAATTCTATCACCAAATATTAGATTCTTGTGTAGAAAGCTGTAGACAGGCCATGATGTCAGCATCTTTTCCCCATACAATCTAAATCATAATCTTGTAGCTATCTTCAATTTGTTAAGTGAGGTTATAAGTCTTCTCATCTTGTCTTTTCCCTCTCAAATGCCATCTGACCAAATCGCTCAACATGCAGTCCAGATAGCAAGCACACCAGGAAGTAAGGCCCATCCTTCACAACCCTAACCTCCATATACACTATAAATAAAAGCAAGACCCAAGAACTTTCCAACTCAATAGGTGAAGAACGCAGCCTCTTTGTTATTTACTTTAAAAGTACATAAAATTATTCTGGGCCATTGCTCCACATGAAAGACTGGTCAAAAAAAAAAAAAGGGGTTATGGAAAAAAATCATGTAACAAAGGGAGCCCAGAAACAAGACATAGGTCCCAAGGCATTCAGTATCACCACTTCCAGTTTTCATTTTTAGTTTGAAAAGCCACCTTGCACATATGAAAGATTGACCCAAATTTGAAACCTAATACTGGTTATACATATTTTATCTAATTTATTTTTTACTTCATTATCCATAATTGCAATGACACTATTATAATCCATCTACTTCCATTTGAAACTCAAATAGAACTTGCAGTTTAGTAATAAGTAGCTAGCATGCAAATAAAACTTCTTGCTTTTTTATCTAACTAGAGTTGGCTCTACAAATCTTCTTCGCAAATTATTATTAGCTATCTACAAAGTCCTTGCGAGCTCTGCCAAATCCTTTTTCACACTATTCTCCTCATTTTGTCCTCCATTCCAGCAAATCCTAACCTCCTACAATATATTCAATCCTTCTCTATCCTACCTAGCTTTCCATATATCTATGCTAACTTTCTCCTTTATACATCATTCACACAGTTCACTTGGAGCTTCTTTAGTGCCCATTATTTTTGAAACATACACGTGATAAGCATTATACTGGTTTGATAAATTTCCATTCATAACACCAAGACTTGCATCAATTACAAAACAATACAAATGTACCTCCTCTTTTAGGTACTTGGATTTAAATCTATTTAATATATAACCACTTATCTTTTGTTTTAAATCACAAATTGACTATGTTTTGGTATCTAGTCTCTTTTTTATTAGCATTAGAAATGAATTTATACACCAAACTTTATCTTTGACACTAAACTTCTTCAATCAATTTCCTTTAACATTTTCCTTAATTTTTCCAGTTTTCCATTCGACCAACTGATCATCTTGCCAATATATCATATACAAACAACAAAAGTCAGGGTCATCTTCTCAAATACAAAAGGTATTTAACCATGCCAAGAGACAGTAACTTGGTTGTGACCGTTGGATCTGGTATGACTAGAACTTCACCTATCCCACTACAACTACTTTTGATGTTTGTCATTACTTCATTATACATCTCAACAAGCTCAATGTACCATTATGTACACGTTTCTTCCCAGAAACCCAAGTACCTCGTTCCATATTTATCATATGCTTCTCCAAGTTGGCAAAGGTCCTGAATACATTGTTCAAGTGTACCCATCAAATGCTTAAGCAAAAAAATTTACCATATCTAACTTCGTTTTGTAAATCTGATTGGTTATCTGGAATAGCCTTACAGGCTCCACGTAATTGCAGCAAGCACAAAACACATTGTACAAAAAAATCATCAGAGGGCAAAAAAATTGAAGCTCTCATCCAAACTCTAGCATGTTCAAATCATTCAATGATGAACAGTGGAATATAAATGAATTCAGCTTAAGTTCGGTAACCTATGGTTCTCACAAAAAAGAGTAAGCTATGATTCTAAGATACAAAGCTTTATATAGCTTTGCCACATGCGTAACAAGAGGACTCAAGAAAGAATGAACACTGCACTAATGTGTGGATGACTGTAGTCTAACATCATTCAACACCTGAAACACCAGCTGTAATATAATCACATTTACTAAAGGAATGGATGATTTATGTAGTCCAACCGTTCCAAGTATACCTTGATGACAACTCATAAGACAGAACAGGTGGAATTCATTCTCGGTAACAAGGGACAGCATTTACATGGAGCAATGACAGATCAAACAAACAACAGGTAATAAAACTAAGCATAAATCATTAAGAAAAGTTTGAGAAATGTTTAAGTCAAACAAATAAATTTCTAAACAGAGTTTGTAGGAATTTTATAAATAAGCATGAAAAAACAAGGGTATTTGCTGCTCACATTATCAGCATCCCAGACCCTCACAGTTTTGTCAAAAGATGATGTAGCCAAACGAGGCATGCTTGGGCTAAATCGAACATCAGTAATCAGCAAGGAGTGTTCTTCCAATGTAGATTTTCGGTTTAGATTTTCAGTGTACCACAAAACAGCCTGCATTGAAAAATCATTTGTGGATATTGCGAATCCATCAATTTTATATTAATACCAAAGGAAATCCCAACCAAAAATGTGACAACTTTTTTACTTAAAGTATCTTTGTTTGGTTCTGACCTTCTTATCATGGCCTCCAGTTGCAAGCAGTTTTCCATCAGAGGAGAAGTGGCAACAGACGACTTTGTTTGTACTTGCTCGCACTGATCTAATCTCAGTAAATGTAAACCCTGACATTGCAACTTTAATGACATTAAATACAAAGTGAACCAGAGAAAATTAAACACATAAAATAGAAACACAGTTAAAACACCCATCTTTTATTTTTGATAGTAGTAGAGCAAAAGTGTGAACCTTTCAAACAAAGAAAAAACAAAAGCAGGCAGCACCTTTGCCAACATCCATACAGCGACCAACCGTGTCTCTTGGATCTGCATCATCATGAGATAAAAAAGACTCAACATTATCATCCAAAGATCCATCCTCCACAAAGCGGTCCATATCAGCCTGCAATTCAATATCTTTATCATCCCACTGCCAAAATGAAGTGCTAATGAGGGTCTCTGCTAGTAAAGACATTAACTTTCACTAATTTACAAACAAGTTCCAATCTGCTTACTAGCTGGTTTGATGGTGATGTTAGAGTTCCAGTCCCCTCAGACCCAAACACAATCAATGGCTTAGATGACCCACCATTATGTTGCAATTGCGGCATTGATATCACATCTCCTGGTGTGTGAGTAGATGGTGTTGAGGGTGCTGAGCTTGGAGAGGGTCCAGCAGTGTTTGCAGTCCCTGAACTGTTGGCAGGACCTGAGGATGAGACAGGTTGCTTTCGCTTGCGCCCACCTTGAGTCTTTGAAGCCTGACATTCATAAAAAGATCTTGTGCTTGAAACCTCAACACGCATGTAATCCAAAACAACTCAAAATTATCCATAGCCAAGAGGTACAACTTAGAAGTAGATTTTTTTTTCCTACAGATTCTGGAAAGAAAAGGCATAGAAAAACGAGTGATTCAGTATTATTCCAAGATCAACTTACAGCAGCATATTAGCTTGTGATTCTTAAAATAACATCCATTTTTAAGTAGTTCTAATACAGATTTCCTAAAGATGTCAACCAGTGCAAATGGTTTTATTGCTGTCAATGGTGTAAGAGCCCAAATTTATAAATTTACTTGCTGTTATTAGTCTCACAGACCATTCAATTGCCATAATTATTCTCATAGAGCAATCAGGGTATATTGAAAAGAAGACCAGTTAACTTTTTAAGGTACCAACTACTAAATTTAACATGCCACTTTCTTGCTTGTTTTCATCAGGTTAAGTTGATAATCACCATTAAACCAACCCCTAACAAGTATCCAAAAAGGGATAATATCCAATTCAACTCCAATACAACCTGACCTCAAGTTGGGATCCCAGAATTTCGGTTATTGCTAGGTTTTGGTTATGCTAGTTTGGAGTAATTGCATGAAATTAGGTTTATGGTAATTTATTTTGAGGAAAGGTATAAAAAACTTACATATTCTCCGAATTACAAATTATCTTTCAATATAGGCGGCTGATAAGTTATTATAATCAAGGTTTTAAATAACAACGGGCAGGGATGTCCCGGCTTTCCTATGAGGCTTTCCCATGAAAAAAGACATACCGCTGCCCCACCACATCCTGACACACTTGGGACAAGAGATGCCCCTTGACAAGCCAATCAGGATGCCAGGACAATTGCGGGACAATCCTATCCCGATGCTTAGCCCATCTTAAAGTCCTGCAAAATGTCCCACTGGGATTTGAGTCCTTGATTACAATTATTTAAAATCATGATAAAAAAAGCTATAGGAGACGTTCAAAAGAAACAGCAGTAATGTAAGATAGCCTAAATGGGGTGTGTGCATTTGTTTAACACTAAATCAGGTTCATTATCACCCAAAGAAATCAACTAAAAGCAGAAATGCCGTTAACCCATCACTGAGGCCATTGGTCTCTTACACAAATCAAAGGATAAGGATGATAAACTGTGAATGTGATTACAGTAAATGCACCCCTAAATACTAACTCGGATGAGGATTGACACATGGATGATGAGGACTGACACATACATCCTAAACATATAATAAAATGTCTTATCCGATAACTAGCAGAAAATAGGAAATGCCTCAAATTTTCACACTTCTTAAACTATGATGGCATCATTGGCAATGGTAAGAAAACACGGGCAACATCTGCAAGTCACATTTGAGATATCACTACTGAGTCAACACAAAAGATAAAAAAGAGTAACCTGATCAGTTCCTCTAAAGGAGCTTGACATGCTTCCATCCACTGTTACATTGCCAGTACTGAGCTTTTCTTGTTGAGGAAGAAGGTGATTTGAATTTTGTGACTGCTGACTTGAAATAGCATGCTGTTGAAGCTGCTGCTGCTGGCTATTACTTTGTTGCTGCTGCTGCTGCTGCTGTAGCTGAGCTATTTTCTACTAAACAAAAATAAGAAGATAAAGATGGTGGAAGACAATCTATGAGGACAAAGACATCATAAAACACAGATTTGCAGCTATATCTTCAGAACAAACACTATGCAGTCAAACAACCATTAGGAATGGCTGCTTTTATTATCATTTTTATAACGTAAACCGACAAAATATAAAGAAAGTACTGAGAACAACAGAGAATTAAATCTCCTGCAAATTAAATTCCATGGAGTCTTAATTCATGTTTATAAGTTTTACTAGTTGGTGGGTGGGCAAGAGGGGAGGCCTTGGTGCAGCAGTTAGGTTGCTCCATTGCAACTTGGATGTCATGGGTTCGAAATATGAAAACAGCACAGCACATAGGGTATGGTGTGTACATCTGATCCTCTCCTGACCCTGCAGTGGCAGGAGCCTCTGAGATGCCCTTTTAGTTGGTGAAAGGTGGGCCCGTAACAGTCGCCCAGAGGGGGAGGGAGGCAGTTTCATTCAGAGCCATTATCATCGTGCTCTTTGTCAGTAACAAAAATCACTAAACAAAAAATGGTACAACAACAGCATACAAAAGATATAACCAGATCCTGGTCTGTAATTAAAAGCTTTTGCTTTTTCATTTCCTATTTTCATAGTGCACTGCCTGATAATGATAATTTTAGGAATCATGGCATACTAAGCCTGCATACACTTGCAGCCAATGACACAAAAAAGTGATAGAAATCAGCTTTTGCAGGACAAAACCAGTATGGATTGCCAAACAGGTTAATAGAACATAGACATACTCACAGTTGCCAAATATGCAAGATTGAAAAGTTCGTCATATTGTAGCAACAAGATGCATCCCAAAACAAAAAAACTCATGCTTTAACAATAAAGATCATATTCTGCTTAAAACATCTTAAGCATGATATCTGCAGATGATTGACTGTTTCATGATTACACCTTTCCAATCCGCAAAATAAGCAATGATGTAAAGTATTCAACAAGTAAAAGCACCAATATTAGCAAGGATTACAGCTGCACCTTAATTAGCATATCTGTATCTGCACGAGGCATAACAGAGCATGGAGTTTGCATCGGAGATCCAACATTTGGAATAACATCACCAACATTGTTTGACTGACCATCCTTCCCAAGAAGCATGTTTCTATTGTTCAGAAGCATTCGTAGCCTTCTGGTGTCAACATCTCCAGCTGATGGGGATGTCAAATTTTGCTGTGCCTGAAGAAGTAACTGTTGTTGGTGTGGACTTAGAAGCTGAAGTTGATGAAATGGTTGTGGGGACTGCATAAATGATTTTTGTTGTTGCAGAATTCCTGAACGGAGCTGGTCAAGTCCCTGTAAAAAGAATGAAAAAATTAACAGAGGGCATACAACCATTCCATGTTGCAAGGTTAAAAATAGACATGAAAGCCCACACGCATGCAGAGGATTTGGGATGCATTAATGCGAAGTGATAGTCGAATTTGAGATGGCATAAAACTTGACAATAACATCTTCATGGTTAGCAAAGCAATAGATATCTAAATCACTTTAAAAAATAGTACTAACTTGTAAGAAAAACACAGGATGCCATGAAAGGGTCTTTCCACCTAATAAAAGTTAGTGGTTCTGGATGCACGGTGAAAGAGATGCATCCATATGAGAACCCAAAGGTGCCTAAGCTCGAGGTAGTGAAATGATATATAACAAAAGGTCCATATAGAGGCACTTCAGAGCTCACACCAAGCTCGAGGTAGCGAAATGATGTATGACCAAAGGTGTATACATAGAGACTTCAGAGCTCTCTCTCTCTTCTTCTTCTTCCTCTTCTTCTTCTTCTTTTTGCAAGGAGATTGAAACCCAGAAGCAACACTACTTGAATTTTCAGAATAATGTTTGAATATACCATAGAACCAATCAATAAGGTGCTACAAGTGTGCATATACAAAAATTAAAAAATAATAAACATGGTAGTAAGAAAATTGTGCTTTAAGGATGTGTGAATCTTTCATCCACAAGGCTTGGAATTTTGAAAGGTGATATCAAAGAATTTGAAGATCAAGGAAAAGCAGCTAAATGTAAGCCAACAAGGAAAACAGAATGAAAAGCCAATGACCATCCTTGATGATTACCATACAGTGCAAAGGGCCAAATAATTTTGCATAAATGGTATTGTGAATGAAGATTCCCATAAAAGCAGGCCACATAAAGGATTGCTTAAAACTTGTCAAAGTTGAAAAAAATGCAATAGCAAACTGTGGCTTGCATTGTTTGGGAATATATGTTCACATATTCAACTGGAGAAGGGGGCCAAATTGGTTGTACCGCAGCAAACTCTAAAGAACAAGGCAACAGAAGTTAGCATGCACGTGGAATGCAACATTGATTGATGTTAGATAAAAAAAGGAACACATTCATCGATTGATGGTCAAGAAGTCAAGAGCCACCATAAAGAGACTACTTTCATCAGCTTTGACTTATATTTAAAAGGGAAAATAAAGGGGCATAAACTAACATGTTTATAGTAAAATTAGAATAAGACAAATGACAATGCGGAAAGATGACAATGGGATGTAGCATGACACATCTAGGAGACTACTGTAGCTATACATGCATCTAGGATTATAGAGTTTGAAAATAATGGAGAATATACAGACTATGTAAATGTATAATTTACATATCACGAAGACGAAACTTACTGTGAGAGGCCATCCTTTCAAAGTCAAATTGTTTCCAGTTTGATTAGATCCTGCGATGATTGCAATTGCTATTAATTTGTATAGCCTAAGAACAGAAACCTAGATCAAAACACATTAAATAAATTACAGTAAAAAGAGGTTAAACCATCATTTACAACCGCAACTGAATGATATATCGAACACAAGTGATAAATCGCACAACTGACAATGACTTATATAGATCATGGCCCCTAACTGGAAAAGTTAAATGACAACAGAACTATAGCTTCAAGGAGCAAATGAAATATGACAGAGCGCACACAAAAATACAATTACAGGATAAAACTAGCAAGGAAACAACCACCCAAATCTTAATAGAGACAAAGTACTGAAAATATTTTACTATTCATGAAACTATTTTAGGATGAGATACTGGTATTTTACAGATACTGCTATACACATTTTAGTTATGTAAACAAATCAATATGAACTAAAAAGTTCAGATTTTGAACAGCAACTACCTGGAATTCCAATTACTGATCCATCAGGCCCTGCAGCTCTCGGGTTCAAAACTGGATTCATCTCAGTCTTGATATCCTGTCACACATTCCGTCACACCATCAACAACACAAACAAAAACAGTAATCACATCACACTAGAAACTAACCTGTGTTGATCCAGGAAGTTGTTGGTTCCTAGCCTGTACCTGCTGCAGAGTCGCTGATAAACCCCCAGATGAACCATGCAAAACTTGCCTGAGATGAAAACATGATCAGATGGCAGATCTAGAATAGTTGTTTGAGACATTTCACCTATCTCTCAAATCTGTGCAAATGCACTTGCATAAATGCATATATATTTTATCACCATCACCAGTAGAGAAAATAACAAAGAATGCAATAAGTTTAAGCTAGTTAAATCATTGAATGTCAAGCAGGTTTTAGGAACCATACCCTGAAGGCTGTCCAGATGTTGCAGCTGATTTTAACATTGACGCATGGCTTGGATCCACTAGCTGACCCACATTTTCACCAAACCTTTGCTGCAATTTAATTGCCAGATCACAAAAGATCAATTGATTATCAAGTAAATACTATACAAGAAAAAACACAGAAAGACTAAACAAGACATGTCAGCCCAGAGGAATACCTTCATGGATGCTTCATCCATAGGATCCCTTTGAAGTGGCAACTTCAGCCGTTCCTCATACATTTTTGTTGCCAAGGCATTAGCAGTTCCAGGACTCTGCCGAATTAAAGAATCACTGCCAACAAGCCCATTTGCAGTGCCATTTAGAAGATGAGCTCCCTCTCTACGCTGCTGCTGTTGCTGCTGCTGTTGTTGCTGCTGCTGTTGCTGCTGCTGCTGCTGCTGCTGATGCTGCTGCTGCTGCTGCCTCTGTAATAGAAGTTGCTGCATTTGAATATGTTGATGTTGCTGCTGCTGCTGCTGCGGCGGCTGCTGTTGCTGCTGTTGAGGTGGTGGCTGCTGCTGCTCTCTTGCTTTAGCATGTTGAGTCTGCCAATGCAAAAGATTACGGATGTTAATGTCCACAATGTGATAGGTTAAAACTACCACATCAAACATGAGCTATAAGAGAAGAAGGCCTATAGCATGCATGATAATATCAGCACAACTTAGAAATTGCAATCTTCTTGAGGCAGAGGACATTCTTTTGACAGTATCATTTATAAAACACATTGCATTGCACTACCCAAGTTTCCTTTCAATGTGAACAAAAATATAGTGAAAAGATATGAAGTAGCCATGCAACCACAAGCATTTGAACCAGATAATTACCTTCTATTATACTCACGATTTGAAATTAAAGAAGATAACTTTCTGCAACGTGCAAAAGCCCAAAGCAGTAAATGCTATTAGATAAACTATTACTGAAGACAGCATTCAGTAGAAATTACCGAAGGGAAACCAAACAGAGAGATGATGAAGTATTGTTGCCTACATGCCTTGAAAGAAACCAATGAAAGATGATGCACTTTAAAACATTTTGAAATTTCATTGGGAGTGTAACGAAGCCAAATCAGTGATTCTACAATGTAAAATAGATCTTGAATATCTGATCTGTTAGGTGCATAAAGAGACTGCCTGAAAGGCATTACTGTCATAAATTAGAAAGTCTACATAACGAAAGTTCTATTTTAGCAATAATCAGCTGAAGAATACAAGCAGCATGTTACCAGAGAACACTTCATGTAATTTTTTTCCCCTGGATAACTAACAACTAATATACAGCAGATAACTACACCATCTTGCCAAAAAAAATAAACGAGAACGAAGAGAAAGGTAGATTTTTTAACCAAAAAAAATTGAAAGGCCATAAAAACTAGCCTCTATGTACGATGCAGCGACATCAGAATGCTTTTCATTTGTCCTGGCAATGAATATATCCCAAAAAACAGACCACCACTCGAAGAGAAAACCGCCAGGAGCATCAATTGCTGAAAAATTAGGTAGTCATGGCATACAAAATAACATCAATTTAACAACAGAAAATCCAACTACAAATAAAGTAGTAATAGCCCCATGGCTTCCCAAAATTTCACTGCAACTTACCAACGGGATCAGAAGATACCTTCCCTTCAGCTTGGAAGGCCTTTGCGGTTGCTTGCAGATTCCTTTTAACTAAATAATCGTAAATATACACATCCAGCCTGTTTTGAACATTCCACAGAAGATTACCGCATCAGCCAAAGGGTAAAGTATTATCTGATACCCGGGAAGAGATGCCAAGTGCACAGGAAAAACAGAAAGAAAGAACTTATTTCTTGAGAAAAAACCTACAGGAATAGAGTAAATGACAAACAAAAAGTACGGAGGGATCGGGCAAAAAAACCTACAAGAACATCAACAGAATGCTGCAGCAGAAACAATGCAAGGATATTTCAAATTCCCCATTCCTTGATGCGAAAGCTGCAAAGAGTCCACCAAAGAAAAACTTCGGAAATGCATTCCAAGATTAGAAGGAATGCAAGAACCCAATAGGGACCATCCAGAAATTGATTCCAAATGAAGGAAAAAAAAAGTCAAAAAATTACAAGGAACAATAAAAAAAGGTTTCCATAAAACAATAAAATATTTGGATAAAACAGAATCAAATGCACTAAACCCTAACCCCGCGCAAGAAAAGACGCTGAAACTCTCAAAAATCAGTTTTGAAATAGATAAAAGTAAAAAGATTAAAACAAGGGAAACGCATGGCGAAATCTTGGAACAAAATCAGCCCGCGCAGCTCAAACCCATCGTAACCCTAGCAGACAACCCTACCCTAACGGCTACCAAATACGCTAGAAAAACTCCGTCAGAGAACGGCGAAGGAGAGACAAAAACCAGATAACCACAATCTCAAACACCAAAATATACAAGACGCTACAAAAATCTACAGCGAAACAAAGATTTCAAAGAAGCAACGCGTAAAAAACTCACATTTTATCAGCTTCCCAGTTGTTCTGCGACATGATGCTGACAAATCCAACCGACTAAATCCTCTTCCTCCACCCCCCTCTCTCAAAACCCTTAATCACCGAGCCGAGAGACGTCAGAGAAGCCCCAATCTATCTTTCATCCGCCTCCTCGAATCGGATTCCATCAAAAAAGAACGAACATCGCCTCTCTTTTTTCCCCTCCTTTTACTTCTTCTCAACACTCCAAGCCGCAGCTCGATTCCCTCACCCTTTATCCAAAATTTCGGCTCCCAGAAACCCTCTCCCGACCCTCGAAAGGAATATAGAAAGAGGTTAGAAGAGATAAAGAGGGAAACGAAACAGGGACACGGAACGAGCCATAAAACTTGACAGCTAGCAGCTGTCAGCCGTGCCCTATTTATAGTAGCGGTAAAAAACTTGAAATAAGATAAATAAAAAAAAAAAATTATAAGGATAAAATTATTTCTTCTCATTTGAGTTGCACTCAGGTACGTACCTTTTGCCAGCATGTATAAGATAGCCTTGTAATTACGGCGAGTGCCTGGACTTTCCTAGGCCGTGCGTGGGACTACCACCACAGAGTTAAGAGCAACGTTATCGGCCCAGCCTACTAATTCTTCTTCGGGCTGCCATAAAATTTCTATGCGCGTGTTGTCCATCAGGTCGAAAAGAGCGTATCGTGTCCGTCCATTAATGGCTTCTGGCGTTAAGAAAGGGACTGCTCCACGTGTTTAAGTCGATTTGTTCGAGATGACAATTTCAATGGTAGATCTTGCATCAGCACAGAGATTTCCATGCGACAGGGACGGACACCGGTTACGAGACACGGTAGATACAAAATCCGGAAATATAGGTAGGAGACTAGAAGCTGGCATCCGCCGCTAGTCTACCGGACGACTGCCAGATATTAAACGGCACCGTTTAAATCCGCGGTTCAGGATTACGGATAACAATACACCAGATCGGACGGTCTTCATCAAAGAAAAGTGTACACACAATGATGATTGTATAGAAGACTTTCACGGAGCTTTTTTCTGTGCTTTCGTTTTAATAGATACATAAATTATTAAATTAAATTCTGTCAGAAAGAAACTTTAATGGCATCGATTCGGCTGTCACTTGTCATGATACCCTTCTTGGAGATCTCGACAAGGAAAAGGCCCTCGTTTTCTCCCAAAATATCCGAATCACCCTTGATTTTTTTTTTTCCTTCTCGCCATATATTTTTTTCCGTGCTCGCACGTTCATGAATTGAAATCATAAACGGACCAACCATTTAATTTATTTATTAAATTT
This sequence comes from Areca catechu, assembly GCA_021397845.1. Classification (NCBI taxonomy): domain Eukaryota; kingdom Viridiplantae; phylum Streptophyta; class Magnoliopsida; order Arecales; family Arecaceae; genus Areca; species Areca catechu. The sequence continues at coordinate 2,075,723 of CM038039.1, read as the reverse complement.
AAATTTAAAATTTTCCATCTATATAACCAATTTAATATATTCATAATTTTTTATATTAAATTATTATATACAGGAAGGCCAGTTTAGAATTTAAATAAATTTTACTTTATTTCGTAACCTCTAATTTCAAATTTAAATTGATATCTATTTGTTAGAAATTTAGACGATCAAAGATTCACGCCCCTTCTTTATTTTCTTCTCGAGAATTTTTTTTTTATATAAAAATTTTTTTTTTCTTTCTTTTCTAGACTTGCATGATTGGACCCATCATCATTCTGTTCTTCCATTTTAAAACTCACCATCGCTGTTTCGTTCTTTCTCTTCGATACTCCACTACTTGAACCCTTCTTCTTCTTCGAGATTCATCATCACTGTTAAATTTTTGATCATTGACATTGGTATTGGACCGGATCACGATTCTTCGATCAAGAAGGTGATCGACGAAGTCGAAGATGTTGAGTGAGAGAAGGGAGAGGGAGATGACTTCTGTCCCTTTTTTGTTCTGTTTCGATTTTTGCATTCATAGAGGTCATGGAAAGGGCCGAGGCATATGGTAGGGTTTTTGTTGTTATTCTCTGTTAGAGCTTTCATATGCTTAGTTGAGAAGGAGGTGGAGATAGCAATGGTGCCGTGGCGGAGGAGTTCGCAGGAGAGAAGGAGATTTGGAGACGAGATGAGCACATTGAGGTTCATAAGTGTATCACCGTGGAGAACAGTCAACAAGACCTGCATGCTTATATCCTGCACTAGAAACACCTTTCCTATGATGAGAACCTGGAATTCCTCCTGAAATCTGGTTCCATTGGTGGTTTCTTGATGTTAGGATTTTATTGGGGAATGCAAGGTTTTGGTTTTGCTCTAAAATTTGTTTAACCTGATGAGATTTGCATGGAACCCGGTAGTCGATGCTTCTGTTCTTTTATTAAAGTGGATTTAAGATGGGTCATTATTTTTTAATTAAATTATAAACGAATTATAAATGGATCGGATCAAATAATTTATTTAATAAATAAATTGGATTCAAGTTCTAAAATCTAACATATTTGATAAATAAATCAGGTTCAGATTTAATTTTTTATCTGATCTAAATTTGATCCGATTCATCTATACTTGAATTGATATGCTTGCTCTTTTTTTTTGATAAGGGGGATAATTCAACCAACAGACTTGGTATGAATACATCAAAAAAAGTCATAAAAGATACAATCCCTGAAAGACCAAACTGGATCCACAGCACCTATCCCGATGGCTTGCAACATAGGAGGCCACCCAATCCGCTACCATATTGGCCTCGCTAAATACATGCCTAACAACAAAAGAGGAACAACCCTGCAACCAAAGAGCAATATTGCGGATCAAACGATGAGCAAGAGAAGAATGAACTGCCCCTTTGATTCATAAAATAATCGTGGCTGAATCCCCCTCAATAATAAGGTGATCAGACCGAAGAAATCGATAGGCACACTGAATCCCTGACCAAGCCGCTGTGAGCTCCACCTGGAAAATAGTAGAGTCGACAAGATGGCACCCCCAGTGGCAATAATGCCCAGGCTCGAATCCCTAATCACGAAGGTAGCCCTACCATCAGTATCTCTCACACTACCATTAAAATTGACCTGACATACATTGGAGGAGGGGGCTTCCAAGAAATAAAAACCCACCAGGAAGCTCGAGGAGCGAAACTGAAACCCCAATCTCCGTGGATGCCGTAGTCACTGTCTGGAACTCCATATGAGCCCGAGCTCTCCCAGCAAGAACTATAGCGGAACACCTTAAGGAACTGAAGACTAGTGCATTCCGAGAAAGCCAGATATGATAAGTCACATATGTCGGAAAGCTAGGAATGAAGGAGGCAGAACGCAACCTCAGATGGTCTAGAAAAGTAGCCATCAGATCCTTAGAATGCTCTAGAATGAAGTCCAACCCCACTGCCCTCCAAACATGCTGAGCCTTCGAACAAGTAAATAAAACGTGCTCAATGGTCTCCGCATCCTCATCACAGGCTGGGCAGGATAGAGGGAGCTATGTCCCTCTAGCAGAAAGGAGGTCCTCGTATGGAGGCGACGCCATGCTACTTTCCACAGAAAGAGAGCCATCCTGGGATGCACTCCTAAGGACCGATCCAACCAATCTGGCAACTCCTCTGCGGCTCCACATTGAATAGAGGATACAAGTCCGATAGAGGAGTTCCAGGGATACCAGAAGATCTTCAAACACAAACATCAATATAGGAACAGGCAGGCAGAATAATGGAAAGGATCCTATCTCCCAAAATGAATCCAAAGGTCTGAATGACCAAAGTAAAATATCACTGAGAGCCATCACTAAATAAGAGGTCAGCAACAGTCTTGATGTCATAATCATCCATGGCAATGAATGTAGGCTACCAGGCTAAAGGGACCTCCAAGATCCAGGGATCATTCATGAAGCTGATTAATCCACCATCACCAATAACCCATCTCACCTGGAAAATAACAACAATGGCCCTCCATCTCATCTCTTTCCACATGACAGAACCTTGGTGGGCCATACCAAGCTCTCCATCCGCCATCGAGGGAAGGGAGCCATATCGCATCCTCATCATAGAAATCCATAAAGTCTATGGACCCAACGTGAGTCTAGAGACATGCCTCACAATCAAGGCCTCCCTCGTCACCCCCAGAAAGTGAATACCAAGGCCTCCATCCCGAGTCGACTGACAGGCCATACTCCATCCCAACAAATGAACTCCCAGATGAGTAGTCGAAGAAGACCAAAGAAAGGAATGGATAGTTTGCTCCACTTCGAGGGTGATAGACTTGAGGATAATAGCGTTGGAGAGCAAGAAGATAGGTAAAGAAGTGAGAACTGACCTGATCAAGGTTACCCTGCCTATAGAAGAGAGGGCTCTATCCTACTAACCCTCCACCCTCTCTTGAATAGCATGGACCACCCTCTGACACTTCGACCCACGTAGTCTCCCTCCCGAGATAGGAACTCCTAGGTAATGAAGACATCCATCCTAAACTGCAATCCCCAAAATCCTCTAGATCGAGCAGCGTAGCTGGGAAAGAGTCTTCGAGCTAAAGCGGACCAGAAGCCCACCGCCGTCAACATATAGGCATAGCCCAATAGGAGATAGTCATCTACAAACAACAAATACGAGATCGGGGAAGCACCAAGAGCAGGACAATACGGCTGAATAGCCGAATCCCGCATCGCCACCCGTAAAGCTCGTGATAGAGAATCATCATATAAAATAAACATATGAGGAGAGAGAGCGCAACCTTGATGAAAACAATATTTGAGTGAAAGAAATCCAAAGGAGTCCCATTAATAAGCATAGCATAAGCAGGATCAGTGATGCATACCATAATTCAGTCAATCCACCCCTGATGAAATCCAAAGTCCACTAGAGCAGTCTCCAAGAAACTCCAGCACATTTGTTGACTCTAATCTTGATTTTGATGATTGACAAAATATTTAAGTGTATATGAGTACTAATTATATTTTTAAGTATATTTATCAGATCTTAGTACTCATCCATATTGAATGAAGAAATACATGCTTTTAGTTGAATAAATTCTTTAAATTAATAAAAAATTAAGTATATGGACTTTGAAATTGATATGGAAGAACTTGAAGAGGCTAAAAATCAAACTTGGAGAAGTTTCAACAAGTTTTAGCACTGGCACAAGCAAGTGAGTCGCATGAAGAAGTTCAAGTGTCGACTCAAGACCTGAAAACAAGAAAAATACAGAACTATGAAAATCCAGAATTTTTATCTTGAGCTGATCCAAGTATCGACTCACAGAAACCAAATGTCGATTCACAGAAATCAAGTATCGACTCACCAAATTCAAGTGTTGACACTTGGAGTAATGGCTAGTTTTTCAGAAGTGCAAAATTGAATCTAACTTGCTTCAAACGGTTAGTTTTTCATCCCCAGCGGTCATAAACGATCATCTATAGGTTGGAGAGCTTTACAATCACCAAAAATCAAATAGAAAAGTAATAATTTGGTGAGATTATTGAATATCCTTCAAGGATTCAAGAGTTGAGAGGTTTAAGCCTTCAAGCTTCCAAAGATAAGAGAATGCATCCAAGTTCACATCATCAAGCTGCAATCAAAAGCTTCAATAACTTGAAGACAAGTTCTTCATCAACAATCAAGGGTTTCAAAGAGATATTTGCCTTATTTAATAAAGCTTTTATTGTGTTCTTTTTATATTATGCTTACTTTGTTTATTAAGGTTTTTGGTGAGTCTTGGAAAACCAAAGAGGTTTTTGGTGAGCCTTGGAAAACCAAAGAGATTTGTTGGTGAGCCTTATGTAAAAACCAACAAGGTTGTTGGTAAGCCTTTGTGTCAAAACTAACTAGGTTATTGGTGATCCCGTAAAACCAACATAGGTTGTTGATGAGCCTGTAAAATCATTGGAGATTGTTGGTTAGCCTAAGTTATAAAACCAACAAGGAATTTTAACTTGTGAGCCCGGAAAAATAAGTTGGATTTTGATTAGTAAGCCCAAAAAACTAATCGACTGTAATCTTGATGATTATAGTGAAATTCCCGATGGAAACTTGGAGAGTGGATGTAGGTGATTTGGAGTGCACCAAACCACTATAAACTTCTTGTATTTGTGATTGCTCTTATTTATTGCTTATTTACTCTTGTATTTACTTTGTTAATTTCGTTGCATATTTTTATTAAGCACACAAATACTTTGGCAAAACACAAGTACTTAATTGCAATTAGTACATACTTTTTGAAATAATTCAAAAAGTTTTATAAAACCCAATTCACCCCCTTCTTGGGTTGCTTCTTTTATTGGGCAATAATTCAATCATAAATCCTCTCCATATCGAATCTGATTGCCATCAATGCCTACATAGTAGGGGCTCTTCGAAGATCATGCATGAATTCCAATGCTGTAAGAATGTTGTTAAAGATACACCGATTCCCAATAAAAGCTCCCTGCTCAGGATAAATAAGCTTAGAAAGAATATACTTCGTCTTGTTAGCCATACATTTAGCATATAACTTGTACAAGGTATTACATAGTCTGATAGGCCTGAAGTGACCCGGCTCAGAAACATCAGGACGCTTCGGGACAAGAGTAATAAAGGTATGCTTCCAGGTGTCAGGCATATGGCCATTAGTAAATAATTCCTGAATGACAGAGACAACCTCTCTCCAAATGATACACCAATACCTTCTGAAGAATAAAGAAGAAAATCTATCAGGCTCTGGTACTTTGTCATCATCCATAGATAAAGGATAAACCGGATATCCTCAACAGAAATAGAGCTAAGCAATCGACCATTCTCATCCTTAGAAACCTGAGTCTCAGGATGAGAAAAATGAAAGAAGAAGAGAGGATTGGATTCTTTCATGAACCAGCTCACCTAGAAAAAAAGAAGGTAAAAATCTTCCTTCTGACCTTATATGTATCCTCCAATCACTTTTCCTTCGAAAACCGCATCATCCGGATGTGATTTCTGTGCCGGCGAACAACAGTAGTAGCAGTCCGTTAAAAAAAACCAGATTTTTTTATCTTCTTTTTTCAATCACTACATTTTAATTTTTTTTTTCACATAATTTCATGTTAACCCGGAAGGGCATCGTATATAATCAGAAAATATTTAAGAGCTGTCAAATCTTGATCACCTGGACCTCCTTTTTCTATCGTTCCTTTACCTGGGAGCATTAATGGATGTCTCCACCGAAAATAAGAAAGATGCTAACTTTCCAGCCTCTTTCTTGTTCCCGGCCTCAGCTTGCCATTTTTAATTATAAGTCACGGGCTGTGATACCAGAGGGAATTATGGATATTTTACACAAAACCCTAACTGGCTTCTTTTCCAGGCTGAATGATCAATCTATCCTTCATCCCCCAAGCTCAATCGGCGCTCTCTGATCTTGATCAGACGGATGATGGATTAGTTTTTCTATAAGCAGTAACAGCCGTCTGATCTAAATCATACGGTGCCAAGGCGTGATGGAGCATGGATGCAAGCGAGGGCATTTTGGTTATTTAGGATGACAAAGTTGTCAGCTTTATGCAGGATGGTCATTGTCATTCCGTTCCGAGGAACGAGGTTTTCTTGATTGCCGACGCCCTTTCATCAAAGTAACATGAGAGGGATTTTATTTTTTTAATATTAAAAAATAAATTTTGAAAATAGATATAAAAAAATATTTATGAAAATAGATATTTTTGATTGACATGCAGTACCAAAAACACCCACGTGGGTTAGCAACTTCGTTGAAATCAATTTTAAAAAAAACGATTTCAAATTAAAAAATTATTTTTTCAAAAGATGATTTCAGACTTTCACATATCCATTCGTGCTGGCATGAAAAATTATATTTGGTAAGGATAATTTTTTAATTTAAAATTATCTTTTCCAAAAACGATTTCAAATTGATAATTTCATAAATTTCTAAAATATATTTTTAAAAAAATTTAAAAATAATTATAAATAATATTTTTATAATTAAATGAATGATATTTTTGTAATTAAATCAAATTTTATGAAGGGTATTTTAGAAAATAACTATTCTCATTTTGATCAGATTTTTAAAAATTTAATTTTTAAAATGCATTCTATAAAGTTGATTTAATTACGAAAATATCATTCATTTTATTATGAAAATGCCATTCATAATTTTTTAAATTTTTTTACAAAAATTTTTAAGGAATTACATAAAAATTCTAATAAATGCCTTACACCCCATAAATACTATTTTTTTTAATTAAATTTTAATCTAATAAAATTTTAAAAAATATATAACAAAATTTAAAAAATATAATAACATTAATTAAAAATAAAATTAATTAAAAATATTATAATAATATATTACAATATATTTTTATATTGTAATAAATATTTCATATTCTAAAATTTATTCTAAAATATTATAATAATATTTTATATTAATTATGATACCCCCGGTATGGCCTCCGGTACGGTCGCTGGTCCGGTCCCCGGTACGGCCCCGGTACAGCCGTCGGTACGGTCCCAGTACGGTCGCTGGTACGGCCACCCGGTACGACCGCCGCGGGCCGGACTAATATCTTGTAATTAATTTTATTTTTAATTAATATTTTTTTTAATTTTAAATTAATATTACTTTTATATTGTTAATTAATGTTATTTTAAAATATATTACCAGTGCCGGACTGGCGGCCGTACCGAGGGCCGTACCGGGCCTAGACCGGCGGCCAGACCAGGGGTCGGACCGGCGACCAGACCGGGGGTCGGACCGGCAGCCGTACCGGGTATCATAATAAATATAAAATATTATTATAATATTTTAGAATAAATTTTAGAATATAAAATATTTATTATAATATAAAAATATATTATAATATTTTGTTATAATATTTTTTTAAAATAATTTTATTTTTAATTAATGTTATTATATATTTTAAATTTTGTTATATATTTTTAAAAATTTTATTAGATTAAAATTTAATTAAAAAAATAGCATTTACGGGTGTCAGGCGTATTTATTAGAATTTTTATATAATTTTCAAAATATCCTTTAAAAAAAATTTAAATAACTGTGAATGGCATTTTCATAACTAAATTATAGTATTTTCGTAATTAAATTAAATTTTTAGAAATCGAATCTAAACAAGAATAATTATTTTCTAAAATATTATTAATAAATTTTGATTTAATTATGAAAATACCATTCATTTAATTACAAAAATATTATTTATAATTATTTTTTAATTTTTTTAAAAAATATTTTAAAAATTTATGAAATTATCAATTTGAAATCGTTTTGGAAAAGACGATTTCAAATTAAGAAAACGTCTTTACCCATACTAGCAAGGATGGTACAGGAAAATTTGAAATCATCCTTTTAAAGATGATTTTAACTCATCTTGACAGATATTTTTGGTACTGCATGTCTACGTCAGTCAAAAATAATTATTTTTATAAATATTTTTCTTGACATCTATTTTCAGAATTTTTTTTTTAACATTAAAAAAAAAATTCGGGATAGAGAGTCCATCGGGTGGCTGGCAACACGGCACCGCTAAAGTCGAGGGTAGTTTCGTCATTTTGATATGTGAGTACGTGTCCAGATATGCAGAGATGGGGCCCATGGCGGAGCGGATGTTCCCTGTCGCTCGATCGATCGATCGATCGATCGACGTCTTGGATGATTGGGGTTGATCGGGAATGAGGTCCACTGATCGATCGGAAGAAACGGCTTCACCACACGAGATATAATCTTGCGAATCCGAAAATCCTGCGCGGGCTCGGATCGGCCGTTCCTGTTGTCCGATCATAGGGTCATTGTTGTCGCGCACGTTCCCGTGGAGAGTAGGAGCCGGGAAGCATCATTCATCGTCAGTGCTGCGCCAAATGAATGGTCGTGATTGAGGAGTGGTCTGATAGAAAGAGACAGCGAAGAATATGGTGGTTAAATAATCCTGTCTTACCAATATCTCTTGCTGGGGGTGGCCGTAATGTTGAGGCCGATATGACCAAAGCGTACTTCGAATCTTTGAAAGATGTGCTCGTATAAAGGTATCATGTTTCGAATTCCAAGGGCGGCAGGGTCACAGATTCTTGGGATAAAGCACCCGAAAAATTTAGTGGGGATTACGTAAGCCAATTACTCTTGCGAGCTATTGGAAAGTTGGCATCTCCCTATAAAATTAGTTAACTTGAGAAATGGGAAATTCATAAGCATCGTATCTTGAATCGTACCATCAATATTGAAATATTAGTGCATAACTCTCCCAATGCAGCGAATTTTAATTTATACAAATAATTTATAATAATTTTAACTTATGCAAATAATTTTTCCATGCTATGCAACGAATTTTAATTTATATCAATCTTTGTCATGAAAGATTTTTTTTCTAATATTAAACAAAAGATTAAAAAAATTATAGCAAGTCAGTAAAGATGCAATATAAGAAACGGTAGTATTGTTTAATTTTTTTAATTAACTGAAGATAATAAGAAAGTTTTTTAAAAAATTATGATATCTTAATTCTCATTCCTTTGAACATACCATGGTTAATGATTTTCTGCATAATATATGATAATAAGCATCGTATCTTATATTGAAATATTAGTGTATAACTCGTTCTATATCGTAAATTTTTATTTATACAAATAATTTATAATAATTTTGATTTATACAAATAATTTCTCCATTCGATGCAGTGAGTTTTAATTTATATCGATCTTTGTCATGAGAGGTTTTTTACGGAAATTAAACAAAAGATTAAAAAAAAGATATAGCAGGTTAGTAAAGATGCAATATAAGAAATAGTAGTGTTGTTTTATTTTTTTTAAGAGCTGCAGATGGCCTTAATAGGAAAGTTTTAGAAAAAATTATGGTTTCTTAATTTTCATTTCTTTGAACATACTATGGATAATGATTTTTTGCATAATATATGATAATAATTTTAATGAATGTATAAAAGATGTATGTTATAGAATATTTAATGAAAAAATATTATCAAAAAAGATTTGTTCGAAAGACTACTTTCATGGAATAAATCATGTTTGATTTATTTTTAGGAGCCGCAAAAATTGATTTTTTCATTAATTATGATGGACATGTTGATGAAGAATTTGATTCTTAATTTTCAGATATAGAATCATTTTTTTTTAAAAAATTGTAACTTTAAAATTTAGACCGTTATCATATTGATTTTGTAAGCCAGATACTATTTAAAAGATGTAATTGTTATTGATAATTTTTTAATAATAGCTAGAAGCATAAATCTATCTATTTATGTAACGATTGCAAGATTGAATACTAGAATACTAATTAATTACTGAGCTGCTATTCTAAATATGATGAAGTTTGTTGCAGCGGCATTATCCTCAACAATAGTATTTAATTTGCACATGACATTATCACAGAATAATCAAATATATTTAAGGAAAAAAAATATTAAGTTTGAAATTGGATGAAAGAATTATTTTGTAAATATTTTAGTTATACCATGGTATCGAAGGTTGTTCAATTTTGTTGTAATGGTTGCACCAAAAGTTATCACCATAGATTTTAATAAAAGCTCTACAATTGTAGCATGACTTGTACTACCATCCATATACTATATCTATCTCTTTTAATTTTACTTTACATGTAAATTTCTTATGCTAAAAATAAGATGAATTTATTTTTTTACATATTATATAATCACATAACTTGATAATTAAACTTTGAAACATAGCTCGCATTCAAGGGGATTTTATTGCAACAATTCTTGTATTATTTTTCTATTGGTGATTGGCTCATGACGTGGATTAATGAGTATCTGTTGCTGCTGCTCGGTATATGTAATCGAAATGATTGCAATATTTAACCTATATATTTATATTAGAAAATAATAAATATTTGTAAAAAAGAAGTTCATAGTTATGCGTTATGCAATGATAAGTTTTCTCAAGCTAAACTTTGTCAATAATCATTAATAATGATATGACAATATCCATGTAAAATTTAGAGACAAAATATATATGTTGATAAGTATATATTTTTTTATATTTAAAAATATCATAGTTAATTTCAATATAAAGATTTTAGTTTTAGTTTTAGTTTTAGAAATTTGGTAAGACAATGACAAATACTTTTTTAAAAGCTCTAACAATCATGCCTATAAAAACGATGGCCATGGCACCTTCCCTTTCTTTTTTCCGTATTTTTTGTGGCTCTATTTCTTCAACAAATGTCACCCATAGAGTAATAGATATTGTCTGTGCACAATCAAAAAAGAATCCATTTTTGCATGTATAGTATTATTATATAATTTTTAAATTAAAAGGTATACAACCAAATAATAAAATTTGTATGATAATGTAAAGAAAAAAAGTAACAATAAAACTTACTTTGAATCTTGAATTTCTAAGTTCCTTTTACGCATCATTTTCTATCTAATAATATTTACTCAAGATGACCCAAAAAAAATGATATGTTTAATAACATATGTGAATTAAATAATTAATCATAAAAAATATATATAATTACATCATATTTTATATTTCATTTTTTTTAATGTGCTATATATTTAATGGACATACCTGTCAAATAGAGATGATTATAATTTTTGGCTGGCAAATCTTCGAAACTTACAAAGTTAAATTTTTGTAAAGGAATTGAGCCATCGTCATCAATAATTTGTTGTACAATTGTCCATCAATTGATGTAGATTATATATTGATGAATATAAGCTCTAAAATTTTTTTTGCCGGGAGCAACGTTGAATTTTTTAAAGAAATATATATTTTCCTCAATCAATAAAGTTTTAAATTGCATTGCATCCTCTTTATGTATAGTTGTTTGTAGAATAGTTCCTTTCAAAAGTTTAATAAAAAAATGAACACAAATATAGGAAGCTTATAAACAAATATGTTGGCAAAAATTACTATAATAATATTTGTTATACCTCATTATCAATTAAAATATAGTCGATGCTTAATATTGATTGTCAATGTTTGGATTTACTGAATCCAGGGCCGCATAACTCGAACATTGATTCTCCAATTTTGCTTGTCCAATATTAACTGCGATAATAAAGTATATTCCATATTTTATTCCTGACTTATCTAAAATTAAAATATAATTTAAGATGTAAAGATTTTGAAAAATAAAAAAAAAACTGCATGCTATTATTCACTTACTAATCAATAGTGATGTGGCGAGATCGCCGACGTAGAACCCATGTCAGACCCAATCAGATGCCACGTTGGATGAAGCTACCATGTCAGATTCTCTGCCCGGACTCCTTCGCCAGGCTAGCTCCCTTCGGGTCGAGATGTCGTGGCCGAAGTCGAGCTTCGCCTCTGCCCGGATTCCTTCGCCAGGCTGGCTCCCTTCGGATCGAGACGCCGTGGTCGAAGTCGAGCTCCGCTTCTGCCCGGACTCCTTCGCCAGGCTAGCTCCCTTCGGGTCAAGATGCCGTGGACGAAGTCGAGCTCCGCCTCTACCCGAACTCCTTCGCCAGGCTGGCTCCCTTCGGGTCGAGACGCCGTGGTCGAAGTCGAGCTCCACCTTCCTGAGCTCGCCCCACCTCGGGCGAGGAGACCTGAAGCTGGAGGACGTCACCACTTCCTTGGAGGTGGCAAGCCACCCAAGGACCACAGAGGGGCGCCCGCCAGGCCGTAATAACTGCCCCAACTACCACTTTTACCGGAAGGGAAGGGGTCCCCCAATCAAGGCGCTGCGCTCCCAGCCGATCGTCTGCACCTTCCGAAAGAGGAAGTCAACCCAGAGGATTCGAATCCAGGGGATGGTTGCCCGCCAATCAAGACTCTGCCAGGCTTCTCGAAATAGAGCGATCGAAAGGAATGTCAGAGTGCGCGGTGCTGTTCCCTATCATGGATAGGGAAAGGCCCTCGTGCACGGCACATGATATCGCCGCATGTGCTTGCAAGTGAGGGGAAGATCCTGAGGTAAGCGGCGTGCAACAACCCTAGCTATAAGGAGTTCTCCAAGGTTCAAACAAGGTAAGCAAGCACATGGGCAATAGGGGGCAGCGCACAGGAGAGCCATCGCTCCAGGCTACCGGAGACCCACAGGAAGGGCCTTGATGGACACAGCCACTTAGCTAGGGCTCTACTTTGCTGCCATTCCTATGCTCTGCTCTTAACCCACTCACACCCTCTCATTTCACAAGTTTCTCCTCCTAGTGTGGAGTCCACCTACGGGGCTTGACCGGGAGGATATGTTCTCCTGGATCGTCATTGACTTGAGCATCGGAGTGCCCCCACTGGGATTACCGACCCGAGCCTCCTCTATTTTGTAGGATCAGGCATCCGAGCAGGATCCTAAGCAACAAGGGCACGGTCCAAGGTCGTCTTCAGCTACAGGCCATGGCCTTGGTAGCAATCGATTGGCGCGCCAGGTAGAGGGACAGGACGAATTCTGATCCAAGCCAGTCCCCTTGCAAGCAACCCACCGGGAGCATGGTGGTGATGCAAGCGAGAGAAGTCCACCAGTCGTACGGGCGATCCTCCTTCCCGTGGGGACCCGCACAGTCCAGAGAGGGAGCTCCCCGCTCCACCGCAACCACCTCCAGTGGACACTCAGCTGGCCGCACTCGCCCAGCAGATGCAACTTCTCACCGCAACAATCCGCCAACTGCAGCACCAGCACCGGTCCTTGGCCACCCACCAGTAGCCAAGGACTCCTGCGGCCCAAGCTGCCGCACCCCATGACAGCCTACAGTCCTTCCAAGGAAGGCCTTTGCTGTCGCAAGCCACCATAGACCGCCGGGGAAGCCACAGGACCCCGGTGAAGAGATACTGGACCGGGTCAGCCGACCGAGAAAGTCGATCTCCGACCTATGATCAGGATGCTATCCAGTACCATCGAGGTCATAGGGGCAAGGCCTCCCATTGCGATCCCCCTTAGCTGCCACCTTCACCTCCTCTGTCGGTCTCAACAGAGGGTTCAACTGATGAGGCCATCAGGTGCATGGCAGAGAAACGCCTGGAGGAACGGGAGCGCAAGCTGGTGGAGCTATCCCGCCAGTTTGCCAATCTACAGGGCTCTACCAACGAGCCAGTGGGCTATGACACCCGTCCCCCTTTCTCCCGATAAATCCAAGAAGAACCGATCTCGGGTCGGTTTCGCATGCCGCAGGTGGATCCTTACGATGGGACCACCGACCCCCTGGACCACCTTGAGAGCTATAAGGTCCTTATGAGAGTCCAGGGTGCGACCGATGCTCTCCTCTGCGTAGCTTTTCCTACCACTCTTCGGAAGGCAGCTCGGGTATGGTTTACCCGCCTTGAGCCAGAGAGTATCAGTTTTTTTGCTTAGCTGGAGCGAAAGTTTGTGGCCCACTTCGATGCCTGTTGGAATGTGCCATGAGAGGCAGACAGCCACTTCTACATTATACAACAGGACCACGAGCTCCTGTGGGACTACATGGCCTGCTTCAAAGTTGCCGTGCTGGAGATATACAACTTGGATGAGTCAGTTGCCATGCTGGCGCTGAAGAGAGGTCTCAGGACTTCCTGTCTGACCTACTCACTCGACAAGAAGCCCTGGAAGACGTACTCCGAACTCCTCCTCCATGTTAAAAAGTACATTCGCGCCGAGTAGGTGGATCACACGAGGAGGGAGCTAGACAGAAAGCCGCTAGAGAAGCTAGCTCCCGGGGAGTCATCCGGGATGCGGATGCCCGGACCAGCCACACCAAACTTCTGCCAAAGGCCGAAGCCGAAGAGCGGTCCCATCCTAGAAGAAAGATACACACCTCACCTTGCCCCGAGGACGAAGATCCTCATGGAGATTGAAGACGAGCGTTACCTGAAGCACCCACCTCCACTAAAGCCGTCTAATGATCGCGACAAGACGAAGTACTGCCAGTTTCACCACGACCACGACCATGATATCGAGGAATGCTGGCACCTCAAGAGGGAGATTGAAGACCTTATAAGGATGGGCTACCTCGGAAGGTTCGTGGGGGGCAAGGCCTTGGCGGAACATCAGGGGCTCGCTGCTCTCCCTCCAGTCCCTGCAATTGACAATCGCCCTACCGAGAAGCCTATGGGGTGATCTGTTGGGGAATCGAGCATGCTCCCAAGAGGGCCCGGGGAGGAGAGGGTTTCGAAAATGTACTCCCCTTTATAAGGGAGGGGAAATCTGGGGTTGAAAATGTAAACAATGATGCCATGGTCGTTGAGATGATGATCACAAAGCATCCTGTAAAGCGGATTATGGTCGATAGTGGAAGTTCGACTGATATCCCTTTTTACGATGCTTTCTCCATGATGAATTTATTCTCTGCTTAGCTCAGACCTATGTACACACCCCTCATCGATTTCACTGAGGACTCTGTAGGAGTCAAGGGAAAAATCACTCTCCCTGTCACTGTAGGGATGCCACCTCGGTAGAGCACCATTATGATGACCTTCATGATTGTTAGGCTTCTCTCAGCCTACAACATGATTCTTGGCCGACCCAGGCTGAATCTGCTCGATACGGTCATTTCTACAAAGCAGCTTTTGGTATAGTTTCTTACTTTTTATGGTGTTGGAGAGATGAGGGGGGCATCTCAACCGATCCAACATTGTCTCTAAGCTGTTCCTGGGGCCAAAGCTTCCGATGAAGACCCCAGCTCAGACGACCTCGGTCAAAGGGTGCAGGACCCCAAGGGTGGCCCGGTCGAGAGCCTGCTATCATATCCGCTCGAAGCCGACCCGACGAAGACGGTGTAGATTGGGGCCCAGTTGCTCGAAGATGAGCGGGCCCACTTATTGGAGTTTCTTTGAACGAACGCAGATGTGTTCGCTTGGACGGTGACTGATATGCCCAGAATTCTCCCTGAAGTCATCACCCACAAGCTAAGCATCGATCCAAAGTATTGTCCTGTTCAGTAGAAGAAGAGAAGTTTCGCCTCGGAGAGGCAACGGACGATCAATGAGGAGGTAGATAAACTCCTAGCAGTCGACTTTGTTCGAGAAGTGCATTATCCAAGCTGGCTGGCAAATGTAGTTATGGTGAATAAAAATAATGAAAAGTGGAGGATCTGTGTGGACTACACCGATCTCAATCGAGCCTGTCCAAAGGATAGCTTCCCTCTACCGAAGATCGACCAATTAGTGGACGTCACCTCGGAGCACCGCTTGCTCTCCTTCATAAATACATTCTCCAAATATAACCAAATTCGGATGCATCCAGAGGATAAGGAGCACACTGCATTCATCACCGACCGAGGGATGTACTGCTACCGGATGATGCCGTTCGGCTTGAAGAACACTGGCGCTACGTACCAGCGACTGGTCAATCGAGTCTTCAAGGACTAGATTGGTAGAAACATGCAAGTGTATGTGGACGCATGCTCGTCATGAGCAAGCTGAGGTCAGACCACATCACCGACCTCGTGGAAGCCTTCCATAACCTCTGAGAGCACAAGATGAAGCTGAACCCGACGAAGTGCACTTTCGGTGTAGCAGCAGGAAAGTTTCTTGGCTTCATGGTGATCCAGAGGGAGATCGAGTTAAACCCGGAGAAGGTCCAGGCAATTGTCGACATGGAGCATCCGACCTCGAAGAAGTAGGTCCAGCGCCTGATGGGTCGGATCACAGCACTGAGCCAATTCATCTCGAGATCGGTAGACCGCTATCTCCCTTTCTTCAAGGCGCTATGCAAAATGCACGACTTCATCTGTATCGAAAAATATAGAGCAGCCTTCGAGGAGCTGAAGGATTTCTTGCATCACTGCCACTACTCTCTAGGCCGGAGGAGGGAGAAGAATCCTACTATACCTGGTGGTCATCCCGGGGGCCGTCAACTCGATTCTTGTCTGCATGGATCAGGACGGATCCCAGAAGTTGGTGTACTACACCAGCAAAATTTTCTGAGATGCGGAGATCAGGTACACCCGATCCAAAAAGCTAATTTTTGCTCTTATCATGTCTGCTTAGTGTCTCAGGCCGTACTTCCAAGTGCATCCGATCATGATCCTAATAGACCAACCCCTAAGGGCTGTGCTCTATCACCCAAACACATCCAGATATTTGGCCAAGTGGGCATTGAAGCTCAGTGAGTTCGACATCGCGTGCCATTCGAGGTCATCTCAGAAGGCCCAGGTGCTAGCCAACTTCCTGTCGAGTGCGTGGGACTTGTCGAAGAGCCAGAGCAGACAACCCCAGAGCATCGAATTAAGCTCGGAGTCGAGGAGTCTTAGATCCTCCATGTCAATGGCGCATCCAATGCGGATGGAAGCGGAGCAGGCCTCATCCTCGCTAACAGCGATGGGATTATAGCTAAATGTGCACTCCGCTTCAAGTTCGCCGCTACAAACAACCAGGCAGAGTATGAGGCACTCCTCGTGGGCCTAAGGGTATCCCGCGAGCTGGATGTATCTAGTTTGAAGGTCTTCACCGACTCCCAACTGGTGGCCGGACAGGTCTTCGGAGAATATGAAGCCAAATATCCCCAAATGATAAAGTACATAGAGCAGGTTCGCTCGAGCACGACAGGCTTCCAATGCTTCAGCATCTCCCACATCCCCCATGGAGAGAATGCTCACGCCGATATGCTGTCAAGACTCGTGACCTTGCCAAACTCGTCACTAGGGCGTGCCCACATTGAGTATCTAGAAAGTTCGAGCTATGAAGCTCACGAGAAAGTCTAGCAAGTCATCCCGGAGCCGAGCTGGATGGATCGGTACATTAGGTACATTACCGACGATGCCCTACCAGAAGATCGTACAGAGGCCAGCCTTGTCAAGAAGAAGGCCTCGTGATTCGTCCTGATGGAAGGGCAGCTCTACCGTCGATCCTACTCCTATCCACTCCTGAAGTGCCTAAGACCCACAGAGACAGCCTTCGTACTCCAAGAGATACACGAAGGCCTCTACGGGAATCATGTTGGAGGAAAGACACTGGTGTATAAGGCCCTCCGTCAAGGATACTACTGGGAGACCATGAGGGAGGATGCCACCGACTTCGTGAGGAAGTGTGACCGATGCCAACGTCACGCCTACATACAGCGTCAACCAGCGGCACCGCTCTCCCAACTCTTCGTCTCTTGGCCATTCGTCCAGTGAAGAATGGACATCCTAGGTCCGTTCTATCCCACATCAGGATAGTGGAGATTCTTGCTAGTGGTCATTGACTACTTCACCAAGTGAGTATAGTCACCAGCACGGATCACAGAAGCCAAGGTCCGCCAGTTCTTCTAGAAATCGATCATCTGTCACTTCGGGCTCCCCTACAATATCATCATCGACAATGGACATCAGTTCGACAACTGGGAGTTCGAAGGGTTCTGTGCCGAGCTCGACATTCAACACCGCTTCATCTCGGTGGCTCATCCTCAGACCAATGGGGAAGCTAAGGTGACCAACCGGACTTTCCTCCAAGGACTCAAAACCAGGCTAGACTGGGCCAAGGGTAGATGGGCAAAAGAGCTCCCCATTATTCTTTGGGCCTATCACACAACATCTAAGATGGCCACGGGTGAGACGCCTTTTAGTCTTGTTTTCGGCGCAGAGGCTGTTGTCCTGGTTGAACTCGGCGTGCCCATATTATGGGTATAGCAGTATGATGGAGCAGAGAATTTGGCTTACCTTCTCCTTAACTTGGACCTCCTCGAAAAATCAGAGACAAGGCTTGACTCCGGATGGTGGCTTACCAGCAACAAGCAGCTCGGTACTACAACACACGGGTAAAGCCAAAGATCTTCTGCCTAGGTGACCTGGGCTGCACTGAGCTGAAGCATCTCAGCCCTGGAAATGTGGCAAGCTCTCACCAAACTGGAAAGGCCCCTACAAGGTGGTTGAAGCTTTTCCTCATAGAGCCTACTACCTAGCAAAGCTGGACGGTGCCAGATTCTCGCAAACATGGAACGCCAGCAACCTAAGAATGTACTATCAGTAATGTAAGGCCTTCTCCCATTAATAATAAAGATCATCTTTGTGTAAATCACTTTTGCCTTGCAGGAACATTGTTGCATGGCCCCAGGTCTGGCACGCTCAAGCCTAGAAACTCCTGAAGCCCGGCACTCAAGCCCGAAAACTCCTGAAGCTCGGCACTCATGCCCGGAACTCCTGAAGCCTGCACCTGCTACTGTCCTCACAGTTCGGAGATGTCAGCAGAACACTCCAGAAGTTCCGCCATCTATCACCTGACTCAGAGCTCAGCACCTCAAGCCCGGAAACTCCTGAAGCAGCACTCAAGCCCGGCACCTCATGGACATCTGACGGGTTTGACGAGTGCAATGTTCGGGCTCGACCTCGCCGTGCACACCTGGAGCTGGTCCCAATCGAGGTCGAATAGACCTCTCCCAGTAAAGTGCTCGAAGCCTTACAACCACTTCGCCCGCAAGGTGGGAATGACTCAGCAAGTTGAGAACTCCTTCCTAAACTTCTCGTGGACTTGAACCTCGGCAGAGAAGGGTCCAGAGACTTAGAGCTTCAATGCAAGGTGCCTCAGCACATGCATGCACACAGGCGGTCGAGAAGTGAAGGGAAGAAGATTGACAAAGTGCAAAGAATGAAAAGAAAGGTCGAGATGACCGAAAAGGAATTTCATTGATACTTGGTAAAGTTTTATATTGCAACTGGGCCCCAACATGCCCGGCAGCCCATACTAGAAGCAAAAGGAAGAAAAGTTACAAGGGGCCCCTACGTTATTCGACTGCTTCTTCCCAGGATGGCGCTCGGATGGGGTGTCACCTTCTGGAACCACTGGCAGCAGGGCTTCGACTTCGACGACCACCGCTGGCGGAGTTGGGTCGACAGCATTGGCTGGCTCCTCCACCTCGCCCAAGTCAGGGGTCGGGCTCGTACCCGGAGCACCTGGGAAACTGAGCCTATCCAGGTGCTTGTCCGAGATAAGGCCCTCCACCCTGGACCGGCAATACTTGAACCCCTTGAGGAAGGAGTCCATCGCCACTTCGTGGAACTCGACGACGAACTCCTCGGAGGCCTCGTATCTTGCCAGTGCCTCGATGGCCTCCTTCCTGGTGACCTCAGCCCGACTGACCACCTCGATGGCCTCCTTCTTTGTAGCCTCTATCGAGTTGGCTGCCGCCACAGCCTTCTCTTCACGCTTGCGACTTTCTTCTCGGCAATGGCGGCTTTCTTCTCGGCAGCGGTTGCCCACTCCTTTGCCGCCTCCAGTTCTGCCCGAAGGGATTGGGCATGTTCCTTCTCTCGGGCGACTTCAGCACCGAGCTCTTTCAGCCTGGCCTCCTTGGCCTTGAGCTCTTCCACCCTGCTCTTGGACCATCTTCTCTCCCAAGCCTTGAGCTCTTTCAGGGACCGAGAGCCGGATGGAGTCCGGGACACTGTAGGTCTCTCGGATGGTCTCAAGTTCCTCGATGGTGATCACTGAAGCAACCTCGCTGGGACCTATCGACCGAGAGGGTTCGGGGGCATGTTTGGGTGGAGGAGGAGATGGAGGACATGCCTTAGACTCCCTAATCATGATCCCAGTGGGGTGGGGCCTCCTATTGATCTCGAAGCGCATCTCTTCCTCCTCCTCATCGGAGGAAGAAGGCGGCCTCGGTCGAGAAGGCCTAGCCTCACTTTGGTTGGTTGAAGGACGAAAGTTTGGACCAAAGCGAGACATTTGGAGGATGAAGACGAAGTCGAAGGGTAGATAAGAAGAAGAAAATGGATAAGGTCTGGGAAGATCCTAGCCATAGAAGAAAGTTCTACCTGGTCGGGAGAGGGAGAAGGAGATGAACCTGGTTTACTTGGAAAGACAAGAACGACCGGGAGAGAAGAAGGATCTCTGGTACGATGGCGGGCATGCAAGATTTGAAAGGAGATATATTTTAGAAAAAAATTGTCTTTCCTTTCAAAGTGACCAGATGCCTAACCGTATCGTTACAACACCACCATCGTCGGATCTACGCCATGTATCAGCAATCGACGAAGATGATGCCTCATTTTGACCACGACTGCTCTGAATTCTGTGCTAGCAATAAGTGCTCCTCGGACGCGCCCACGTGGCTCCCCCGTATTAGTTTGGAGAATCGCCTCACGAAGCGCCGACGATGTGGAACCCATGTCACACCTAATCAAACACCTTGTCGGATGAAGCTACCACGTCAGATTCTCTGCCCGGGCTCCTTCGCCAGGCTGGCTCCCTTCGGGTCGAGACACCGTGGCCGAAGTAGAGCTCCGCCTCTACCCGGACTCCTTCGCCAGGCTGGCTCCCTTCGGGTCGAGACACCGTGGCCGAAGTCGAGGTCCGCCTCTGCCTGGACTCGTTCACCAGGCTGGCTCCCTTCGGGTCAAGATGCCATGGCCGAAGTCAAGCTTTGTCTCTGCCCGGACTCCTTCGCCAGGCTGGCTCACCTCGAGGTCGAGATGTCTTGGCCGAAGTCGAGCTCCGCCTCTGCCCGGACTCCTTTGTCAGGCTAGCTCCCTTCAGATCGAGATGCTGTAGCCGAAGTCGAGCTTTGCCTCTACCCAGACTTCTTCGCCAAGCTGGCTCCCTTCGGGTCGAGATGCCGTGGCCGAAGTCGAGCTCCACCTTCATGGGCTCGTCCCACCTCAGGTGAGGAGACCTGAAGCCGGTGGACGTCACCGCTTCCTTGGACGGTGGCGAGCCGCCCAAGGACCACAGTGAGGCGCATGCTAGGCCGCAATAACTACCCTAACTATCACTTTCATCGAAAGGGAAGGGTCCCCCAATCAAGGCACTGCGCTCCCGACCGACCGTCTACGCCTTCCAAAAAAGGAAGTCAACCCTAAGGATTCGAATCCAGGAAGAGGCTGCCCGCCAATCGAGGCTTTGCCAGGTTTCCTGAAATGGAGTGACTAGAAGGAATGTCAGAGTGTGCGGTGTTGTTCCCTATCATGGATAGGGAAAGTCACCTCGTGCATGGCACCTGACATCGCTGCACATGCCTGCAAGTGAGGGGAAGATCCCGAGATAAGCGGCGCACAACAACCCTAGCTATAAGGAGTTCTCCAAGGTTCAAACAAGGTAAGTCAAGAAAGCACACGGGCAAGAGGGGGCAGTGCACAGGAGAGCCACTACTCCAGGCTACCGGAGATCCACAGGAAGGTCTTTGACGGACACAGCCACTTAGCTCGGGCTCTACTCTGATGCCATTTCCATGCTCTGCTCTTGACCCACTCACACCCTCTCATTTCATAAGTTTCTCCTCCTAGCGTGGAGTCCACCTACAGGGCTCGACCGGAAGGATCTGTTCCCCTGGATCATCACTGACTTGAGCGTCAAAGTGCCCCCGCCGGGATCACCGACCTGGGTCTCCTCTATTTTGCAGGACCGGGCATTCGAGTAGGATCCTGAGCGATAGGGGCACGGTCCGAGATCGTCTTCAGCTACATGCCATAGCGGTCTTGGCGGTAATAAATAGTATAATACAAAAAATTATACCTCATGGCAAATCATTAAAAACTTCAAATATACAATATATCTAGTATAATTTTTTGACACGGTGTCTTCATTTTTTTATCAATATTTTTATCCTTTCTTGAGAAGTGACATGAGAAAGTGCTACATAAAGTTAACCATGACTGAAAACTGGAGTGGGCAAGTACAATCCAATTTTTTTCAAAATTTGGCCTTGGCTTTTGTTAATTATAATGGCATAGCAAAGTCTTGCTATAATTTTTTTTCTTTTGAAAGTAAATAGCTATTTTGTCTCGGTTACTTGCATGATAATACGAGGAACTTTAGTATCAATGTTATTGCCCATGATAACTTTTGATTCTATAACTCTTGAAGTTAAATTTATCACAATTAATTAGGTGCCATTGCATAGACCTACACTTTAATTTATATTTGGCAATAACATCAATGCAACACCTATTTTTAAATTTAATTGATGATTAGGAACTTCATTAAATTTTGAAGAATTCAAGAATTTGATAGGAGATAAAATATTTATTGTTTCATCATCTATCGATGTTTTGCACACTTTATCAAAACTTAAATATACATTTTCTTCGGCATCTATAAAAGATAGGACATGCATATTTATCTCATCAATAATTTCATTAGTAAGTGTGATTATAGCGCTTTCTTTTAAATATCCTGGATCATTATAATTTGCCAAAAAGTTAGTGCAGACAGGTGAAGCAATATGCTGAACATGGTTATTCCATGGTTTTATGAGCAAAGCATTTGAAATTTTAAACCAATATGGTTTATTTTCATTTTCTTATAACTTGATAGCTAGAATTTTTCCATCTTTAACATCTAAAAGCCATTTGCTAAAATTAATCAATGATATTTTAGATTCTTCATCCAAATCAGTCTCCAACAATCGCATATTTTTTTTTCAAAAATAGTACTTTACAACATTTCCATAAATAGATATGATTTGCTAATTGATGCATCAACTACTTCTGATCTATTTCCTCTAACAACCACCGAAAGAGTTTGTCAAAAATCTACATCATGAAGTACAATCTTTTCACCAAATATTTTTTTATCAGCAGGTATATTCTGTTTTTGTAAAATATCTTTTAGTGTTTTATCAAGTGTTTTAAAGCAATTTTCATGATTCATAGGAGTCTCATCCTAAACTATCAAACTTGTAGATTTAATCAACTTTACAAGTTGTGTACCTTTTTTTTTATTTCACATATCAAAGAGTCATCAATTTGAAGTGGAATTTTAAATCTTGAATACACAGTTTATCCACCAGGTAATTAAAGTGATGCAATTCCTGAAAAAGCAACAATTAAAATAATTTTACATTTAGAATGTATCTTTACAATTATCATCTATCATAGATATGTTTTGCCAGTTCCTCCAAGATTGTATATAAAAAATAATGCACATTTATTTTGCTCAATAGCATTTGGAACTGCTTCATAAATAATCTTTTGCTTTTCATTTAAGTTTGCAAATAATCTTTGAAGTTCGACTTCTAATATATGGACATTATAATTGAGTTCTTCTTTCAGTAATCTATTGTTTAACTCTTCAATGATGATGTTATTAGATATTGGAAGATTATAATCAAAAAGTGAACAATAATTTTTATTAAATATTTTTTCTAATTCAAACAAAACATGATCTTCAATTGTAATTAAGGAATACACAAATTTGATAATTGTAATATATTCTTCAATCTACATATGATATCGTCCACAAAATTTTTTCAGTGCATTTCTAGAAACTTATATAGATTAACAATTTCATAATAAACTATAATAGTGATGAAAAATTGTCTCGATTCTGATGTATGCCTAGTAAAAAGCTTATTATAATGCATCATCCTGTTCTTTATCATCACCTAATAAACCAAAAGTACTACATACTAATTAAAAAATCAAGTATATAATACCATTGACGGTTCTAATTTCTTCATAATTTTTGGATCCTTTAACACAACTTAAAAGTATTCATAAATAATATAGTTCACCTAAACTTGGATGAACATATATAATTCTACCAATATGACTTTTTCCCTTTCTTCTACTCCACATTTTATCTTTTGAGGTCGATACCTATTTAGTTGGAAATTTTGTATACGTCAAATCCCTTGCATCATCAAATATTTAATTTATTACCATCCATATAGTTAACATTGTTTTATCAATATCTTTTCTTGCTAAAATTGATGGTAAACTTTGATTTCCATGATAAACAATCGTATCCATACAGAAAAGATGTACAACTAATCATTCAATTGTTGGTTCTCTAAAATGAATATCAAATTAAAATATCTACCAAATTGCATTATATGATGATAAGTACAGCAATCAAGATACATTTTAATTTCATCAACTTGTTCATGTCATTTTTCTCTAATTTGATTATTAACTATTATATTTTTTTGTAATGACAGCTCTTGCTCTATTAATACCTTTATTTACATTTTTAAAAAGATATTTGATCATTTTTGATTTATTGCACAATTCAACATTTATATATGCTTGATAACATATAAGCAGATCTAGATCATATGGAACACCGAATCTATTATTAAGCATAACTCCATTTTTAATATCATATTGACCATCATCTCTCCTACTATAAATAACAAATCTATTTTCATCGATTGATATTTTATTACGAATTTTTTTGGAAAATGTTTTGAACATTGTCCTTTGACCTTGCATGGTGATTTTAGATTTTCATATCCACATGAACCATGCATCATAAACTTAAAAATACTTTCATATCCAATTGGTTATATACTTATTATTGAATCTATGTCTATAGTTGTTGGATAATTGTGTTCCAAGTTTAGCCAAAGCAAAATGTGTACATGAGGCAAACCACATATTAGAAATTCTATTGTGTGCAGAACTGCAAAAAAATGTAACAACAAACAATATCAAAATATAAACTCAAATGTATCGATAATTATATCATATTAATTTGTCAAGAAATGTTAATTTACATGCAACAGCTTTTTCCAAAATGATGTTTTAATAAGATCTGATAATAATTATTTGACCTTTATTTTGAAAACTTTACTCACAATATCAGGCCTATCTTAAACTTTCTGACCAAGAATTAAACTCAAAGCTACTTTGATTTCAAGCTATTGAGCATTGCAAAAAAATGTGATGAATAAACTTGGAAGTCCATGCTATTTATAAATAGCTATAGCATCTTGATAATTTTGGATCATGTATTTTGGACTACCAGTAAAACTTGATGGCAAAATAATTCATTTTCCAATTGTATCGCTATCAACACCTTCCCATACAACTGCATCTTTTATACCATGATAAATTTCAGAACGAAGATTTTTTTGATTTCTTCTAATATAATCTAGTCTTTCCTCTTCAATACATGCAAAAGCATCAACTAAATATTGACAAAATAATCTACCATCTTTTATTAATGTTTGCCCTTCATTTGCTCTTTGTTATATCTTATAACATAAAATTCTCTCATTGTAACATATTAACTAGCAATATATATATATATATATTTAGTTCTCTGTATTTTATATCAATTATGAATCCATCTTCACCACGTGGAAATTATATATTGTATAGCCATAAAACTTGGATGCAAATCCCTGGTACGTTTTAAACCTTTCATTTTGTGTTCAATGATGATATCATGTTGCTGATCTACTTGCCTAAAGTAGCCAACAATTTATCCAGCAATTTCTAATATCAAAGGAGCATTTTATTTTAAACTATCTTGATGATGTTTTCCTAATAATCTTAATCAAATAGATAAGAAATCAGATTCCTTAAACTGGTCTCTTGCCATTCTAAAAGCTTTGATAATTTAATTTTTAGTATCAAACATCCTGATTAAACCTTCTATAATTCCTTCATCCATTTCAAAATAAGTATCACCTGAAACAATCGCCCCAATTCTATTGCGTATTTCATGTTTAGTGTCATATATATATATATAACAATGCAAATTTTGGTTTTTCTCCATTAATAGGTAACAATGATCCCATTACATGATGATTTTGGCCACAAATCCAAAAAATATAAGGTCCAGGTGTTTTTTTGATTTAATTATCAATTTTTGCTTCAATTGATATAAATGTGAACATTGAATTATATACTTTAATATTTTCTTGAAATTTTGTTGCCATCTGCCATCTTTTATTTGGCAAAAAAGGTCCAAAAAATCTGGAGTTTCTTTCAACTTCGATAACTGAACTTTACCTTCACGACAACATGAAGTAAATGAGAGGTTTGATGTTTTTTTGAATTTTTGCATATGTTCTGCATACCAAAATATAGCTCTATAGAGATCATAGTAATATTGTAGTAGTCCCATATCTAAAGGCTCGATAAATTTTTCAACATAAAAAAAATTAAGTTATATTCTAGTTATTTGAATATTTTTTAAAAAAACAAAAACTTACTTTGATATTCAAAATGGATATGTTTAGATTTTGTTGGCATTCCAATTGACCATGCAACTACGATGATATATTTGTTATAAAATTGTATTTCTCTTATTGATTAACATCTTCGTAAGTTTCATATCGAATAGTGCATAGATTTTCTTTGCTATTTACGGTAGAATGACAATATATTTGGACCATTTTTTTGCTCCTTGCATCGGCTTTGAATTATCATTTGCTTTTGATAATTGCTGATTTTTTTGTTCTCTAAGAAGTTGTATTCTTTTTGCTCTATTTTCCCTATATATGCTTGCATAATCTATTCTATACATTACGTTATAAACATTTTATTCTAGTAACATAAAATAAAATTCATCAAGTGATAGCATCATGAAATTTTGACATTATTTGAAATATTATTATAACAACATGAATAACTATACATGTAATATAAATTGTGTAATAGATAACATTTGGTGAATGAAAAACAACGTAGATATATCTTATTTACATTATAATTGTACATTACATTGCTAAAGGAACTATTTACAATAATTTTTTTTAATATAAAACATTAATGACGAATATATCGAATATATTAAACTTTTCTTAGAACATACTATCGATTTTTGATAGACATAAACTATCTAATATAATATTATGTCCATGATATAAAAAATTAGGACATAAGGATAGAGCAACTGATCGAGTTGTGTTCCATTTCATGTATTCATCAACAAAACTATTTATCAACTAGGTATACTTTTTTTCTGTCATCGATGATACATAAAAAAGATCAACAAGACATCATCATAGCTCACATAAAGTTGCTCTTAATACTAAAAATTTTTCTTCTTCGTTCATAATATGCCTGGCAAATATAATTTCTTGTATATTTTTATTAACATCTTGATATGGTCAGCCATGTCAATATTGCATTCCATCTCATATTCATTCAAATTTCTTAGCATTTCCCTAACACGTGGACGTTGCACCTCACTGAAAGCCTCAGGAGTCCTTTTTTTACAAATTCACCATTTTATTTTTTTACAAAGTTACCATTTTTTTTTAAATATATTATTTGGATGCTAGTAGTTTCAATTTTTTCTAACATATCACACTATACATGGAGGCAAATATATATTGCACGGTTCACTGAACCATGACGAACCAGCTGGTTCGGCCCAAATCGAATCAGACCAGTGCCAAACCAGCACGGTTTGATAATAAAAAATGATTCTCCCCAATATATATATATATATATATATATATATATATATATATATATATATATATTTAGGAATCAGTGCGAATCGATCTCGAACCGACTTGAATCACGTAGAACCGACCAGTTCAAAATCGGTTCAGTCCAGTTTGGACCTGTTCCAATTTTTTTTTGTTGTTTATTATTGGATTTTGGAGGGTTGATAAGAACAAACTGAGAGTTCGAGAGCTCTCAATTTTGATAGGAAGTTTGAAGGAAGGCTGCAGAACTCATTTTTTCAGGATTTAAAGCCAATCAAATACCAAAATAGCAAAAAAGAAGATATCCTTCAAGGTACACATATACTTTCCTTCTCTCTTATTTCCTTTTATCTCTTTTTTTTAATTCATAGAAAATAAAAAAATACTATCAATTTTTTTGGAACATGATTTTAGAGTATATTATAGATCTATGAAAGATCTATACAATAACGATAAGATCATAATTTTTTTATTAAATATATAATTTTATATTAAAAATATAATTTTCAAATTAAAAAATATTTTTAGATAAAAAATTAATAAATAAAATAAAATAATTAATCAAAAAAATTATAATTATAGATTATTGTTATAGGCTCGAAAGCTACTTTCACTATAAATTTTATATTGATTTATCCAAGTTTTGATACATCTTATAAATAGTTCTTTAGATCTAATATTGAAAAAAAAAAAAGGCTTTTCATGCATTTCCACTATTTTTTTTTAAAAAATATATGTAGCATTTATGATAGGATCCTATATAAATCTAAGATCAAATTATTTTTTTATAATATTATAATCTTTTATATTTTTTAAATCTAAAAAATTTTAAAAAAATATATAATTAAATAAAAATAAAAATATTTGATAAATAAAATATTAATTAATTTATATAATTATTGAGCTTATGTGCTTTTTAAATATTCATGAAAGGATCTATCGAGGAGGAAGAATGATTCGGAGCATGATATTGGTTTGGCACATGAAAATATGCTCTCTGATGCGGACATCTCAGCATGAATCTTGATGCACACCCAGCACGAACCTTGATGCAAATAGATGTATTTTTTGAATTTTTTTATGGGTGTATGGGGTAAGAGATATCTTCGATTCAAATTTTTAGGATAATTAGTTTTTAGGATTGGTTTGTTTCGAATAAGTTATTTTAGGATTGGTATCGGATTTGTTTTCGATTGTTTGAAGTCTATTAAAGTGTTAGGTTTATTTAAGGTGTTTTATTATTAAAGTTTATTTAAGGGATTTTATTATTGGAATAAAATGATTAAAGGAATTATTGAAACAAGAGTTTGGGATGTGTCCCGACTTCTCTCCCCCCTTCTCCTCTTCTCTCTTTCTCTCTCTCTCTCTTCTGCATCTTCTTGCTCTCATCTCCCTTTCCTCTATGACTCCCTGTTCTCCTTCTTCTCCTGGTTTCTTCTTGCTACTTCTCTTCTCTCCCTCTCTCTTCTACATCTTTGTTTCTTCTTTCCCTCTATTTCTTCTTCTCGATTTCTCTCTCCTGCATCTTCTTCTTGCTCCCTGCTTCCTCTTCTTCTTCTCTTCTCCAAGCTCCTGAGACCTCCAAACTCAAAGCCTTCCTATTCAACAGCGCTAGCCTCCTTCCAGCACCGCACATCCATGCTGCCCATCCATCCACCCGGCTGGAAAACCCACATCCGACACCGCCTCCTCTGCCCAAACCAACCGAGCCGCCAAGCCCTTGCAATAGGGCTTCATACCGTAGCGTTTTGGATCCCGTGAAGCCTCTCGCCTCCTTCTCCAGTCCACTGTCGCCCAACTTCTCACCGTCGCACTTCACCACCCCAAATCCAAGCCCCTCCATCTCCGCTTGTGTCGATTCAGCCATTCCCATCATCGTACCGACCTTCTGCCATCGCTGTACAACCGTGCAAGCTGCCTCCCTTCTCCATCACCTCCCATTGACAGAATGTCCTCTCCAGCAAGATCTCGCTTATGTTCCTCTCGATCCAACATCCCATCATTTGTGGCCCTATTCTGCTAGATTCCTTCCTTCGCTGAAACTCCTGTCCATCCCCTCTGATGACCTCATGGCCCATAACATCCATCTCCACTATGGACCACCCATCCCTCTCTCCGATCGGCGCCCATCTTCCCCTCCGATCGGCCTCACCCCATCAGTCCATCATCTCCAATCGGCATCACCTCCTCCGAGTCCGACCGACTTCTTTGCCTTAGAACCCTCCACATACCGTGTCGTCTCCTGCCTTTTTCCATGGCTGCCATCAATTCCACTATTGCCGACCGTGCCATTCCACTCTCTAGCCATGCCGGTCAATGCCATCTCACTCATCTCTGGCCTCCGATCGAATCCATAACTACTGACCGGATCCTGCCTCCGCTCAAATGCCCACGACCGCCGACCATCCCTTCATTGTCCGATCCCCTCCTCATCGGAGAGCACCACCACAATGTCCATGGGAATGCTGTCTTGCCTCCGCAAGCCGACACCTCCTAGCCGACCTTCCTTCCATCCATGTCACCATTCTTCCAGCCGGATCCACCAAGCTTTTCCTCTCGTGCTATCATCTTTGACCCCAACGCTGTTGCCAACGAAGCCTGCCGGGAGTCCCTCTTCTGTTCTGCCCAGTCTCCGTCTGTGGAGAAGGAAGAATATGCGCACGATCGTGAAAGCTATCCCGATCCCTGTTGCCGACTTCAAGCTCTGCATGGACCTTGAAGCTACACGATCCATCCTCTTAAACTAATTTTGAGTGGTATCAGAGCATGGTTTAGGTTAGGTTTTGGTCAGTTAAATTTTATTGTATTTGATTAGTTTGTAATTAAAAAAAAATTCTATCTTATGGCTATTTCACTGGCGAACAAGCTGAAGCTCGAGGATTCCTAAAGACTGGAGACTTTTGGAGCAGCATGAAGCCTGACTCGACGGAGTCGAGTTCACCCCATCCCAAGAAATGATATAGACATCTTAGCACGAATCTTGATGCACACCTAACATGAATCTTGATGCAAATAGATGTATTTTTTTGGGATATTTTTTATGGATGTATGGGGTAAGGGATATCTTCGATTCAAATTTTTAGGATTGGTTTGTTTCGAATAAGTTATTTTAGGATCAAATTTTTTTTAGGATTGGTATCAGATTTGTTTCCGGTTGTTTGGAGTATGTTAAAGTTTTAGGTTTATTTAAGATATTTTATTATTAGAGTTTATTTAAGGTATTTTATTATTGAAATGAAATGATCAAAAAAATTATTGAAACAAGAGTTTGGGGTGTGTCCCGACTTCTCTCCCCCTTCTCTTCTCTCTTCCTCTCTCTCTCTTCTGCATCTTCTTCCTCTCATCTCCCTCTCCTCTGAGACTTCCTATTCTCCTTTTCTCGGTTTCTTCCTGCTACTTCTCTTCCTTCTCCCTCTCTCTTCTTCAATCTCTATTTTTTCTTCCCCTCTATTTCTTCTTCTAGGTTTCTCTCTCCTGCATCTTCTTCTTGCTCCTTGCTTCCTCTTCTTCTTCTCTTCTCCAAGCTCCTGAGACCTCCAAACTCAAAGCCTCCCTATTCAACAGCGCTAGCCTCCTTCCAGCATTGCACATCCATGCTACCCATCCATCCACCCACCTGGAAAATCCACATCCGACACCACCTCCTCTACCCGAACCAATCGAATCGCCAAGCCCTTGCAACAGGGCCTCATATCGTAGCATCCTCGGATCCCGTGAAGCCTCCCACCTCCTTCTCCAGTCCTTCGTCACCCAACTTCTTGCCATCGCACTTCACCACCCCAGATCTAAGCCCCTCCATCTCTGCCCATGTTGATTCAGCCATTCCCATCATCGTATCGACCTTTCGCCACCGCTGTACAACCGTACAAGCTGCCTTGCTTCTCCATCACCTCCCACTACCAGAATGTCCTCTCTGACGAGATCCTACTCGTATTCCTCTTAGTTCGACTTCCCATCATCTATGGCCCTGTTTCGCTCGATTCCTTCCTTCGCTGGAACTCCTCTTGTCCATCCCCTCTGGTGACCTCCCGGCTCGTAACACCCATCTCCAATGCGGACCACCCATCCTTCCCTCCGATCGATGCCATCTTCCCCTCTAAACCCCGCCTCCGATTGGCCTCACCCCATTAGTCCATCGTCTCTAATCAGCATCACCTCCTCCGAGTCCGGCCGACTTCTCCACCTCATAGCCCTCCGCATACTGCACTCCTGCCTTTTTCCATGGCCACCGTCAATTCCACTACTGCCAACCATGCCGTTCCACCCTCCAGTCATGCCGATCAATGCCATCTCACTCATCTTCGGTCATCGACCGAATCCACAACTACTAACCGGATCCTGCCTTTGCCCGAACGCCCACGACTGCCGACCATCCCTCCATCATCCGATCCCCTCCTCATTAGAGTGCACCACCACAGTGTCCTTGGGAATGTAGTCTCTCATCTCCGCAAGTCGACGCCTCCCAGCCGGCCTTCCTCCCGTCTGTGCCGCCATTCTTCTAGCCGGATCCACCAAGCTTTTCCTCCCGTGCCGCCATCTTTGACCCCAGCGCTGTCACCGATGAAGCCTATCGGGAGTCTCTATTCCGCCCAGTCTCCGTCCATGGAGAAGAAAGAAGAGCGCACGATCGTGAAAGCTATCCCGATCCCTGTTGCTGACTTCAAGCTTTGCACTGATCTCAAAGCTACACAGATCTCAGAGCTACATGGATCATAGAGTTGTGCGATCCTCAAAGAAGAGCCTCCTCTTTGCTCGAGGCCTATTTGGATCTATTTGGGTTGTTTGAATAATTGGACATATTTCTAAGTTAAATTAACCTAGCCCAACGATCGTTTCTTAATGATCAACGATCCATCCTCTTAAACTAATTTTGATCGGGTTGTCCCGTATCAATTTTTGATATCAGAGCATGGTTTAGGTTAGATTTTGGTCAATTAAATTTTTTTTACATTTGATTAGTTTGTAATTAAAAAAAATTCTATCTTATGGCTATTTTATTGATGAACAAGCTGTAGCTAGAGGATTCCTGAAGATGGGAGACTTTCGGAGCAGCATGAAGCCTGACTCGATGGAGTCAAATTCTTTCCATCCCAGGAAAATGATGCAGACATCTCAGCATGAATCTTGATGCACACCCAGCACTTGATGCAAATAGATATATTTTTTGGATATTTTTTATGGGTGTATGGGATAAGTGATATATTCGATTCAAATTTTTAGGATAGTTATTTTTAGGATTGGTTTGTTTTGAATAAGTTATTTTAGGATCGAAGTTTTTTTAGGATTGGTATCGGATTTATTTATGGTTATTTGGAGTCTGTTAAAGTTTTAGGTTTATTTAAGGTGTTTTATTATTGGAGTTTATTTAATGTATTTTATTATTGGAATAAAATGATCAAAGAAATTATTGAAACAAGAGTTTGGGATGTGTCCCGACTTGTCTCCCCCCTTCTCCTCTTCTCTCTTCCTCTCTCTCTCTCTTCTACATCTTCTTCCTCTCATCTCCCTTTCCTCTGAGACTCCCTGTTCTCCTTTTTCTCCCGATTTCTTCCTGCTACTTCTTTTCCTTCTCCCTCTCTTCTTCAATCTCTGTTTCTTCTTCCCTTATATTTCTTCTTCTTGGTTTCTCTCTCCTGCATCTTCTTCTTGCTCTATGCTTCTTCTTCTTCTCTTCTCCAAGCTCCTGAGACCTCCAAACTCAAAGCCTCCCTATTCAACAGCGCAAGCCTCCTTCCAGCACCACACATCCATGCTGCCCATCCATACTGCCCATCCATCCACTCGCCTGGAAAACCCACATTCGACATCGCCTCCTCTGCCCGAACCAACCAAGCCACCAAGCCCTTGCAACAGGGCCTCATACCGTAGCATCCCCGGATCCCGTGAAGCCTCCCACCTCCTTCTCTAGTCCTTCGTCACCCAACTTCTCACCGTTGCACTTCACCACCCTAGATCCAAGCCCCTCCATCTCTACCCGTGTCGATTCAGCCATTCCCATCATCCCCTCCATCTCCGCCCGTGTCGATTCAGCCATTCCCATCATCCCCTCCATCTCCGCCCGTGTTAATTCAGCCATTCCCATCATCATATCGACCTTCCGCCATCGCCGTACAATCGTGCAAGCTACCTCCCTTCTCCATCACCTCCCACTGTCGGAATGTCCTCTCCGGTGAGATCCCGCTCATGTTCCTCTCGGTCTGACATCCCATTATCTGTGGCCCTGTTCCGTTCGATTCCTCCCTTCACTGGAACTCCTCCTGTCCATCCCCTCCGGTGACCTCATGGGCCGTAACACCCATCTCCATTGCGGACCACCCATCCTTCCCTCCGATCGGTGCCCATCTTCCCCTCTGAACCCCACCTCCAATCGGCCTCACCCCATCATTCCATCGTCTCCAATCGGCATCACCTCCTTCGAGTTCGGCCGACTTCTCCGCCTTAGAACCCTACATGTACCGCGTCGTCTCCTGCCTTTTTCCACGGCCACCATTAATTCCACTACTGCCGACTGTGCCGTTCCACCCTCCAGCTGTGCCAGTCAACACCATCTCACTCATCTTCGGTCACCGACCGAATCCATAATTACTGACCATATCCTGTCTCCGCCTGAACGCCCACGACTGCCGACCATCCCTCCATCGTCTGATCCCCTCCTCATCAGAGAGCACTACCACAGTGTCCTTGGGAATGCCATCTCTCACCTTCGTAAGTCGACGCCTCCCAGCCTTCCTCATGTCCGTGCCGCCATTCTTCCAGCCAGATCCACCAAGCTTTTCCTCCCATGCGGCCATTTTGACCCCAGCGTCATCGCCTGCGAAGCCTACGGGGAGTCCCTCTTTTGTTCTGCCCAGTCTCCATCCATGGAGAAGGGAGAAGATGCACACGATCATGAAAGCTATCCCGGTCCCTGTTATCGACTTCAAGCTCTGCATGGATCTCGAAGCCACATGATCTCAGAGTTGCACGACCTCAAAGTAGATCCTCATCTTTGCTCCAGGCCTATTTGGATCTATTTGGGTTTGTTTGAATAATTGGACCTATTTCTGAGTTGAACTAACATAGCCTAACGGTCGTTTCCGAACAACCAACGATCCATCCTCTTAAACTAATTTTGATCGAGTTGTCCCGCTTCACTCTCGGATCGATATCGTTGGAGGTATAAATGGTACAATATAAAATTCAAACATGATGAGGTAATAAGGTTGAAGCAGTACTTGATTGGCAGCTATTCTGATGTATCTACATTCTGATAGTATCCACAAGAGATCCGTCAATTGATAAAAAATATTTTGTTGATTTTAGAACAAGAAAGGAAAAAATATTGAAGAAGAAAATAGCGGTGGACCGTAGAGATACAAAAACCATCTTTTATCACTCCAAGAAGTAGAAAATGTATATATTCCTTTTGATAAGGAGGATAGATGAAGATTTTTATTCAGATGAGCTTATTGAGTAGAGGCTGCTAGAAGAGATGGCCAGACATAGAGAGCGATTTGAGCCATCAGCTTTTAAATCGAGATCGGGGTTGGGCTCTGTGAGTATTGTAAGAGAGTCTGGAATACAGTTTAGAAGGATTTGTTCAGTTAGAGAGTCCATCAGGAGAGGCACCAGCCATATTGCATCCATATTGAAAGTATTTGCCAATAGAAAGAAGTCTTCCAAGAATATTCTAATAGGAGCTACTATCCATAATATCGATCCACATGCCTTTCCTTGCAAAAATTTTAAGCAACAGAGGATAATAGCATGCTAAAAAATGATAAGAATAAGGATATTTGGTGGACTATCGAATCATGATTTATTTCAGTTATATCTCAGTGCACGTAGCAGATAATCTATATTATCGCTCTACGATTGCATTTATACAAGCTATCGATACAAGTGTAGATCCTCTAGGATCGAGAAATATATATGGTCAGCTTCTGGATAGTAATAAAAAGGACCTAGAAAATTAGATTGCCTCCTATCAGATTAAATAGCCTGTATATGGATTGACAGTGATATGTGATGGTTGGACTGGTCCTACTAGATGGAGCATCATCAACTTCTTGACTTATTATGATGATTTTTTTTATAAATTTATTGATACTTCAAATTAAGTGCATGATAGTATTCAGAACTGAGAGTTGAAGGTGACAACCTCATCATTCCTTCTCAGTTATGAAATTCTTACTATCTGTGCTTGCATGGCCTTGAATTTCTCCTGAACCTCATGATTGATCTCCTTTTGCCTAGACCCTTCGGCACACAGCTTCTAGAAAAAATAGAGAAAGAGCATCGGACCCTCTTCTTTCCACCATGATCCTTCGCTTGTCGATCTGGCAGAGAGGTGTAGCGACCACGAGATGACCGGATCCACGAGAAACTGGGGGTGATCTCTCTGCGTTGATCTTTCTCCCCCTCAAGTGGACAGCTAGATTGTGGAACAGAGGGAGGGCATTGTTTTTGAGTTGCAGCTTCATGTAAGTGCTGTACCAGCACCGTCAAGGTCTCTACCTTGTTCACCAGACTTTCGAATTGTTGCTTCTTTACCATTATCATAGGAGGCTATGATCCCTGAACCGTCGGAAGAGTGCTGACCGAAGGTCCGTTTGATGGAGGAGCCTGCTGCTCCTGACTTGTGATGCGTTCTTGGTTTTCCCTTTCACCATTCTTGCCCAGCAGAAACTCTCCTTCAGAGCAAAGGAAACAAACTTTGCCCCCTTCTTGGCACGCCAATCTGTTGATGCTGAACTCCACCGATCGGATGGAGCGGTTCTTTCACTGGATCGCCGTCGACCAGAACCTGCAAAACATATCCCTGACCAGAGGTTTTCCGGCGGGGGACACTCCGATGCCTAAGTCAGAAGAAGCTCAGGCAGCAGCAGAATGGAGAGTTTTGAAAGCAGAGAGAAA
Organism: Areca catechu; assembly: GCA_021397845.1. NCBI lineage: Eukaryota > Viridiplantae > Streptophyta > Magnoliopsida > Arecales > Arecaceae > Areca > Areca catechu. Next base: position 2,039,331 of record CM038039.1, on the reverse strand, counting down.
AAAAAAAATCCGAAATGCAAGAACGAGAAAATGAATAAGCCTCCTCCTGAGTGTCCCCTCTTACCAGTATTTATAGGCTACAACATAACTACTTACGGTTATGGGAGTTGGCGAATGCAACCTCCCCATAACCATAAGTAGTGGCTGTCGAAAAAATAGTTACACTCGTAGTTTATCCAATATAAGATTTTGGACCATGTGGGTGGTTGCAATAACCAAAACAGATTTCAACTGTTTGTCTAAGAAACCCACATGTCCAAGAATCCTCCTTCTTTAAGAACAAATCCGAAGTGAGCTCAACATTCTCTTTAATAGCGCTCCTGAAGGGAATGTTAGCTACACTTCAGAAGAATCCATTTCGGAAGTAATAAAAGTAAACACTTACAGTCTAAAAGTGAGATCATACGCTCTTTGGATTGTATTGAAGGAATAAAGCCGAAGATATTCGCCTGGGAGGTCAAGTCTTCGGACCAAGGTAATTGTATGAAGTCGAAGATAGTAAATAAACCTCTTGGATCATAGGAAAAGATGCGAAGCCATAGATATTAGGCATGGTCTTCGAACTGAGATAATAATACGAAACCGAAGACCCAGAGTTAATAGGCTTATCTTCCGGAATAAATATAAAGCCATAGATACTAAGCATGGTCTTCGGACCGAGATAATAATACGAAGCCGAAGACCCAGAGTTAATAAGCATATCTTCCGGAACAGATATAAAGCCATAGATATTAAGCATGGTCTTCGGACTGAGATAATAACATGAAGCCGAAGACCCATAGTTAATAAGCTTATCTTCCGGAATAAATATAAAGCCATAGATACTAAGCATAGTCTTCGGATTGAGATAATAATACGAAGCCGAAGACCTAGTGAAGACAAAAATGTTAGGCTAAGTCTTCGGATCAAGGTGATAATACGAAGCCGAAGACTCTTTCCTTTGCCAGTTGATTTGACCAATAAACTAAAAGAGAAAAATTGAAATTGATTCAGAAAGTGGTCCAATAATTAATTGAAATAAAACCGGGATACCATAACAGGATTGTAAAACAAAATCATTATTTAATCTATCAAAATTATATAAAATCAATTACATACCTATAACTCAAATAAAAAACTTTAACTTTACCTGGTTATTATACCCAATCAACTTTTCTCTGAACCGGACCGGAGCCAATGGTTTTTTTTTCGGCTGGGATAGAGCAGAGGTCCGAAGACCCTCTTCAGCAGAAGTTCAATCGACCCTCTTCCACTTCAGAGGTTCGAAGATCCACTTCTGGGATCCGAAGACCCTCCTCTTCATCAGAGATCCGAAGACACTTTTCATCAGAGGTCCAAAGACCCTCTTCTTCAGAGGTTCAATCGACCCACTTCATCAGATGTCCAAAGACCCTGTTCTTCAGTAGAGGTCTGAAGACCCACTTCAGAGGTCCGAAGATCCTCCTCTTCATCAGAGATCCGAAGATACTCTTCATAGATTCAAAGATCCTCTTCTTCAGAGGTTCAATCGACCCTCTTCATCAGAGGTCCGAAGATCCTCTTCTTCAGTGGAGGTCCAAAGACCCTCCTCTTCATCAGAGGTTCAATCCCTCTTCTTCAGAAGTCCAAAGACCCTCTTCTTCAGAGGTTCAATCGACCCTCTTCATCAAAGGTCCAAAGATCCTCTTCTTCAGTAGAGGTCCGGAGACCTCCCACTTCATCAGAAGTCCAAAGACCCTCTTCTTCAGAGGTTCCATCGACCCTCTTCATTAGAGATTCGAAGACCCTCTTCTTTAGCGGAGGTTCGAAGACCCTCATCTTCATCAGAAGTCCGAAGACCCTCTTCTTTAGTGGAGGTCTGAAGACCCTTCTCTTCATCAGAGGTCCGAAGACCCTCTTCTTCAGTAGAGGTCCGAAGACCCTGCTCTTCTTCAAAGGTCTGAAGACTCTCTTCTTCAGCGGAGGTTCGAAGACCCTCCTTTTCATCAGAGGTCTGAAGACCCTCTTTTATTCTAGAGGTTCGAAAACCCTCTTCTTTAGCGGAGGTCTGAAGACCCTCCTCTTTATCAGAGGTTCGAAGATCCTCTTCTTCAGCAGAGGTCCGAAGACCCTGCTCTTCTTTAGAGGTCTGAAGACTCTCTTCCTCAGCGGAGGTCCGAAGACCCTCCTCTTCATCAAAGATCTGAAGATCCTCTTCTTCAGCGAAGATCCGAAGACCCTCCTCTTCTTCAGAGGTCCGAAGACCCACTTCATCAGAGCCTAGTTCATACCAATCAGAAGGTTCCAGAAGTCCTTTCCAGCTGGTACCAGAATTCTGTTGCAACAGAATCCTGACACATCAGCGTCACTACTTCACTAATTTCACGATGCTGCCTCATCCTGGTGTCACGTGGCAACTCCCGGATTCTCCTAGGGGTAGCTCGGTCATTCCGTGTCTAGCTCCTAACATATTCTGGTAACATTCCGTACTTAATAAGGTAAACCAAGAGACTTTGGATAGTAAGGACTCTCTCTCCGCTTCACATGTTCATCTCCATTGATTCCTTCATTCTGTTGCCCTCAAGCTCCCGTTAACTTAAGCATCTGAGTATCCCCCACCGGAACACCACCGATCCTTGGAAACATTTTGCAGGAACCCGGAGAAGAGTGCTCCAGCCAAGCCCGCCTGAGCTCAGTCCGGGAGAAGTTGCAGCAACAAATTGGTGCTAGGGGAAGGGGTGAACCTTTGTTCCAAATTTTTTCCCTTCTCTAAAAGGAGGAATCCACCTACCAGGAAGAGCAATGGCAAAGGAAAGAGCCCAGAACACCTCCGCTAGGAGAGGTCACTCTCGTCCAGGTCAGAAATATCTCTCAGGGAGAATGACATCGCCGAGCCCACTGTCACCCTGGGACAGTAGCAGTTCTAGACTCTTCTAAACCACATCGACACCTTCGCTGTCATGGTTCAGAACCTCCAGGATGCGGCTAACAACCAGCAATAGCCACCTACGGTGTCTCGCACCAACTACCAACCTGTTGTTGAGGGAAGCCGACGGTGTGAAGTCTCTCAGCCTTATTCCCATGTTGTTCCTGAGCCCCGAAGGTCCTAGAAGGCTCATGTTGATGGGAAGAGAGTGAGGTCCACCTCACCCTCCTCCGCTGACTTAGTCCCTAATGATGATCAGTGCCGTAGCCCTAAGATGAAGGACTTCCCCATGAGCTGAAGCCTTTACCTCTTAGAGGAAATAAAGTTGCCCAACCAGCACCCCCACCGACGGAAAATATGGGTCTAACTGGAAGAATGTATATAGCCTTTGCAACTATTTTCAATAAAGGCAACAGTTCATTCCACAAAAAAATTCGATCCCAGTCGGTAAAGGCTCTAAGACAGCCCAAAAAAGTCCGATCCCAGTCGGCGAAGGCTCTAAGGTAGCCCAAAAAAGTCTGACCCCAGTCGGCGAAGGCTCTAAGTCAGCCCAAAAAAGTCTGACCCCGGTCGGTGAAGGCTTTAAGGTAGCCCAAAAAAGTCCAATCCCAGTTAGTGAAGGCTCTAAGGCAGCCCAAAAAAGTCTGACCCCAGTGGTAGAGGCTCTAAGGCAGCCTACTTCCGAAAGTCTAACTTCGGTCGGCAGAGGCTCTAGGGTAGCCCACATCCCAAAGTTCGACTCTGGTCGGTAGAGGCTCTAGGACTGCCCACATCCGAAAGTCTGATTCCGTTCGGCAGAGGCTTTAGGACAACCCACATCTAAAAGTTTGACTCCTATCGACAAAGGCTCTAGGGCAGCCCACTTTCGAAAGTCTGACTCCGGTCGGTAGAGACTCTAAGACAGCCCACATCTGAAAGTCCGACTTCGATCGATAAAGGCTTTAGGGCAGTCCACATCCGAAAGTCCGACTCTAGTCGATAGAGGCTCTAGGGCAGCCCACATCCGAAAGTCCGACTCTGGTCGGCAGAGACTATAGGGCAGCCCACTTCCAAAAGTCTAACTCCGGTCGGCAGAGGCTCTAGGGCAACCTACATCCGAAAGTCTGACTCCGGTTGGTAGAAGCTCTAAAGCAGCCCACATCCGAAAGTTTGACTCCAATCGGTAGAGGCTCTAAGACAGCCCACTCCAGGGTCCGATGACCCGCTTCAGCAAGGGTCCGACCGATGCTTCAACAAAGGTCCGAAGATCCTCCACTTCAACAAGGGTCCGACCGATGCTTTAGCAAAGTTCCAAATGACCCGCTTCAACAAAGATTCGAAGACCCTCCGCTTCAACAAGGGTCCAACCGATGCTTCAACAAAGGTCCGAATGACCTGCTTCAGCAAAGGTTCGAAGACCCTCTGCTTCAGTAAGCGTCCAACCGATGCTTCAGCAAAGGTCCGAAGACCCTCCGCTTCAGCAGAGGTCCAAACGATCCGCTTCAGCAAGGGTCCGACCGATGCTTTAGCAACGGTCCGAAGACCCTCCGCTTCAGCAAGGGTCCGACCGATGCTTCAGCAAAGGTCCGAAGACCCTCTGCTTCAGTAAGGGTCTGATCAATGCTTCAGCAAAGGTACGAATGACCTGCTTCAGCAAAGGTCCAAAGACCCTCCGCTTCAGCAAGGGTCCGATCGACGCTTCAGCAAAGGTCCGAAGACCCTCCATGTTGCCCAGAGATGTAGCCCAAGTGGGGGGATGAATTGGGTCTTTTAGAAAATTAAAACAAATATGTGAAGATTGTGTAGTGTTTATGAATAATGCACTTAAGTAAATGCAGCAGAAAACAGTAAGTAAAGTGCATGAATTAAAGTGCAAGTCAGAGGAAAGAGATAATCACAACACAAACACAAATATTTATAGTGGTTCGGTGTTCTCAAAACACCTACGTCAACTTTCTAAGCTCTCATTAGGAATTTCCACTATAATCTCTACAAAGATTATAGCCAACTTGTTTTCCAAGACTCATAAGTCAAAACCTAAGTTGATTTTATCATCTAGGCTCACCAACAAACCTTTACACTTATTTTGGCTTTGGATTCACAAGTCAGTCCTAGTTGGTTTTGGCTCGCCAACAACCTTACAACCTACTTTCAAGAAGCTTGAAAGCTAGGTTAAACAGCAATAAATACATAATTCAAGAATATAACACGAACAAACTCTCTTCTTAGAGTAGATGAGAGATCTTTGAAGCTCTTGAATGATTGCTTGATGTGACTTGACTTGGAATTTTTTCAAGAACACTTTTGGAAAGATGAAATGAAAGGCTTTTCAGAGAAATCTCTCCTTTTTTGCTTTTAGAAGTGGAGTTCTTGAAGAAAGACTTTAACTCTTGGATATTTCTTGGCTTTCAACTTTTCTCTTGCTTCATAAGTGAGTTTGGTGAAGCTTAAATACATGAAAAATATCCAAAAAATCATTTTAGACTATTAGGGATCAAAAACTAGTCATTTAGAGTTAAAAACAATGATTTCAGGCTATCAAAAAATAGATACGTTGAGGCTGTCAGAACCTGAGTGTCGACAGTTAGCTGTCAGGTATCGACACTTGACTTCTAGGTATCGATATTTGAACTTTTAAGTATCGATACTTGACTCACAGGTGTCAACACTTGATACAAAAACTTCTTCATGGGCATGTTCTGGATTTTTAAAAAGTCCCAGGCCTTGAGTCGACACTTGGAAACTTAAGTGTCGACACTTGAGTTTCAGGTGTCGACATTTGAGTTATGGGTGTCGACACTTGATGTGCCATGAAAAATTTTTGCATGCTAAATGTTGAAGTGTCGACACTTGGGCTTCCAGGTGTCGACACTTGGTTCTACAATTTTCAGAATTAAGTACCAATCAGGCCAAAAACATAAAGATTGTTTATGAAATATAAAAGCAACTTATATAAACAATAATTGAACTTATTTGTGCCCTTTTTGCACTGAAAAGACTCCTCAAATTGTGAAAAAAATACTTTATGCCAAAGCGTGCCATGATACTCTAACTTTGAAAATTTGAGGTGCTAGTTTCTTGAAAACTCACAACTATAAATATTCATTAGTACAAAATATGTACTCAACGTTTTGTTATTCATCAAAATCACAGGGTAGAGCTAACAATCTCTTCTTTTTTGATGATGACAAAACCTTGAGTATATAAGCATTTAAATTCAAATTTTAGATATGATACTTTATAAGCATGATCACAAGCTCATACAATACAGCTTTAATAGATGAGAGGGATGATTTAAGTAAGTAAACTACATTTACTCTCCCCCTAAGTGAAACAATTCGTATCAGAGTAAATTGAAAAGCAAGTTGAAGTATGAAATATCAAATTTGAAAGATTTAAACTAACATTAATATCCTACTCCCCCTTTTTATCAATCATTAAACAGTAAAGGGAGTAAGCTCCTCCTCAATAAATGCACTTAGACAAAAAAGTATTAGAGCTAATACAAGATGTAAGATTTCAAAAGTAAACATGTATCAGAGCTGAAGAGTAAGGTATCAAATTCAACATTATCAAAGCCAAAAACAAACACAATGAATTCAATGAATGTAGGCACCAAAGTGAAATACATACATATATATATATATATCAAATAGTGTTTTAAGTACAAAATTTGCTGACTCAATCAGCAACACTGAAACATACATGATACAACAGAGTCATAGATAAGCATGAAGCATAAATCATAGATAGCATACAACAGAATGAACATCTATGAGACTAATCCTCATCAGATGGAAGCTAAAAAGTAATAGGAGCACTAATCTTGGACCTAGGTACTTAGGCTTTAGGAGGTCCCTGGGCTAAAACCCTACGACTCCTAGTGCGGGTACAACCCTAGAAGATCTAATCGATGGAGGAGGAAGCATCTCAGCTGGAGTAATGAAGTTTGGAGTGGAATCGATCACATCAGCTAGAGGAGGGTCCTCAGGAGTAGCTAGAGTAGGATCATCTCTGCTCACCATCTGATAATGTCCAGCAAGATCTACGCTGTCATCCGAACTGCCATCACTAGAAATGTCAGTACCGTAATCTGTATCACCACCAGCATCACCACCAACATCAGCATCATTATGTCCATCTGGGTGGTCATCATCATCACCATCAATATGTGGGGCTGCTAAAGCTACTGGAGGAAGAAGGGATCTGATCAAGTCCTCAATACGGGTGAATCCAGCCTCCATGGTGTGACGTAACTCAGTGTGCTCTGAAGCGGTGTGGGCTCTAAGACCCTCAATCTTAATCCTAAATCGAGTCGTCCTAACACCAAGTCCAACCTCGCTCCGTAGCTCAGTGAACTGCAGCTTGGAATGCTCCTCAAAAGATATGTCAGTAGTAGTCGGAGGAGGAACCGAAGGTATAGCGGCAGGAGTCACTGGCTCGGTCTCGGATGCAGGACCAACACAGGAAGGAGTACTAACTAGCCCTAATGGCCCGGCCTTTGCCTCTCTGATCTCATCCTCCTCGTTTGGCTCATGACCAGACTCTCTCCTAATCCAACGCCCTGCAACTAGTCGATAACCCATCCGGTGAAGGGACCACTAGTCATACACATCAATGTGAAGAATCTCCTTGGAGGTCTCCCCCTCCAAAGGAACTCGGTAAGCTCGAAATAGACGAGTCAGTGCCATCCCGTATGGCAAATAGTGCCTCCTCTGGGTCGCCACATCACGCATCTATACCAACAATAGTAAAGGTAGATCAATCTGAATTCTCTGAGTCAAGCTCACCATGAGCATCAGCTCCCTCTCTGTAATGAAATCAAACCAGCCTGCCTTTGAAAGTAGAATCCATGCCGTGATATGATGGAGTAGACGCATCTCGATCGATAGCTGGTTCGCGGTGACCACCGTCACTCCGCGAACATCCTCTCTCTCAAGTATACATCAAAATGCTGCCTCCCTATCCTCAATAGAAAAGGTGCAAATATCTCTATGAGGGATCTCCCAAACTCGACTCAACACCTCCTTAGACAGGGGAATATGAACTCCTCTGACAGTGGTGCTCCATAGCAGACGTTGACAACCTAATCCACCATAAAACTCTCTCACCAAATGAGGATAGTACCTCTCCTGTATAGTACAAAAGGGTACTAGTCTAGCATCTGAGAGCGTTTGTTAAATCTGGAAATGCTACCGGTCAAAAAACTCTAAATCAATCCGTCGGCCGGCCGCCACTGCCTTCCCTGCCATCCTCTCTGCAGGGAGAACTAGGAGCTGCAGAACTGCTAGACTGACCAGTGTCGTGCCTGGCCTTCGATCTTCTTTCAGAACTCTGACCAAACCTCCTCTTTACTATAAATCTCATCCGCAGACCCATTACTACAAGCTAAGCGAAGAAAGGGAAGGAAGAGGTAAACACACTGAATGGGGATTCATTTTAAGCAAGATAAGGCCAAAGGTGTGACTAAAAGAGAAGATAAATAGGTCTAGGTTTTGCATCTTCAAATTGATACAAGTTTAAGGAAAAAGCTAGGGTTAGTTTTAAAACAAGAATGAAGTCAAATAACCTTTTGGGTTTAACCGGAAAACATGAAATTGGGGGATAAAAACTTTATAAAAATATTTGTAACTATGAGATAAAAACAATGCTGAGTAAAATTAGGATTTTAATAGAAAAAAATAGGTTTAAATAAAAAAAAATACCAAATGGGTGGTTTTTGCCCTAAAATCTCAATCTAACAGTAAAATCTGTTGAAATAAAGGTAAAATAGGGCACTAAATGTTAAAATCAACCATATAAACCACTTAAATGGAATAAACCCAAGAAATCTGAACTTAAATAAAAAACATTAGGGTTTTTGGCCAAAAATATGCAATGTAACAGTGGAAAAGGGAAAAACGGATGGTTTAGGTGGGGAATCGGTCCAAAACGAGAGGAAATCCAAGAGAAATATGGATAAAAGAGTTTTCCACGGATTTGAAAGCTATAAACGATCCAAAATCTTGAAAAATCGGATTTAAATAAGACAAAATGGAAAGAAAATGGAAAAACTAGAGTTTACAGTTTGAAAGAGAATGAGGGGGGAGAGGATTACCTGGATTTGATGGGGCAAAGATGGAAAACGATGGTTCCGGAGGTTAGCAGAGACTTGGGGACCACTGCGGCTCTTGAGAAAATAAGGGTAAATGAAATACAAAAGATTCGGTTTTGTCATAAAAAACTGAAATTTTCTGCGAGTGTCGACACTTAAAATTCTTAAAATGTTGACACTTGGTCAGGTGTCGACACTTCGCAAAATCCAAGTGTCGACACTTGGCCAAGAAAATTTCTAAGAAAAATCAAAAAAATTTTCAAAAAATCAAGGGATATTTTAAAGGGTTTTGGGACTCAATAAAAGTGATTTTTGAGCAAAAAAAAAGGGTAAGGTAAAAATTAAGAGAGTTCTAAGAGAATGGATCAATGACACCTAACTCTCTTCTAATCATACAAAATCTCTCTTCACTCAAGGGTTTGGTAAATACATCAGCTAGTTGATCATTAGTAACACAAATTCAAGTATTACATTAGAATTTTGTACATGATCTCTTATGAAATGATATCTTATTTCAATGTGTTTACTTCTTAAATGTTGCACATGATTCTTAGTTATATTGATTGCACTAGTATTGTCATATCTTATGGGTGTCTTAATTAGTTTAATGCCAAAATCTTTGATTTGTTATTTGATCCATAGGATTTGAGCACAACAGCTTCCAGCTGCTATATATTCGGCTTCCGCCATAGATAGAGCAACCGAATTCTGTTTCTTGCTACTCCATGAGATCAAATTAACTCCAAAAAACTGATAGATTCTACTAGTACTTTTACAATCAAGTTTACACCCAGCAAAGTCAGCATCAGAATAAGCAATTAATTAAGCCAGACAGATATCTAAGTATGTGTTTAACAGTCAAAAGATGAGATTTTTTAGGGGCAGACTGATATTTTGTACATATACAAATACTAAATATAATATCTGGCCTACTAGCAGTTAGGTATAGCAATGAGCCTATCATTCCTCAATAAAGCTTTTGGTCAACAGATTTACCTGATTCATCTTTATCAAGCTTACAAGAAGAGCTCATTGACGTACCTTAAAGGCTTAGTGTTCTCCATCACAAACTTCTTCAGTATTTCCTTTGTGTACTTAGCTTGGTTGATGAAGATTCCCTCTTTGGTTTGCTTTATCTATAGTCCGAGGAAGAAGTTAAGTTCTTCCATCATGCTTATCTCGAACTCACCCTGCATTAACTTTGCAAACTCTTGACAGAGAGATTCGTTAGTAGCACCAAATATAATATCATCCACATACACTTGTACTACTAAGAGATCATCATTCTTCTTTTTCAAAAATAAAGTAGTATCTACATTATCTCTAGTAAAATCATTTTTGAAAAAGAAAGAACTTAAACGATCATACCAAGCTCTTGGAGCTTGTTTCAAACAATACAAAGCTTTATGAAGTTTAAAAACATGGTTTGGAAATTCAGGATTTTCAAAACTAGAAGGTGTTCAACATAAACTTCTTATTCGATAAAACCATTCAAAAAGGTATTTTTGACATCCATTTGAAATAATTTAAAATCCATAAAACAAGCAAAAGCCAACCAATAGCCTAATTGCCTCAAGTCTAGCCATAGGAGCAAAGGTTTTATCAAAATCAATCCCTTCCTCCTGATTGTATCCTTTGGCAACTAGTCTAGCTTTATTTCTTGTAACAATTCCATTTTCATCAAGTTTGTTTTTAAAAACCCATTTTGTGCCGATAATTGAAACATTTGAAGGTCTATATACTAAAGTCCAAACATTATTTCTTTTAAATTAATTAAGTTCGTCTTGCATAGCATTAATCCAATTATAATTATTTTGAGCTTCTTCAATAGTTTTAGGTTCAATTTAAGATACAAATGCTAAATAATCATAAACATTTCTAAGAGATGATTGAGTACTTACACCTTTAGATGGATCACCAATGATAAGTTCTTTGGGGTGTCCATGAGCATACCTCCATTCTTTTGGTAGAGGATCATGTAATAATACATTTTTATTTTCTTGATCTTGTCCTCTTTCAGTGTTTTGATCATCTTCTTGTTTCTTGGTAGGTTTTTCGTTGTTGTTCACATCTTCAGTTCTTTTGGTACCTGTTCATCACAAAGCACATCTTCTTTTCTAGAAGATTTTTGGTCAGATTCATCAAATATAACATGTATGGATTCTTCAATAATAAGTGTTCTTCTGTTGAAGACCCTGTATGCCTTGCTAGATGTAGAGTAGCTTAAAAAAATATCATCATCTGACTTGGCATCAAATTTGCTTAAGTTATCTTTACCATTGTTTAAGGTGAAACAACGGCACCCAAAAACTCGAAAATACCGAATTGAAGGTTTTCTACCCTTCCAAATCTCATACGGTGTTTTGTTTAAAATCGGTCGGAATAAAATTATGATTTAAAATATAGCATGTGGTGTTTATGGCTTCTGTCCAAAAATATCTAGGTAGGTTATTTTGACAAAGCATGGTGCGTTCCATTTCTTCAAGAGTTCTATTTTTTCTTTCTACCACTTCATTTTGTTGAGGTATCCTTGGTGTTAAAAAATTATGATGAATGCCATTTTCAATATAGAATTTATCAAATTCGGTTCCATGGTCGCTTCTCAAAAATACAATTGAAACTCTTTTATGAAATCGAATGAATGCAGAAAACGTTTCATCTTTATGTGTTAAAAACATGATCCATGTAAAACGTGAGAAGTCATGTACAATGACTAGACCGTACTTTTTACCTCCCAAACTAGATGTCCTAGTTGGTCCAAAGAGATCCATATGAAGTAACTCTAAGGGTATAGATATAGAGACTATTCTTTTTGGTTTAAAAGATGATTTAGTTTGTTTTTCAAGTTGGCAAGCACTACAAATCTTGTCTTTTTCAAAACTGAGTTTTGGTAAATCTTTTATCAAATTCTTTTTGCTAAGTTTTGAAATCAAATGTATACTTGCATGTCCTAGTCTACGATGCCAAAGCTAACTAGTTTCATTGATATTGGCTTTCATTGCCACTAGGCATTGCCCATTTTGAACATGAAGATCATCAAGATTAACCATATAAATATTGCCATGCCTATGACCAATAAACTTGATGCCATTGTCATCTAGACTAGAAACAATGAACATCGAAGATTCGAAAATAAATTTGAAATCCTTGTCACAAAATTGACTAATGCTAAGTAAATTGTGTTTCAAACCGTCTACATACAAAACATTATCAATATAAGTAGAAGAGGTGATATGGACTTTACCAATTCCAACAATCTTGCCCTTTTCATTATCATCGAAAGTTACATTACCATCATTTTGATATACAAGTGATGAGAACTGTTCCACATCTTCGGTCATATGCCTTGAGCAACCGCTGTCGAGGTATCACATTCTTCTTTTATTTGTTACAAGGCATACCTACAATAAAAATCAGGTGGAGACTTTAGGTACTCAAGTCATCTTGGGATCCTTTCAGGTTAGTGGTAATGGTTCCTTTTGGAATCCAAACTTTCTTAACATTACTCAATTTTCTCTTATTGCACAAGTAAGATTTATGCCCTATTGTACCACAAGCATAACAAGTAATAGATGATGATGCAGGTAAAAAAAATTCTTGAAAAATTTTTGTTTCTTTTTAGTTTTGAAATCTAAATCGACTTTGTCAAAAACAACTCTTTGATTATTTAGAAGCATATTTAATTTTTCAGAACTATATGTAAATTTATCAACAAAAAGTTTTAACTTTTCAAGTTCTTTGTACTTTTTGTTTTCTTGTAAAATTTTATTATGTTTTGAAAAGTTTTCATTTGATATTGAAGAATTTCTTTTTTTCAAAACTTTTTTTTCTTCTTCAAGGAGAATAATTTTGTCATTTAAATTTTTATTTTGAAGAAGCAAATAATCATTTTCTGTTGAAAACTTGTCATTAGCTTTGACTAAATCCAAATTTTGTCTTTTTAGTTCTTTATGTTTTGATTTTAGTTTTTGAAATTTTATAACTAATTCATCAAAAACTTTATGCAACTCATCAAATGTAAACTCATTTTCAGTTTCGAAAAATACCTCATCATGGTCGGCCATCAAACAGAAATTTGCTACTTCTTGTTATTCTTCCTCAAAACTGGAGTCTTCGCTGTCACTCCAGGTTGCCATCATGGCCTTCTTTCTAAGTCTTCTTCTGCTCTTCTTAAATAGAAGCAGTCCATTTTGAAGTGGCCCGTTTTCTTGCATTCGATGCATGTGGCCTGCTCCTTCTCTTTCTCCTTCTCCTTCTCTTTGGTTGGCTCTCCTTTTAGAGATTTCTTTTTGAAGTTAAAATTTTTCTTTCTCATAAACCTTCTGAATTTTCTTGCCATAAGAGCCATCTCATCTTCTTCATTTTCTTCTTCGGAGTCTTCACTTGAGTCATCTTTATTTGTTGACTTGAAACGATCACTTTCTTTTTCTTGTCAACATCCACATTCTTTTGCTTCAACGAAAGCTCATATATCATTAATGAGCCCAACAGTTGTTCGAGTGGAAGAGTGTTGACATCCTTGGCTTCTTCTATAGCTGTTACTTTGGCATCCCATGAAGCCGGAAGAGACCTGAGAAGTTTGTTTACAAGTTCACCGTTAGATATAATCTTTCCTAAGCTTCTCATGCCATTCATAATATTTGTGAATCTAGTATACATCTCACTTATAGATTCAGTAGGTTCCATCTTAAACATTTCATATGTGTGAATGAGCATGTTAACCTTAGTTGTTTTCACTTGGTGTGTACCCTCATGGGTAATCTCAAGTATGTCCCATATTTTTTTAGCGGAGAGACAGTTAGAGATTATATTGAATTCATTCGGATCTAGTGAGCAAAACAATAGATTCATAGCCTTAGCATTAAGCTCTATTTGCTTAATATCATTCTCATCCCAATCATCTTTCATTTTTGGGATCAGAATGCCATTAACCAACATAGTAGGCTAATGAGGATCTTTTATGATTGTCCTCCGAAGATTATAATCAATGGCTTGTATGAATATGCACATGCGAGTCTTCCAATATGTGTAATTTGTGCCATTAAATAGTGGGAGATGGTTTGAAGCTTGACCTTCAACAACACCCATACCTATTGGGGCTGCCATGATCTTTTACTCAAGATCCTTGACTTACAAGAGAGTACCGATGCTCTGATACCACTTGTTGCCCAGAAATGGAGTCCAAGAGGGGGGATGAATTGGGTCTTTTAGAAAATTAAAACAAATATGTGAAGGCCGTGTAGTGTTTTTTGTGAATAATGCACTTAAGTAAATACAGTGAAAAATAGTAAGTAAAGTGCAGGAATTAAATTACAAGTTAGAGGAAAGAGATAATCACAACATAAACATAAATATTTATAGTGGTTTGGTGTTCTCCAAACACCTACGTCCACTCCCCAAGCTTTTCTTGGAAATTTTCACTATAATCTCTACAAAGATTACATCCGACTTGTTTTCCAAGGCTCACAAGTCAAAACCTAAGTTGGTTTTATCACCTAGGCTCACCAACAAACCTTTACACTTGTTTTGGCTTTGGACTCACAAGTCAACCATAGTTGATTTTGGCTCACCAACAACCTTACAACCTACTTTCAAGAAGCTTGAAAGCTATGTTAAACATCAATAAATACAGAATTAAAGAATATAACACAAACAAACTCTCTTCTTAGAGTAGATGAGGGATCTTTGAAGCTCTTGAATGATTGCCTGATGTGACTTGACTTGGAATCTTCTCAATAACACTTTTGGAAAGATGAAATAAAAGGTTTTTCAGAGTAATCTCTCCTTTTTTGCTTTTGGAAATGGAGTTCTTGAAGAAAGACTTTAACTCTTGGATATTTCTTGGCTTTCAACTTTTCTCTTGCTTCATAAGTGAGTTTGGTGAAGCTTAAATACATGAAAAACATCCAAAAAATCATTTTAGACCGTTAGGGATCAAAAACTGCCATTTAAAGTTAAAAACAATGATTTCAGGCTGTCAGAAAATAGATCCATTGAGGCTGTCAGAATCCGAGTGTCAACACTTAGCTGTCAGGTGTCGACACTTGGCTGTCAGGTGTCGACACTTGACTTCCAGGTATTGACACTTGAACTTTCAAGTGTCAACACTTGACTCACAGATTTCGACACTTGACACAAATTTTTCTATGGGCATGTTCTGGATTTTCAAAAAGTCTCAGACCTTGAGTTGACACTTAAGTTCTAGGTGTCGACACTTGGCATGCCATGAAAAATTTTTGCATGCCAAATGCTGAAGTGTCGATACTTGGGCTTTCACGTGTCGACACTTGGTTCTGCAATTTTCAGAATTAAGTACCAATCAAGCCAAAAACATAAAGATTGTTCATGAAACATAAAAGCAATATATATAAACAATAAATAAACTTATTTATGCCTTTTTTGCACTGAAAAGACTCCTTAAATCGTGAAAAAAATACTTTATACCAAAGCATGCCATGATACTCTAACTTTGAGAATTTGAGGTGCTAGTTTCCTGAACACTCACAACTAGAAATATTCATTAGTACAAAATATGTACTCAACATTTTGTTATTCATCAAAATCACAGGATAGAGCCAACACTCCGCTTCAGTAGAGGTCCGAACGATCCGCTTCAGTAAGGGTTCGACCGATGCTTTAGCAAAAGTCCGAAGACCCTCTACTTCAGCAAGGGTCCGATCGATGCTTCAGCAAAGGTCCGAATGACCCACTTCAGCAAAGGTCCGAAGACCCTCTACTTCAGCAAGGGTCCAATCCATGCTTCAGCAAAAGTCCGAAGACCCTCTGCTTCAGCAAAGGTCCGAACGATCCACTTGAGAAAGGGTTCGATCAATGCTTCAGCAAAGGTCCGAAGACCCTCCGCTTCAGCAAGGGTCCGATCGATATTTCAGCAAAGGTCCGAACGACCCGCTTTAGCAAAAGTCCGAAGACCCTTCGCTTCAGCAAGGGTCCGATCGATGCTTCAGCAAAGGTCCAAAGACCCTCCGCTTCAGTAGAGGTCCGAACGATCCGCTTTAGAAAGGATTTGATCGATGCTTCAGCAAAGGTCTGAAGACCCTCTGCTTCAGCAAGGGTCTGACCGATGCTTCAGCAAAGGTTTGGACAACCCGAAGTGATGCTCTCGTCCTTCAAGCCTGCAGGTCCCCTCGAAGGCCAAGTGCAAGGGGGCAACTGTTATATCCAATCAACTTTTTTCTGAACCGGACCGGAGCCAATGGTTTTTTTTCGGCTGGGATAAAGCAGAGGCCTGAAGACCCTCTTCAACAGAAGTTCAATCAACCCTCTTTCACTTCAGAGGTCCAAAGACCCACTTCAGGGATCCAAAGACCCTCCTTTTCATCAAACATCCGAAGACACTCTTCATCAGAGATCCAAAGATCCCCTTCTTCAGAGGTTTAATCGATCCACTTCATCAGAGGTCCAAAGACCCTCTTCTTTAGCAGAGGTCTGAAGACCCTCCTCTTCATCAGAGGTTTGAAGACATTCTTCATAGGTCTGAAGACCCTCTTCTTCAGAGGTTCAATCGATCCTCTTCATCAGAGGTCCGAAGACTCTCTTCTTTAGCAGAGGTCCAAAGACCCTCCTCTTCATCAGAGGTTCAATCCCTTTTCTTTAGAGATATAAAAATCCTCTTCTTCAGAGGTTCAATCGACCCTCTTCATCAGAGATCCAAAGATCCTCTTCTTCAGCAGAGGTCCGAAGACCTCCCACTTCATCAGAGGTCCAAAGACCCTCTTCTTCAGAGGTTCCATCGACCCTCTTCATCAGAAGTTCGAAGACCCTCTTCTTCAGCGGAGGTCTGAAGACCTTCCCCTTTATCAGAGGTCCGAAGACCATCTTTTACTTTAGAGGTCCGAAGACCCTCTTCTTTAGCGGAGGTCCGAAGACCCTCCTCTTCATCAGAGGTCCGAAGACCCTCTTCTTTAGCGAAGGTCCGAAGACCCTCTTCTTTAGCGGAGGTCCAAAGACTCTGCAATTCTTCAGAGATCCAAAGACCCTCTTATTCAGCGGAGGTCCGAAGATTTTCTTCTTCATCAGAGGTCCGAAGACCTTCTTTTACTTCAGAGGTCCGAAGACCCTCTTCTTTAGCGGAGGTTCGAAGACCCTCCTCTTCATCAGAGGTCCGAATACTCTCTTCTTTAGTGAAGGTTCGAAGATCCTCCTCTTCATCAAAGGTCCGAAGAGCCTCTTCTTCAGCGGAGGTCCGAAGACCCTCTTCATCGGAGGTCCGAAGATCCATTTCATCAGAGCCTAGTTCATACCAATCAGAAGGTTCCAGAAGTCCTTTCCAGCTGGTATCAGAATTCTGCTGTAACAGAACCCTGACACATCAGCGCCACTACTCAACTAATTCCACGATGCTGCCTCATCCTGGTGCCACGTGGTCACTCCCGGATTCTCCTAGGGGCAGCTCGGTCATTCCGTGCCTAGTCTCTAACAGATTCTGGTAACGTTCCGCACCTATATAAGGTAAACTGGGGGACTCTGGACGGTAAGGACTCTCTCCCTGCTTCACAGGTTCATCTCCATTGATTCCTCCATTCTGCTGCCCTCAAGCTCCCGCTAACTTAAGGATCGGAGTGTCCCCCGCCGGAACACCATTGGCCCTTGGAAATTTTTTGCAGGGACCGGGAGAAGAGCGCTCCAGCCAAGCCTGCCTGAGCCCGATCCGGGAGAAGTTGCAGCAACACTAGTCATATATAAAGATTAACAAATCCAAAACTTATTATTTATATGCTAAAATTCAATTTAATAAAATTATAACTTCTCTTATTATATATATATATTTTATTAATTTTATTCACTAAATGAAGCTAAATATGTACCACTATATTATCTTACATTATTGATATAACTTTTCAAAAAAATTTACATAAACAATTATCAATGCAAGATATTTGAAATGTTAAAAATTAAAACATCCATATATGATATCAATTAATAAAAAAGGTTATTTTGAGATCATTATAATCATTATATCTAGGATTGAATGGATTGGGTATTTATCTAATCAATTATCAAATTAATGATGGCTTCTATTTAATTTGGCATTTGAATTGGTATATCAATCGAATTGAACTTAATATTTACGAGATTATTGGTCTATAAAAATGGAATAATAGTTAAACTAAACAATTTTTCAAAAAAAATATAAACTATATGATATCATCTTTATAAAATTTTTGAAATATATTGAAAACATTTAATTGTATTATAGATATTTTTGACGCCACTATAACTTTGAAATTCATCTACCTCTTTTTTTAATTTTTTTCAAATAATATATATATAAATAAATATATCTATTTTCTAAATTTGTTAAGTTATATTTAATTATGTTATAGATATTAATTTAATGTTGAAAATCCTATCATAGCTTTGCAATTCATTTAGTTTTTTTTTGATAATTTTTTTTTATGTTTATATATAGATATATATATTTTACAATTATATATATATATATTAATTTATAACCATCCTTTTTGGACTTATTTAATCGGGTACGCATATCATCCTGTACCTTGGAGAATCTTTGTCCTCACGGAACGAACCAGCTAACAACGACTCGGAAAAAAAAAAAAAAAAAAAAAAAAAAATCCCCTCCTCCTTTTGTCCTATCCATCACTTCCAATTTTCCAAAAGTTCTCTTCACCTTTCGTCCCATCTTTGACTTCCAATAACAAATAAGTTAGAGGTTTCTCTGCAAAAATGCCAATTTTTTAACCGCCCATCCAGAACTTTTCTCGCTTCTTCTCTACTCTCCGCTCCCATCCTCCATCAAACCGTCATCCCTTCCTCTTCCCATCTACCAGCTCCAGAGCTCTCCGAACATAGCTGTGGACTCTCCTTGATGGTTTTTTTTTTTTTATTGGTTCTCCGACGCCCTGGACTCTCATTAGTATTTTTTTTTTTTTTGTTCTCAGACGCATGACGGATATCTCCCTCGACAAATCTCCTCTCCGTTCACTCGTACTCCTCGACGGATCTCCTCTCCTCCCGACACAGCCCTGGACGGACCTCCCTCGACGGATGTCCTCTCCTTTCACTCGTGCTCCTCAAGACGCCGTTCTCCGTCCCGCTGCTCCTCCTACTCTCGCCTCTACGCGTTTTGGAGGGGTCGACAGGTACCTTTCGCATTCCACTTCCTCTCTCCCTATTTTTTCAAGAATAATTCATAATTTTTCTTTCCCTTTTTTTTTTTCCTGTCATGGATTTCCTCCCTTGGACCTTGCTGGCGGACTTTTCCTATTCCTTTCCCGTTTCCTCCTCCCTCCCCTTTTCCACCACCACCACTTCCTTCCCTCCTCCATTGCCATTGCCCCTGAAACGCTAACGCTACCCCTAATTTCCATTATAACCTAAACCTAACCCAAACCTAACCCTAATTTTAACCCTAACCATCCACGGGAAGATCAATATATATATATATATTTCTTTCTGTTGGATTTGCTGCCTTCAACCTTTCCCCCTCCTATCCCTTCTCCACCGCCATCGCTCCTCCTTCCCTCCACGGCAGCCGCCTCTGAAACCCTAACCCTAACCCTAATTGCCATTCTAACCTAAACATAATCCAGACCCAACACCAACCCTGACCGTCCATCCAAAACTAAACCTAACACAATCCTTGACCAGGACTGTAAATGGATCAGGTCGGACTGGGTTATGCTTGATCCCAATCTGACCTGATTTTTTGATCGGGTCTTGGATTCAAATTCAGTCCAATAAAAAATCGTCCGATCGGATCAAGCCCATAATCAAAATTATTGATCCAATCAGGTCGGGTCGGATTCATATATGACCCAACTCCAATCCATAATATTCGAATCTGGTTTGGATCCGATCTGGATTGGATCGGGCTATGATTTTATGTATAAAATTTTATTTGAATTAACGATGAAAACAGTAAAACAGGTTTGAGCTCGCGGAGCAGGGAGCTCCATTTCAATCTAATGCAAGAATACGCCGCGCATTCTGAAGTTCAATTAAAGACAGCTCCATTTCTTGCTTGAAAAAGAGGCTAGATCTGTGGAAATGAAACACTGAAGAACGCTTCATTAGATATTCAAGAAAATCAATTCCAACTAAAAAAAATCAATTATGAACAGCGCAAGTCGATGAACATAAAGATATCAACTCATTATGCAATATAAATCATTTATTTAAAAAAAGTGACGGTGATATTTAGTTATCTTCTAAACTTTGCAGGAACTTCCCCGCTTCTGGGAACCTAATCCGATCAAATTCTCTTTCCCACCATCTCAATCAAAACACATAACAAGAGAACTAACAAAGAAATAATGATTAGAGACGCATCTAATTTCCCTCTTTTTCCTTTGCATTGATCCCATCTTCTTGGCCCCATGACATTTGATTTCATTCGAATCGCATGCTAGGTCAAGAACACCAACCCGACATCACCAGTTCACCCAATTTAATAATAAAACAGACAAAAACAAAAAACCAAAACACCAGAAAACATCACACTCAAATCCTGATTGTCCCCCGCGTCCACATCAAAACGACCAAATCACCATCCAAACGAAACCCAACGTGCGAAAAAAGTTTTTTTTAAAAAAAACTAAAACAAATCCGAATTCAGAACGAAATTCGAATCCAAGAAACGACAATCAATTTTCCTTGAAATGCGGGTAATAGAATAGCGCGACTCCCGGATCTCACCTCCAGAGCCAATTGAGGAAAGCTTCCCACAACCCCATGGCGGTGGACGGATCGTCGGAGGGAGGGAGGGAGGGAGTGAGAGAGAGTAGGGATTGAGGGAGGAGGGGTTGTGGACCTGGACGGGTGAAGACCGACCTGCAGGGTGGCGGCATGGCGATGCGTGTAAAGATGGGGGGTTTGGATCTGGGCGAAGAAGGTCCGATTGATGGTGGTTTATTCATGGACAGAAAAAGTTTGGCGGTGAGGGGGGGGGGAGAAGGTGCACCGGTCCTGTTCTGGCGATTGACGACGGCACGGTGGGGATCTGGACGGGAGGAAGGGATCGGTCGGTGGCATGAGGAGCGAACGACGGTGGTAGGAATTGGAAGGGCGTCAATTGCCGCGGCGGTGATTGGGGAAGTCGGGTGGACGACAGCTTCTCATCGATTAGTGGAGGTCGAATGGGAGGTGGGAGAGCAGCAATCGACGACTCCGGGTGGAGGGGCGTCGGGTGCGGAGATGGGGAGGCGTCACGGGCGTGGGCGGCATATATGCAGGGAGAGGAGGGCACGGTTCCGTCGGCTCGGGCTCTCCGGTGGGATCCTTTTTCGATCGGAAGGGGCAGCGATGGGATTGGGGTCGGTTGTGGGAGATCGAAGTTGGTGGCGGTCGATGCCACGGCTGCGGCACAAATGGCATGGGGGTGCTGGCACGTGCGATGGAGGTGGATGGTGCGCTCGGTCTTGATTGACGTGCTCGTCGATAATGGAAAATCGGGTTCGGACGGCTCGAGGACAAGGGAGGCGGCGGAGTCGGCGCGACGAGTGATGGAGGTTGGAGAAGCGCTCGAGCATGGCGGCGATCTTGAACAGCTGGCGGTGGGAGGACCGGAGGAGGGAGGGAGACTGAGGGAGATGCGGAGGTGGAGTGACCGTCGATCGAGTGGGAAATGGAATTTTAGGGCTTAATGAATAGAGGGCAGAAGCTCGGACTGCTCGGTGCCCTTACACGGAGTCGGGGTGGGCCGTGGCGGCGGGTTTGGCCCAAGCCAGAAAGCCAGCAATCAGCCCATTACAATTTAATATTTGATATTTAATATTTATCCGGTAATATATTATAAATAATATATTTAAAAAAGATTCGGGTTTTATATCTGGATTTGGGTCGGGTTGGATTGGGTCATATATCTGAAGATCCAAAATAATCCAAAAATATTTATGGATCGGGTCGGGTCCAAATTTAGTAAATCCAGACCCGATCCAAAAATTGAACGGGTCTAATTTTTAAATATGATTCATATCCATGGATCTTTTAAATGGATATGGATCGGAACTAACCGGGTCGGATCGGGTCACGGATCGACTCGATCCATTTGCAGCCCTACCCCTAACCCTAGTCCAATTCTAAACCTTAATCCTCACTCTAAAACTAAAATCTAACCCTAACCCAACCCAACTAATACACCACTGCCCATTCACCTTACAACCCGGATCCTGAACCCGAGAACCCATGTCTCGAATCGATCCGGTAATGGTAACCGAATCCACCAGACGTTATCCAATAACTTGTAACCCGGACCCACTGGGCATATCCGATAGCTTTTAATCGCAACTTGAATCCAAATCCAATAACCACTTTTTTGACCCGTTAACGTACCCGTTAGTTAATATACCCGTTATTTATGTTTCTTCCTTCTAAATGCCTGAACCCGATCCTCCTTCCCTTCTGTTTTTCTTTATTCCGCTTTTTTGTCCTCTATTTCATTGAGCTACCGGCAACCGTGCTCTGCACTAAATGGCTGCTGCACCGCAGCAGCAACCGTGGCTAAATTTTTTTCTGCTTTTTCCTTCAAGTACGGTTGCCAAACCATAGTAGCAACACTATACTCGGATCCTCTCACCGTTCATTTTTCAAATGATGTTATAAACCATGCAGGGGAAGGCTATTGTTATTAAAACAGCAACCCTCTTATGAGAAATCCAACTACCTTTCTCATATGATGCTAAAAAATATATAATATTGATGGCAAAAAAAAAAATAAAAACCATGATGTCCACGAACTCAAAACACTACCTTCTTCCTTTGATTCTTTATGCTGCACCAACGATAAACCAAAAAAATATAATATAAAAAATAAATTGCCAACTTTAATGGAAAACCCCACCTTTTTTCAATCTCAATTCCCAAGAAATATCTTCTGATAGGCAATTCATCCATCCACTGTCATTCACAAATAAATGCACCATCTTATCTACCCTTCCGGCCATTCCTCCTCCAGTTTACTGTAAACCATTCTTTCTTTTGACTACCTTCGGATCAGTATGTCCTTTCCTCTTCTCCTCGTCTTCCTTCTTCTCTCAGGAGTGACACGTCGTAGCATACTATTCATCTTTTAATTACCTTTATTCTTTCCTCTCTTCCCCTCTCCTTTTTTCATTTTTTTTACCTTCCTCAACTATCATATCAATGATCTTTCCCTCCCCTCCCGAATTTTTTTTTAAAAATAATACTAAAAAAAAATTCGAAAATAGATGTCGTACAGTATATTTACGAAAATAGGTATTTTTGGTTGATGTGGACACGCGACACCAAAAATACCTGCCATCCCAGCCGTCCCGACACGTGGCTTCTCAATTTGAAATCATCTTTGCCAAAGACGATTTCAACCTAACCAATTTTCTAAATTTCCTAAATATTCTTTTAAAAATCTAATTGAAATAACTATAAATGATATTTTCGTAATTAAATGAATGGCATTTTCGTAATTAACTCATATTTTGAAGGATATTTTGTGAATTAATTATTTGTCGTCCGTCCGTTTTTAAAAAAATTAATTTTTAAAATATTTTTTTTAATATTTAATTTAATTACGAAAATATTATTCATTTAATTATGAAAATAATTATTTAAATTTGTAATTAAATAAATGATATTTTCGTAATTAAATGAATGATATATTCGTAATTAAATGAATGATATTTTGAAAAGATGATTTCAGCTATCTACACATCACGTGACATACATTTTTGGCGCCGCATGTTCACGTCAGCTAAAAATATTTATTTTCATAAATATATTATACGGTATCTATTTTCAAAATTTTATTTTTTTAGTATTATTTTAATTTTTTTTTTCTTGTTTAATTTTTTCTTTCCGTTTTTATTTTTATAAATATATTGTGCAGCATCTATTTTCAAAATTTTATTTTTTTTAATTTTATTTTTAAAAATATCGACGGGTCCCGAACATCGTACAGCACGCCATTCTTTCATTTAATCCACTCCCTCCTTTCCGCTCTCTCCCCCAGTCCTTTTTTTTTTTTTTTTCCCTCCTGGCACACCGTAGCTTTCGACCACCTCGCGGCACTGTAGACGCCATCTCAAAGACTTCTGCACGTCGGATTCACGTGGCGTGTCCACATGGTGCGACACGTCGGATTCACGTGGCGTGTCCACATGGTGCGACACGTCAGATTCACGTGGCGTGTCCACATGGTGCGACGGAAGATCGGAGGGATGCGTATAGGATATATATCACAGGCTCGTAAGGATGGCGTGGTGAATTGGTCTTCTGATGGATCTCACATGTATCATATCCCGGATTTTATGTAGTGTCCTATTCTGATCCTCAGCCTGCCAGGTCTTTATTCGATATAGACTATAATTTTTCGCATACCTTTTTCATCATTGGAGTTTATCTGAACTGATGAGTACGTTAGTCTAGATCCTCTACGATATCGAAGTATCAGCATGTCCATCTTTCAGTCATATGGACCCGAAAATTTTAGAATTTTTTGTTTAGTATAGGAGAAATGTTATGAGCATACAACATTGGCCAAACACTGAGCATGTGGGGGAATAGGCTATAAGCTCATCCACAGCTCCGAGTAGGGATGGCAATGGGCCGGGTTCGGGTCGGATGCATAACTATCTAAATCCAAATATTCAATGCACTATCCAAATCCGGTCCAAATATTATCGGGACTGGATTTTTTTTTATCCAAATCCATCTCAATTGGATATTGGATAATCGGGTTTATCCGGTTCGAACCTAACTGAGTCATATTAAATATTTTTTCATTTTTATCAACTTTAAAATCATCTACAATTTTATAAATTATACCTATATTAAACAAATAAAATTTAACTACATTTTTAGTTCAACATCATTTAATTTCATATTCAATCAAAATTTATATTATGAAGTTGGTAAACTTAGGGATGGCAAGAGCAAATTTTTCTTTACTACAGTCGAGGGGGTCGACTGGGTGTGGAATGACCTAGATCAGTCCCCTAACCGAAACTCCGCGGTCGAAGCAGCTGACTTAGATATTTACGAGCAGCTACGCACCGTCCAGATTCCTTCCCTCGAGGTTTTGTTGTCAAGCAGAACCTCACCGATGCTGGAGTCGACCCAACGAGAGAGTTGGGTGAGTTTGGCTCGAGTTCTTCTTTTTGCGCCTCTTGCTCTGTTTCTCTAAACTTGGGACTGATATTGCATCCTTCATATGCAGGTATAAAGTTCTCGATGGACGACCTGCTCTCGATCACCAGGAAGAGGCCCCCATCGGAATTGGTTGAAGAGTCCTCCTCGAAGAGGGCCCGTGATGAGAGCGCATCGGCGGTCGCTCCTGCCGCGCCGACTGAGCCGAGCAGGAGGGAGGCCGAGGCCACCCCCGCACAAGGAAGGAGGGTGGTTGCTGTGGTGCCAAAACCGGGTCATAGGGTAACCGGGCCCATGCCAGAGCGACCGAGGTGACGAGAACCGACTCCTGCCCCAGAGCTCGAGGTGGTGCCCGGGCCAGGGTCGCGGTCGCAGCCGTTGCCATCATGTCTCCTCCCCCGGAACTCGTCGTCGAGGGATAGGAGGCGCGAGGAGGAGCAGAGCCGGCACCTGGGGCACCGCCTGAAAGGGTGCCGAGCTCCCACCCTGCCCCCGAGGCCTCTTCTCCGGCGGAGTAGGCAATTCTGCCTCGGGAGCAAGCAAGAGGGAGAGGGACTACCGCCGGGTCCCATTCAGATTGGCGCCTGACGTCTCGTTGCTCCGGGACTAGAGGCTGGCCAAGCGCATGATGGATTTTTCAATCCAATCATGCGACCGGCGGGAGATGGTTGGAAAGCTGCTAGGGGATGCGATTAGCAGCATCTTCCCCCAACTCTTCTCGGTAAGTCATTTCGTCTTCTTGATTTCTTTCTTCTCCTCTCTCTCTTTGTGCATTGGTTGCTGATATCTGGTTTGGTGCAGATCGACGCTGAGACCCTCCTGATTAGAGACTGCTGCAGAAATTGGTTGAAGAATGACCAGCAGCGAGCAGCGGAGATCGAGTTCTTGAGGATCGAGCTGCAGGAGAAGACTGACGCCTCACGGGAGCTTGGCCTGAAGAACAAGGAGCTCCAGAAAGAACTCGCCAGAGCAGAGAGGCACTCGAAGGAGCTCCAGGAGAACTTTGACCAGGAGGGTGGCCGGTCAAGGAGCAAGGCCGAGGAGCTCACGGCCACCGAGAAGAGGCGGACTGAGTTCAACACCGAGGCGGTTCGGTAGAAGGGGCATGCTCAGTCCCTCCAGGTTGAACTATATGCGGCGAAAGAGAGGCTGGTTGCCACCGAGAAGAGGGCCACAACTGTCGAGACGGAGGCAGCGGCGGCGGCCAAGTCGGTAGAGGCGGCAAAGGAGCAAGCTGCTGAGGCGAAGAAGGGGGCTGAGGAGGCCGTGACAAGGTACAGAGCCTCGAAGGAGTTCGCCATCGAGTTCCATGAAACGGCGTTGGACTCCTTCTACAAAGACTTCATGTACCTGCACTCCAGGGTCAAGGAGTTCGTTTCTGACAAGGGTCGGGCTTTCCTCAGCTATCCCAGAGCTTCGGATGTGGAGCCGGCCGCAGATTCGGGTACTGCTGAGGAGTTGGCGGCCATCTCTGAACCTTCCTCGCCGGCGGTGGTTGCTGAAGCTGGAACTGCACAGCCCGAGGCCCCTAGAGATGATGCCTTGCAGCCACATAGCCCCGATGAGGGACCGCCTGAGTAGGGTAGATTTCCCTTTCTATTTTTTCTTTACTTCTGTTTTTGGCCTGGGCTGCTCGGCATGTTGGGGGCCCGAAGATACTTGTAACAAACAACAAATTTTCGATGAAATGGAAATTTTCATCTATCTTGGCTTGGAACTACTTTACCTCTCCCCTCTTTTTCTCTTTTTTTTTTTTTTTTGAACATGTGATGAAGTTAGAGAATGGTCCTTTAGCTCACCGAGTTTTTCCAGCTTTGTCCCTGGGGGCCTCGAAAGTGGAAGGATGTTTCTGAGTGCCGGAGAGCTGGGCTCCGGGCTTGATGGCCTGAGAGTTGGGCTTCAGGACTTGGTGCCGAAGAGTCGTGGAATTCGGGCTTTGATGCCTAGGAGCTGGGCTCCAGGACTTGGTACCGGAGAGTCGTGGGATCCGGGCTTTGATGGCCTGAGAGTTGGGCTTCAGGGCTTGGTGCCGGAGAGTCATGGGATCCGGGCTTTGATGCCTAGGAGCTAGGCTCCAGGAGAGTCATGGGATCTGGCTTTGATGCCTGGGAGCTGGGCTCCAGGAGTTGGTGCCGGAGAGTCGTGGGATCCGAGCTTTGATGCCTGGGAGCTGGGCTCCAGGACTTGGTGCCGGAGAGTCGTGGGATCCGGGCCTTGAGTGCCAGACCTGGGGTCGAGTGATGATTTTTCTACAAGGCAAAAAGAGTTTGCACAAGAAAAATCTTGATTATTAGTGAGGAAGGACCGTACACTGTTGATGCCGGAGAGCTGGGTCCCGGGCTTGAACACACTGGAGAGCTGGGCTCCGGGCTTGAGCACGCCGGAGAGCTGGGCTCCGGGCTTGAGCGTGCCGGAGAGCTGTGCTCTGGGCTTGAGCATGCCGGAGAGCTGGGCCCCGGGCAGCGACATCCTCGCATGGCAAAGAGCGATTTATGCTAAAGAAAATCTTTATTATCATAAGGAAAGAGTCTTACACTACTGATAATATTTTCTCCGGTTGCAGGCATTCCATGTTCGTGGGAATCTGGCATCGTTCAGATCCTCGAGATAGCAGGCTCCGTGTGGGAGAGCTTCAACCACCTTATAGGGGCCTTCTCAGTTTGGTGAGAGCTTGCCACACTCCCAGGGTTGAGATGCTTCGCTCAGCGCAGCACTAGGTTGTCGGGTCGGAAGACCTTTGGCCTTACTCGTGCGTTGTAGTACTGGGCCACTTGTTGCTGGTATGTTGCCATCCTTAGCTGAGCTTTGTCCCTGGTCTCCTCAAGGAGGTCCAGTTTGAGTAAAAGGCGTGCCGGGTTCTTTGCTTCATCGTACTACTGTACTCGCAGTGTCGGCACGTCGAGCTCGACCGGGACAACGGCCTCAGCATCGAAGACAAGGTTGAAAGGCATTTCGTCCGTCGCCGTTCTGGGCGTTGTGTGGTAGGCCCATAGAACACTTGGGAGTTACTCCGCCCATCTACCCTTGGCTTGATCTAGCTTGATCCTGAGTCCTTGGAGGATAGTTCGATTGGTCACCTAGGCTTCCCCGTTCATCTAGGGGTGAGCTACCGACATTAAACGGTGTTGGATGCCATGCTCGGCACAAAACCTCTCGAACTCCCGATTGTCGAACTGCCGTCCGTTATCGGTGATGATACAGTGGGGGAGTCCGAAGCGACAGATTATTGAATTCTAAAAGAATTGGCGGACCTTAGCTTCTGTGATCCGTGCTAGTGGCTTTGTTTCCATCCATTTGGTGAAGTAGTCGATAGCCACCAGCAGAAATTTTTGCTGTCCTGGTGCGAGGGAAAATGGCCCCAAGATGTCCATTCCCCACTGGACAAAACGCCACGGGACGGAGAGCTGGGAGATCGGTGCTGCCGGTTGATGCTGTATATGAGCATGGCGCTAGCATTTATCGCACTTCCTTACGAAGTCGGCGATGTCCTGCCTCATGGTTTCCCAGAAGTATCCCTGGCGAAGAGCTTTGTATGCCAGCGTCCTGCCTCCCACGTGGTTCCCGCAGAGGCCTTCATGTATCTCTTGGAGTACGAAGGCTGCCTCCGTGGGCCTGAGGCACTTTAGGAGCGGGTAGGAGTAGGATCGGCAATAGAGCTATCCTTCCATCAGGACAAACCAGGAGGCTTTCTTCTTGATGAGACCAGCTTCTGCGTGATCCTCTGGTAAGATGCCATAAACGATGTATCCGACGTACTTGTCCATCCAGCTCAGCTTCGGAGTGACTTGCTGCACCTCCTTTGGGGCTTCGTAGCTTGGATTCTTGAGGTACTCGATGTGGGCACGCCTCAGTGACAAGACCGGCAAGGTCGCGAGTCTCGACAGTGCATTCGTGTGAGCATTCTCTCCACGAGGGATATGGAAAACGTTGAAGCATCGAAAACTTACCATGCTTGAGCGGTCCTGATCCAGGTACTTCATTATCTGGGGATCTCTAGTCTCGTATTCTCCGGAGACTTGTCCGGCCACCAGTTGGGAGTCGATAAAGACTTTTAAGCTTTGCACGCCCAGTTTGCGGGAGACCCTTAGGCCCACGAGGAGTGCCTCATACTCTACCTGGTTGTTTGTCATGGCAAACTTGAAGCGGAGAGCATACTCTACCACGATCCCATCGCTGTTGGCGAGGATAAGGCCTGCTCCGCTCCCGCCAGAGTTGGATGCACCGTCCACATGGAGGACCCAGGGCTCTTCTTCCATTCCGGGCTCAACTTGGTGCTTCGGGGTTGTCTACTCTGGCTCCTCGACGAGTCCCATGCACTCGACCAGGAAGTCGGCTAGGACCTAGGCTTTCTGTGATGACCTTGATTGATATGCGATGTCGAACATACTCAGCATCATGGACCACTTAGCCAGCCTCCCGGAGATTTCGGGGCGACTTAGTAGGGTCCTCAACGGTTGATCCGTCATGACCGTAATGGGATGCGCTTGGAAATAGGGCCTGAGGTGCTTAGCAGACATTATTAGAGCAAAAATGAGTTTCTCAGAACGAGTATACCTGATCTCCGCATCGTGAAGGATTTTGCTGGTGTAATACACCGGCTTCTAGGATCCGTCCTCATCTACATGGACGAGCACCGAGCTAACGGCTCCAGGTGAGACCGCCAGGTAAAGTAGGAGCTCCTCTCTTTCCTCTGGCCTGGAGAGCAACAAAGGAGACGCTAGGAACTTCTTCAATTCTTCGAAGGCTGTTCTGTACTCTTCTGTCCAGGTGAAGTCGTGCATCTTGCGCAACGCCTTGAAGAAGGGAAGGCAACGGTCTGCCGATCTCGAGATAAACCGACTCAGAGCTGCAATCCACCCCGTCAGGTGTTGGACCTGCTTCTTGGATGTCGGGTGCTCCATGTCGATGATCGCCTAGACCTTCTCTGGATTTGCTTCGATGCCCCTCTGGGTGACCATGAAGCCGAGGAACTTCCTTGCTGCCATTCCAAAGGTGCATTTTGCTGGGTTCAGCTTCATTTGATGTTTCCGAAGGTTGCGGAAGGCTCCGGCAAGGTCGACGATGTCATTCGAGCTCGGCTTGCTCATGACAAGCATGTCATCCACGTACACCTGCTTGTTCTGGCCAATTTGATTTTTAAAGACCCCGTTGACCATATGCTGGTACGTGGTCCTAGCATTCTTCAGACCGAAGGGCATCATCCTGTAGCAGTACATCCCTTGTTCGGTGATGAAGGCGGTGTGCTCCTCATCCTTCGGATGCATCCGGATCTGATTGTATCCAGAGAATGCATCCATGAAGGAGAGTAGACGGTGCCCCGAGGTGGTGTCCACCAACTGGTCAATCTTCGGTAGAGGGAAGATATCCTTCGGACATGCTTTGTTGAGGTCGATGTAGTCCATACAGATCCTCCATTTGCCATTACTCTTTTTTACTATCACTACATTTGCCAGCCAGCTCGGGTATTGCACCTCCCGAACGAAGCCAACGGCGAGGAGTTTGTCCACTTCCTCGTTGATCGCCGATTGTCTCTCCGAGGCGAAGCTCCTCTTCTTCTGCTGAACTGGCCAGTGCTTTGGGTCAATACTTAGCTTGTGGGTGATATGTCTAGGGGAATACCTGGTATGTCCGTCGCAGTCCAAGCGAACACATCTACATTCGCTCGTAGGAACTCCAACAGGTGGGCCCTCTCTTTATCTTGTAGCTGGGCCCCCATTTGCGCCATCTTCGTCGGATCGACTCCGAGCGGGTAAGACAGCAGGTGCTCGACCGGGCCGCCCTTGGGGTCCTGCGCCCTTTGGTCGAGATCGTCCATGCTGGGGTCGTCCTCTGTAGCCTTGGCTCTGGAGACGGTTTGGAGACAATGCTAAACGGGTTGGGGTGCCCTCCTCATTTTTTCGATGCCTCAGGGAGTTGGGAACTGCACCAATAGCCGCTTTATGGAGATGACTGCATCGAGCAGGTTGAGCCCGAGTCGACCGAGGATCACGTTGTAGGCTGAAGGGAGCCTAACGACCATGAATATCATCATGACGGTGCTCTGCCGAGGTGAAGTCCCGGCGGTAACGGGGAGGGTAATCTCCCCATCGACCCTCACGGAGTCACCCATGAAACTAACAAGAGGCGTGTGCATGGGCCTGAGCTGAGCAGTGAAGAGATTTATCCTGGAGAAAGCATCGTAAAAAAGTACATCTATAGAGCTTCCACTATCAACCATGATGCATTTTATAGGATGTTTTGCGATCGTCATCTCGACGACCACAGCATTATTGTTTACATTTTTATTTTCATCCCCCTTTCCTCGCAAAGGGAAGTACATTCTCAAGATTTTCCCCACCCCGGGCCTTCTTGGAAGCGTGCTCGGCTCCCCAGCATATCATCTCGATAGGCTTTTCGGTGGGGCGGTTATCCATAGCAGGGACCAAAGGGAGCACAGCGGGCGCCTGAGGTTCAGATGGAGGTTTGCCCCCCATGAACCTTCCGAGGTAGCCCCTCTTTATGAGGTCTTTAATCTCTCTTTTGAGGTTGCGGCATTCCTCTGTGTCGTGACCATAGTCGCAATATAATTTACAATATTTCATCTTGTCGTGACTGTTGGATGGCTTCAACGAAGGAGGGCACTTCAGGTAGTGCTCACCCTCGATCTCCATAAGGATCTTCTCCCTCGGGGCGAGGAGAGGAGTGAAGCTCTATTTCGGGATGGGGTCTCTCCTCGGCTTCGACCTCTGGCGGAAGTTTGGAGCAGTTGGTCTGGGCTTCCGCATCTCGGAGGTCTCCCCGGGAGAGGGTTTCTTCAGAGGCCTTCCGTCCAGCTCTCTCTTCGTTTGATCTGCCTCCTCGGCGCGAATGTATTTCTGGACTCGGAGGAGGAGCTCAGAGTAAGTCTTGGAGGGCTTTTTATCGAAAGAGTAGGTCAGGCGGGAGATCCTGAGCCCTCTCTTCAATGCCAGTGTAGTGACTGGCTCATCAAGGTCGTAGATCTCCAGTGCGACAGCCTTAAAACGGGCCACGTAGTCCCATAGGGGCTCGCGGTCTTGTTGCTGGATGGAGAAAAGGCTGTCGGCTTCTCGTAACACCTTCTGACAGGCATCGAAGTGTGCCACAAACTTCTGCTCCAGCTGAGCGAAAGAGCTGATGCTTTCGGGCTCGAGGTGGGTGAACTAGACCCGAGCAGCCTTCCGGAGGGTTGCTGGGAAGGCGATGCAGAAGAGGGCATCGATGGCCCCCTGGACCCTTATGAGGGCCTTGTAGCTTTCCAGGTGGTCCAGGGGATCGGTGGTCCCATCGTAGGGATCCATCTGTGGCATACGGAACCGGTTGGGAATCGGTTCCTCTTGGATTTCTCGGGAGAAGGGGGACGGGCATTGTAGCCCACTGGCTCGTCCGAGGAGCCCTGCATGTTTGCAAACCGGCGGGATAGCTCCTCCAGCTTGCGCTCGTGCTCCTTCAGGCGATTCTCGTTTTCGCGCCTGATGGCCTCGTCGGTTGAACCCTCCGTGGAGGCCGAAGGAGACAGAGAATGTGACGTGGGTGGACGGTGTCCATAAATGGGGGTCTTGTCTTTTCAACCTCAATGGGGTTTGGGCATTATCCGCTCGAGGGTTGGGGACCGGCTCTCCCGATCGGCAGATCTGGCCCGTTGCCTCTTTGCCGGAGTCAAGTGGCTACCCCGATCATCGGTGATGGCCCGCAGCTGTGAAGGCCTTCCTTGAAAGGAATGCAAGCTGTCACGGGGGGCTGCGGGGGTCCCTGGCTGTTGGTGGGTAGCCAAGGATCGTTGCTGGTGCTAGAGCTGGCGCACCGCTGTAGTGAGGATATGCATTTGCTGGGCGAGTGCGGCCAGCTGAATGTCCGTCAGAGGAGGTTGGGTTGGAGCAGGGAGCTCCCCCTCTAGACTGTGCGGGTCCCCACGGGAGGGGGATCTCCCGCACGGCTGGTGGAGACTTCTCTCGCTCGCGTCGTCACCATCCTCCCGGTGAGCTGCTTGCAAGGGTTTAGGTTGGATCAAAGTTTGTCCTGCCTGCCCCCCTTCCTGGCGTGCCAATCTGTTGTCTCCAAGATCGTCGTGGCCCGTAGCTGCTGTCGATGTCGGATCGCTCCTCGTCTCTTCGGGACTGATCTGCGCTTCAGGATCTGCAAAACTGGATTAGAGATCCGGGCCGGAGATTCCGGCGGGGGCACTCCGACGGTCAAGTCAGTGACGATCCATGGAAACAGATCCTCCTGGTCGAGCCCCTTGAGATGGACTCCACGCTAGGAGAAGTGAATGTGGTGTGAGTAAAATGCAAGTGTGCTAGGAAGGGTGATGCCCGAGGTGAATCGGAGGTGGCTCTCTTGTGTGACCTCGGCTCCCTTACTTGCTTAAGTGTATTGGAGTATATTCGTTTCCCCCTAGTTGGGGGTGTCGCTGATCCTTTTAAGTCCAGGTGGTTGCTAAACACCTATCTCGGGATCTCCCCTATGTCAGCAGGCACGTGCAATGGTGTTCCGTGCCGTGGACGGGACGTCTTTCCCGGTTCGTGATAGGAGAACCTGCTATGCATTCTGATGTTCCTCCCGATTGCTCCGTTCCGGGAAACTTGGCAGTGCCTCGATCGGGGGGCCGCCACCCCCGGGATTCGAATCTCCTGGTTGACTTCTTCTTTCGGGTGGTGCAGGCGGTTGGTGGAGAGCGTGGCGCCTCAATCATGGATCTTCTTTCTTCTCTGGTGTAAGTGGTAGTTGTGGACAGTTATTACGGCCTGGTGGGCGCCTTCTTGCGATCCTCGGTTGACTCGCCGGTGTCCAGGGAGGACGGTGTCGCCCCTTTGGTTGCTGGCGCTTTCATCCGAGGTGGGGGCCGAACTGGAGAGACAGGGCTCGACTCCGGCCCAGAGGGTTCGACCTCGAAGGGGCTCCACTTGATGGAGGAGTGCTGGGCTCGACTCCGGACTGAGGGGCTCGATCTAGCGGAGGAGGGCACGGCTTGACTCCGGCCCAGAGAGCTCGACCTCAAAGGGGCTTCGTTTGGCGGATGAGCGCTGGACTCGACGAAGGGCTTGATCTGGCGAAGGAGGGCAGGACATGACTCCAGCCCAAAGGGCTCGACCTCGAAGGGGCTCCACATGACGGAGGAGGGCTGAGCTCGACTCCGGACAAAGAGGCTCGACTTCGAGGAGCTCGATTTGGGGGAGGTCGCTCGGCTCCGACCTAGACGTCCCGATCTCGCGGGAGCCGACCTGACGAAGGACGGAACGATCCTGTCACATCACCATGCATCGTGACCTTTAGTCATTTAATTATATATATATATTCTGAACATTAAAATAAAATAAAAAAAGAGAAGCGCGGAAGAACGGAAGATCTCCGTTCATGGAAGTGGTTTGGATCGGTATGCTGCAGCTCGCTCCATTGTCCGCAAGTGGGCTACGTGCAACAGTGTTAAATAGGCCTGATAGATGTAACGTGGTCCATTGCGCGGTTCCTGCACCGGGCCCATTTGACGATGGTGTAAAGGTTGAGCTGGGCCCGTTTGAGTTGCGTATGTGGCGCAACTCTATTATAGACTTGTACCACTGCCAGTTAGAAAGTCCAGCAATACCGAAGTTAAATTCGTCCAGTTTACATTCATAAAAAAAAAAGAAAGAAAAAGAAAAACCTCTTAATTTACGTCTTTTTCGTGCGATATCTCTGAAATCACTCGTTTTTTTACCCTCATTTCTTTCTCTGCTGCGATCCAGCAAAGGAGTTCTGATCTATGTCATCACATACTGTTCTGAAATTATTATCTGAGACGTTGTACTGTACCTCCTCCGGTCCTGGTAACGGCATCTTTCAGTCAACCATGAGAGTAATAGTAACACAAATGTTTGCTCCAGATTCCCAGCATGAGGCTCGGTCGGACCCACGACCAAGACTTGTCCGGGCCGTGACAGCTACTCGAAATATTTTGACCCAGAATCCTTTGTTGTGCACGAGTTACACGGCAAAATGCCATGAACCACTGGATTCCACGGCTATCAACAGTAGGCTTTATATGTATAGCACATAAGATCATTTTATTTGTTGAACCTCCATTTTTGATGGTGGCCATTAAGTACAACATTCTGTGTGGTGCAATCAAAGTACCTCAGAGGATCTGTGCTCAAATATTTTTTGCTGGAGGCACGAACAACAAACTATGGCTCCCCTCCATGCTCCAGGCGGTGAATTAAATGACAACCAAAGTAAGCAAGGGAGAACCACTAGGACGGTAGTCCGATCGGTAGAAACCTTGATTCATCATCGATCGATTTCGGATTCGAAATGTGATCTCATGGATAACTTGATCAAATTCAAAAATTTTCTAAAACCGTGATGGTTGGTGTGGATTTCCATTTTTAGTATGGAAACAGTCCGTTCTATCATCGGCCTGGTGTCAGGCTGGCATATTCACCGTTAATAAAAAAAGATTTCAAAATAATCTTGAATCAGATATTACTTGGCGGGATGAGACCCGAGGATAGCTACACCAGGATTTATTCACGGTCCCTTTTTTCTATTAAAAAAAAACCCCGAGTTTATAGCTTCAACCAGCATCGGCACTCATCTCCATTTTTTTTTTAAAAAAATATTTTCATTTTTGGGTACAAACGGATCAAAGATTAAAATCAAAGATATGCAAAATGATAAGCATCAGCCAAGATAGGGCAATTCAAATAACTAGGAAAATGATATGTTCTCGTAACTGCCATTTGGTTTATCCAAGTCTCCTTTGCAATTTGTTATTCAAATAAGGTGATCAGCTACCTTGTTACCTTCTCTAAAGACATGATAAACAATCTTATTAATTTTTTATTTGATCCATATATAAATTCCAATAAATGCTGAACAAAAGATTCATTTAGCAACAAAATTAATCTTTTATTCACTTATATTCGCTGTAACTTTATTTTGGGGTATTATCATATTAACTCGCATGAATCTATTGTAGGATTTTGTGTGGTGCTCCCAAGTCTTGGAAAGACTTGGAAGACCATGGCAGGGATATTGGAGGCAATCTCTGGAGCTTGGGAGCATGTCCCAAGCTATTCTGGAGGCATTCCAGGAGGGCCCCGAGTCATGTTGGGTTAGGGGGCTTGACCCAGGATTAGAGTTTTCATATGAGCTCATTGGGGGGAGTTTTTTGAGAGATTGTAACATAACCCAATTAGGTTATGGGATTGGATCCAGATTGGTTAAATTGGTTAGGAGGTTAGCCAGTTAGTTGGTTAGTTGTAACCAATTAGGAAGTCCAACCATGTGAGATGTCATAATCAGTTTATTATTGGTCCAAGACAAGTCCTAACCGCCAATGTGATTGAGTCCTAACAAGATTCAAGAGGTAGTTGCAGTACAACAAAAAGTCCAAGATCAGACGTCCAATCCAAGAAGGCTTCAACGCCCCCTATGTGCTATAAATATGAGATGATGGGGTGTGCAGTTGGAGGGTCCAAGAGACCGACCCTTTTGGGGTCTCACGGTCATGTGAAGACAGTGGAGAGATTAGCGTGAAGGCCATGGTCCGTGGAGCTTAGCTCATGGTTCCAAGGTAGAGCGTGGATGCTTGGAGCACTCCTCATGGACGTGGAGATCGTGGGAGACTCCTAGATTACAAGGAGGGCCACGGTGGAGGCTTCTTGGAGACCACACGTGAGGGAGTCCGCATGGGAGACATGGCTGTGGAAGGATCCTGCTTGAGCGAGTCCGCAGGTGTTCTTTCAGATGAGAGGAGGCACGGCCATGGTGTTAGGCTGTAGAGAGGCGCATGTGAGGGAGATATTACGTGGAGGGCTTGTGCCGTGATGGTGTTTCACGGGGCTTTGGAGAAGGGACGCACGTTGAAGTATTCTCTATGCGTGGCGTACGTGGATTCTTGGGGCATGAGGCCTGCAAGAGAGAAGACGTGTGGGACGGCGAGAAGCTTTTGGGTTTTCAGAAGAGCTGTTGAGTGTTATCTTGTTTGTTATAACAAGATTTTTTTTCAAATAAATAAAACAATCTCTCTTTTTCTCCTACATCTCTTTCCTGATAATTGTTCCCTTTCTGCCATGACGGCATCAAGAAGGATCCCGGGCATTCCATGTAGCGGGTTCGCTCCAACAACTGGTATCAGAGCCGATCTTGATGCGGTGGCATGAAGGACATAGGAAAGAGGACTCACGATGGTGGTGCAGATCTCGAGGTGTCGAAATCTAGAGATGAGGACTCGTTTCTCTCCCTGGAAATAGATAGAAGAACCCGCGGATCTGGAGGAGCAGATCTCGTGTGGATCTGGACGATGCACGGAGTAGCACGCGGAGTAGAGCGGTGCAGGGCACGACCGCGGGTGCAGGGCAGGCTGCGGGTGTAGGGCACGACCGTAGGTATGGATATGGTGCAGAGCGGCGCGGAGGTGTTGCAGTGAGCTCGCTGGTACGAGCACGACGCAGGGCGGCGCGGAGGAGTTGCAGCGAGCTTGCCGGCGCGAGCACGGCATAGAGCGGCGCAGGGAGCGGGCGCGATGCCGGGCTCGGTTGCGGGTGCTACGCATGGAGGCGGTTCGTCGAAGGCTCGAATTTGCGATGGGAAGTCATCAGAGAGGTGCTCGGTCCCAATTGGTCACAGATCGGGTGACTTGGCACGTGGGCGGTCACCAGACGCATGGATGGTGCGCGGGCGGTCGCTGGAGGCGCGGCACGGTCGCGGGTGATCGCTGGAGTCCAAGTACGACGGCCGGAGGCGACGGCGGTGGCCGGGAGGGGCTGTGGTCTACGGTTCCCTATCGTGGACCGACAACCATGGCAGCCGGTAGACCGGCTTGGCACGCGTGGACCATTGGGCTGGTTCACGATGGACTGGCGGTTCAAACACTATGCTTTGAAATTTGTGCTGATGGTTTTTCGGCGATTCCAGGCTCAATTGAACCTCGATTTGAGCCCTGTCTGCGATGTTGGACTCCATTTTTCGAGCTTTTCATGTTGAGCTAGGTTAGATCCAGTGATGGAGTCAGATCATATGGTATGTAGAGATCGCGGTGCAGCGGTCGTGTGTGCGGGCATCACGTGCAGGATGGTTCTATCTTCGGTACTCATTGGCGGACAGAGGTCATGGTATCGGGAGCAGTGCGGAAGTCTATTGGTGGAGTGGATCTCATCGAAGATGATGGGTCCGGTGGTGCAGGAGTTCGCGACAATGGCGCAGAGCTGCAGGTCCTGTGCTGAGGAGCTTTGGCAGGTCGGGTGATCTGTGATTTAGCGCAGGTGGAGAGATACATATCGGAGATTTTTTCAGAGCATGAGTGGTAGCTCCATCGATAGTGGACCAAGTTCTTGGTCACTGTGGAGGAGAGCGATCGGTAGTACTCCAGCTACCTTGATTGTGATGGAGCTGGACGTGGGTGGTATCCTGCATGATTGGAGAGGAGTCTCGGGAGATGGATATCTCAGGGAGACTGAGTACATCAGCAAAGACGGTGCCAGGGGCAGCTCAGGGAGACAGGAGATAGTCTCAGGAAGTGCCGAAGATATCAGACAGTCTGGAGTGTCCCGGTATGGCAGTATTGGCCTAGGGACGGAGACTGGATTTGATGGAGATGGCAGCTCAAGGAGATCGGGGATAGGTTTCATGGAGCGCTAGGGACATCATGCAGCCGGGAGATAGGCTGGGACATGATGGAGCAGCCGTTGGAGATGGTTGCTGGATTCAGTCGCTGGGTTAGTAGAAGAGTTGGAATGAGCTCTTGGTTTCGGAGGAGCCTGTGGGATGCAGTGTATCCGAAACGGTCTCAGAGAGGTCCACATGATGCGGAGGGTCCGAGGAGGCAGTGACGATGTTCGAGGTGCAGAGGCAAGCTCAGTAGGGCAGCGTTGAGTGGCTGGCCTCGGGATTTCTTTCTATGGCATCAGTGGGACTTCAGTTTCAGGTGGAGCACCCAAGAGAGGTGGCTTCATGGGTAGAGCAGGATTCGACACAAGTTCAGAGCAGGAGATGCAGGGATACTTGCCATATCCTAGCACGAGCGTCAGGGGTGCACTAGCCAGGTGGAGCAGAGTGTGCAGAGATTGGCGTGGCTATAAGGAGATGGTGTCAAGTAGAGCTCTAGTTACAGTGAATGCCGGTTCAGGTTCGTTGTGTTCTCTCTAGGAAAGTCCAAGGAAAAGTTTGATGTAGCTGCCAGGCAGAAGGAGGCTACAATCATGGTGCAAGGATACAAGCGAGGATCTTCAACTGTGGAGGCGGTCATCCCAAAGGCCTCCAGGTGAGCTCAGCAGCTGAAGGGTGTTGGCAGGGGCAAGGATATTTGCACAGTGCTATCAAGACATGCAATTACAGCAGGGTTGTGCGTTGAGGACATTGCCAGGTTTGCCAAGGCTTGGGGCACCAAGGTGGAGATTATAGGGTTTTGTATGGTGCTTCCAAGCATTGGAGAGACTTGGAAGACCATGGCAGGGATACTGGAGGCAATTCCTGGAGCTTGGGAGCGTGTCCTAAGCTTTCTTGGAGGTTCCAAGAGGGCCCTAGAGTCATGTTTGGTCAGGGGGCTTGACCCAAGATTAGAGTTTTCATATGAGCTCATTGGGGGGAGTTTTTTAAGAGATTGTAACATAATCCAATTGGGTTATGGGGTTGGATCCAGGTTTGTTAAATTGGTTAGGAGGTTAGCCAGTTTGTTGGTTAGTTGGTTAGTTGTAATCAATTAGGAAGCCCAACCATGTGAGATGTCCTAATCAATTTGTTAATGATCCAAGACAAGTCATAACCATCCATGTGATTGAGTCCTAACAAGATTCAAGAGGTAGTTGCAGTCCAACAAGAAGTCCAAGATCAGATGCCCAATCCAAGAAGGCTTCAACGCCTCCTATGTGCTATAAATATGAGATGATAGGGTGTGCGGTTGGAGGGTCCAAGAGGCCGACCCCTTTGGGGTCTCACGGTCATATGAAGACCGTGGAGAGATCAATGTAAACGCCTTGGTCCGTGAGGCTTGGCTTATGGTTCCAAGGTAGAGCGTGGATGCTTGGAGCGCCCCTCATGGGCGTGGAGACCGTGGGAGACTCCTGGATTACAAGAAGGGCCACGGTGGAGGCCTCTTGGAGATCACATGTGAGGGAGTCCGCGTGGGAGACATGGATGTGGAAGGATCCTGTGTGAGCAAGTCCGCAGGTGGAGCTCTTTCATATGAGAGGAGGCATGGCCATAGTGTTAGGCTGCAGAGAGGCACACGTGAGGGAGATATCACGTGGAAGGCTTGTACCGTGATGGTGTTTCACACGGCTTTGCAGAAGGGACACACATTGAGGTATTCTCCATGCATGGCGTACGTGGATTCTTGGAGCATGAGGCCTGCAAGAGAGAAGACGTGTGGGATGGCGAGAAGATTCTAGGTTTTCAAAAGGGTTGTCGAGTGTTATCTTGTTTGTTGTAACAAGGTTCTTCTCCAAAGGAATAAAGCAATCTCTCTTTTTCTCCTACATCTCTTTCCTAGTAATTGTTCCCTTTCCGCCACGACGGTATCAAGGAAAATCCCGGGCATTCCGTGGAGCGGGTTTGCTCCAACATCTATTATACTGGGAGGATTTGAATAATTTTATTCAACTTTGAAGATGATTTTAATTCCCCTTATATTGAAAATTAATAATTATGCATTTATTTTAAATTACCCCACAAAATAATATTTACAAACATTCCAATTTGCTTAGACTTTCCAGACATACAGAATTACAAATTTATTTTTATAAAAATATGATAAAGTTAAATATTGATAGATGTCAAAAAAATAGATTATTTATTTAAAATTTTTTTATCCATGAACCAGTTTTAGTGTTTAGTGTTCACTATGTTGGAAAAAGTGAATATAAATTCTTTATTCTTAAACTATCCTGTGGGATGGGAAACTATCTTGTGGATGGAAACTATCCTATGGGATGGGAACTTTTAGTCCCACATGGAAAGATTGGAAAAAGAGAAGGCTTTTTATAAGAAAACCTTTTTCCATACTCTTGCTTTGAGGCTCACCATAGGTGGAGAGCTTGAGGATGATGCGTAGCATCACCCGCACATGCATGCACGTGTGTGACGGGCGACAAGGTTGCAATGGGCGCTTCGTAGTCGCACTTCGCACCGTTGCGAGGAGCTTGAGGAGCCTTTAAATTTTCCTTGATCAGACGGTCAAGATTGATTGGCACCACATCAAGGTTGCAGGGAGGAGAGCCCACTCGATTATGAGGCGAGTCGACTCGGATGACTAGGAGTCGACTCGGATCCATAGAATGGTAATACACGATCTGGCCAAGTCGACTCGAGTGGTTCGAGCTGGCTCGGATCCACAGAACGGTATCATGCGGTCTGGATGAGTCGACTCGAGGAAATTGAGTCAACTCGACCAGGGTGCTCTCTGCAGTAAGGAGTCGACTCGAGTGGTTCGAGTCGACTCGGATGACGGGATTTCATAATCATGAAACAATGGATCACACGTCCATTTACGGATCAACGTTTCTTCTGAGATCAGGAATACCATCAGATCATGAAATGATGTATTGAGAAGCGCGCTGATCACGTGAGCTAGAGATCACTGTATGAATCAGCGTATCATGGTGTCCGATCATGATTGAAGAAACGTATTGATCGCGTAAAAGCATATCTCACTATGAAAAGACATCGAAAATTCCCTCCGATAAAATCAAAAGGTTGCTTCCAATGAGCACCTTAAGGCTATAAATAGGTCCCCATTCCTTATTCATTTCATCCATTCAATCCTGTTTTTTTTCCTTCCTTCTGTTAGGCATTTGCATATTCTGAATAACAGAGTATAGCTATAGTGCATTGTAAGTCTTTTAGGCATTTGCATACTCTGAAAACAGAATATAGCTATAGTGCATACAAAGAGAGAAAAGCATTCTGGTTCGAATTTCTGGTGAATTGTAGTACTACTTTCACCAGAAGAAGACCGTTGTATCTTGAAAGACAATTGTCATAAAACCATAAGCACCATTACGGGACGAAATTATCTTAAGGACATAGATTGTAACTCTAGACTCGACCTTGTCAATTAGGTAGCCATTGTTCATATACATCTACCAATAATCTTAAGACAATTTTTCCATCCTAAAGTGCTGCTCAAGTGATGGCAACAATGGCTGTACCAGTTCAAACCAAGAAGCCGGAGAAGTTTGCCAGCACTGACTTCAAGAGATGGCAACAGAAGATGATGTTCTATCTGATAACTCTGAATATGGTAAGAGTTCTCAACGAAGATCCACCAGTCCTGAAGGAAAGAGAGAACGACAAGCAAATTATCGCTGCTATAGATGCATGGAAGCATTCAGACTTCATATGCAAAACTATATCCTTAATGGATTAGAGAATACTCTGTATAATGTGTACAATAGTATAAGACAGCAAAAGAGCTATGGGCATCCTTGGATAAGAAGTACAAGACCGAGGATACAGGCCATAAGAAATTTATGGTCGACAGGTTTCTTGATTACAAGATGGTAGATTACAAGACCGTCATGGAGCAAGTTCAAGAACTGTAGATCATACTGTATGAGATACATACAGAAAGGATGTCTTTGAGTGAGTCATTCCAGGTAGCCGTTATAATTGAGAGGCTACCTCCATCATGGAAAGACTTCAAGAACTACCTGAAGCATAAGCGAAAGAAGATGTGACTTGGAGATCTAGTTGTCCGCCTGAGGATCAAGGATGACAACAAGAGACATGATAAGAAGACAGGAGGACATCATACTAAGCCTAAGGCCAATCTCATGGAAGGAAAGGTCAACAAGAAGAAACGCAAGTTTCCTGGTGAAGGCTATAAATAGAAGAAGGACAATCCTAAGAAGTTCAAAGGCAAATGCTTCATTTATGGTAAAATAGGTCACAAATCCATGGATTATCGTTTCAAGGGAAAAGAAAAGAAGGAAGTCAATACTATTGAAGATATCCTATCCCATGAAGTGTTAGGGATGATGTTGTCAGCAGTTGTGTTTGAAGCAAATAGGTTGATAAACCAAATGAATGGTATGTTGACACTGGAGCTACTCGACATGTCAGCTCTGATAAGAGTATGTTCTGAGAAGCGCGCTGACCGCGTGATCTAGAGATCACGGTACGAATCAGCATATCATGGCATCCGATCGTGATTGAAGAAATGTATTGATCATGTAAAGGCATGTCTCACTATGAAAAGACATCAGAAACTCTCTTCGATGAAATCAGAAGGTTGCTTCCAAGAGGCACCTTAAGGCTATAAATAGGTCCTCATTCCTCATTCATTTCGTCCATTCAATCCAGTTTTTTCATTCCTTCTTTTAGGCATTTGCATACTCTGAGTAACAGAGTATAGCTGTAGTGCATCATAAGTCTCTTAGACATTTGCATACTCTGAAAACAGAGTATAGCTATAGTGCATACAAAGAGAGAAAAGTATTCATGGTTCGAATTTTTGGTGAATTGTAGTGCTACTTTCACCAGAAGAAGACCGTTGTATCCTGGGAGATAATCGTCATAAAACCGTAAGCACCATTACGGGATGAAATTGTCTTAAGAACATAGAGTGTAACTCTAGACTCGGTCTTGTCAATTATGTAGCCATTGTTCATATATATCAACCAACAATCTTAAGACAATTTTTTCGTCCTAAAGTGCTTCTTAAGTGATGGCAACAATGGCTGCACCAGTTCAGACAGAGAAGCTGGAGAAGTTTGCTGGCACTGACTTCAAGAGATGGCAACAGAAGATGATGTTCTATCTGACAACTCTGAATATGGTAAGAGTTTTCAATGAAGATCCACCAGTCCTGAAAGAAGGAGAGAACGACAAGCAAATTATCGCTGCTGTAGATGCATGGAAGCATTCAGACTTTCGATGCAAAAACTACATCCTTAATGGATTAGAGAATACTGTATAATGTGTACAGTGGTATAAGCATAGCAAAAGAATTATGGGCATCCTTGGATAAGAAGTACAAGACTGAAGATGCAGGCCATAAGAAATTTGTGGTCGGCAGGTTTCTTGACTACAAGATGGTAGATTACAAGACCGTCATTGAGCAAGTTCAAGAATTACAGTTTATACTGTATGAGATACATGCAGAAAGGATATCTCTGAGTATTCATTCCAAGTAGCCGCTATAATTGAGAAGCTACCTCCATCATGAAAAGACTTCAAGAACTACCTGAAGCATAAGCGGAAGGAGACGGAACTTGAATATCTAGTTATCCGCCTGAGGATCGAGAAAGACAAT
Organism: Areca catechu; assembly: GCA_021397845.1. Taxonomy (NCBI): domain Eukaryota; kingdom Viridiplantae; phylum Streptophyta; class Magnoliopsida; order Arecales; family Arecaceae; genus Areca; species Areca catechu. Next base: position 1,995,048 of record CM038039.1, on the reverse strand, counting down.
AAGAGATATGATAAGAAGACATGAGGACATCATACTGAGCCTAAGGCCAACCTCATGGAAGGAAAGGTCAACAAGAAAAAATGCAAATTTTCTGGTAAAGGCTATAAACAGAAGAAGGACATCCTAAGAAGTTCAAAGTCAAATGCTTCATTTGTGGTAAAATAGGACACAAATCCAAGGATTGTTGTTTCAAGAAAAAAGAAAAGAAGGAAGTCAATATTACTGAAGATACCCTATCCCATGAAGTATCAGGGATGATGTTGTCAGTAGTTATGTTTGAAGCAAACATGGTTGATAAACCAAATGAATGGTATGTTGACACTGGAGCTACTCGACATGTTTGCTCTGATAAGAGTATGTTCTCATCATATACTCCTATTAGAGGTAGAAATCTGTTAATGGGTAACTCCGCTACATCGAAGATAGAAGGAATTGGTCGTATTATTCTAAAGATGATATCTGGCAAAGAGCTATTACTGAACAATGTACTGCATGTTCTTGACATCCGTAAGAACTTGGTATCAGGCTCCCACCTAAGCACACATTGATTTAAGATGGTGTTTGAGTCTAATAAATTTGTACTTACTAAAGGGGGATCTTTCTGGATAGAGGTTACTTGAATAATGGATTATTCAAGATGAATGTAATGACTGTACATCGTGATCTTGAAAAGAATAAAGATGTTTCTTCTATTTATATGGTTGACTCCTCTTATTTATGGCATGATAGATTAGGTCATGTAAATTTTAATTCATTACAAAAATTAATGAATTTTGAATTGTTACCTAATCATGAAATCGATCAACATTACAAATATGAGATATGTGTTGAAGCTAAACTAGCCAAAACACCATTCTATTCAGCAGAAAGAAATACTGAACCTCTAGATTTGATCCACAGTGATCTATGTGACTTGAAGTCAGTACAATCTAGAGGAAGTAAAAAGTATTTTATAACATTTATTCATGATTCAACAAGATACTTTTATGTGTATCTATAAAGTCTAAAGATGAGTCTTTAGATATGTTTAAATATTATAAGAATGAGGTTGAAAATTAGCTTGATAAAAAGATCAAGGCTATAAGGAGTGATAGAGGTGGTGAATACGATGCACCATTTAATGACTTTTGTCAAGAACATGATATTATTCATCAAACTACAGCTCCTTATTCACCTCAATCTAATGGAATTGCTGAATGCAAAAATCAAACATTGAAAGAAATGATGAATGCCATGTTGATAAATTCTGGTACACCACAGAATTTATAGGGAGAAGCAATTATCTCGGATAATCATATTCTTAACAAAATACCTCTTAAGAAGAAGGACATCACTCCATATGAGTTATAGAAAAGGAAAAAGCCTTCTTATAATTACCTAAAAGTGTAGGGGTGTCTAGCTAAAGTAGCCATTCCAGATCCTAAAAAAGTTAAAATAGGACCTAAAACTGTTGATTTTATTTTCATTGGTTATGTACAAAATAGTAGTGCTATCGCTTTCTTGTATATAAATCAGATATATCTGATACACAGGAAAATACAATTATGGAATCAAGAAATGTATCATTTTTTGAAGAGATATTATCTTATAAAGGGATATCTGGTACAAGTTCAAATAAAAGAACTTATGATAATTTGGCAAGTAGTAGTCATTAGGAAAAACATCCTGAAGATGAACCTAGACGTAGTAAGAGACATAAAGTTACAAAATCTTTTGGTCATGACTACGTTATGTACATAATAGAAAAGTACCTCAGACATTCAAAGAGACAATGTCTATACCAGAAGCACCCTTTTGGAAATAAGCTATTAATAGCGAAATTAAGTCCATTATGCATAATCATATCTGGGAATTGGTAGATTTACTATCAGGTATGAAGCCTTTGGGTTGTAAATGGATTTTCAAGAAAAAGTTAAAGGTTGATGGATCAATTGATAAGTATAAAGCCAGATTAGTAGCTAAAGACTTTAAACAAAAAGAAGGTCTAGACTTCTTTAATACTTATTCACCTGTAACAAGGATGACATCCATAAGAATGTTAATCGCTATTGCAGCCATTAACAATCTTGAAATACATCAAATGGATGTTAAAATAGCTTTCTTTAATGGTGAATTAAAAGAAGAAATTTATATGGAACAACCTGAAGGATTTGTGGTGTGGTTCCAGGCAAAGAAAAGAAGGTGTACAGACTTATGAAATCCTTATATGGATTAAAACAAGCACCTAAATAATGGTATATAAAATTTGACAATGTCATATTGTCTGATGGATTCAAAATCAATGAATGTGACAAATATGTATATGCCAAAACCATACCTACAGGATATGTGTTAGTCTGCTTATATGTGGATGATTTGTTAATTATAGGAAGTGATACTGATATGATTAAACAAATAAAGAAAATGTTTATCAAACATTTTGATATGAAAGATATAGGTATCGCAGACATTATACTAGCGATTAAAATCACTAGAATGTCTGATAGAATAATATCATCTCAATCTCATTATATTGAGAAAATATTAAATAAGTTCAATGAGTATGATACCAGCCTGCTTAGAATATCTGTAGATGTTAATGTACATCTTGCTAAGCATACTGGACAACCCATATCATAATTAGAATATTCACGTATAATTGGCAGTTTAATGTATGTCATGAATTGCATCCGTCCTGATATAGCATATGCTGTCAATAAGTTAAGTAGATTTACTAGTAATCCATGTCCAAATCATTGGATAGCACTAGTAAGGGTATTATGATATCTACGATATATCCTAAATTCTGGATTATATTATACAACATATCCAGCTGTACTAGAAGGATATAGTGATGCTAACTGGATATCTTATTCAGAATACACTAAATTTACTAGTGGATATGTGTTCACCTTAGAAGGAGATGCAGTATCATGGAAATCCTCAAAACAAACTTGTATAGCTCAATCCACTATGGAATCAGAGTTTATAGCTTTAGATAAAGATGGAGAAGAAGCAAAATGTCTTCGAAATATTTTGGATGATATTCCATGTTGGGTTGAACCTGTGTCTGCAATATGTATTCATTATGATAATCAATCAGCTATTTGCAGAGCACAGAATAAAATGTATAATGGTAAGTCTAGACATATACATCGCAGACATAATACCATTAAATAATTACTTGAAAATGGAATAATCTCTATTGACTACATTCAGTCAAAGAAAAAGCTTGTGGATCCACTGACAAAAGGTTTACCAAGAGATCAAGTAAATTGTTTATCGAGGGGAATGTATTTAAAGCCTATAACAAATAAATCTTCATAGTGGATACCCAATTTAGTTGACTGGAGATTCCAAGATCTAGGTTCAAAAGGGATAACTAAATTATGAAGAGGTCAACAAAGCACTAAGGATGTAAATTCCTACACATTCCTATGATAATCAGTGCTGACTGCTAAAGGTACTAGGATAAGCACAGCTTTTAATGATTCTTATAACATGAATATCCTGTGGGGTATAGCAGAATACTCTTAATAAGAATTACCTATGTGAGTGTGAACTGGACTAATTCTATGAGAATTTTAAATACTTTAATTATCTAAAGTACTCATGAAATCAGGAGTTGTTCAGGACCAAAATGAACACAACCATGAGAACCAAAAAGAATGCTCAGAAAGAAGTTGTGTGATTGTTATTGTCTTAGTTTACATTAAACGCTAAAAGTTCAAGACATCACGTTCACTTTTAGCAAGTAAACTCGATAACAAAATACAAAGGAAGGTTCAAAGTCACAAGTTACCTATCCCGATACAACTTCATTTCATTTACTCTTTTTAAGTATTTGCATATTCATTTGCATTTAAAAAATCTATGTTTGTGGGGGATCGTCTTTACTGATCTTTGATCTTAGTTCAAAATTTCATTCATGTGGGGGATTGTTGAAAAAAGTGAATAGAAATTTTTTATTCCTAAACTATCTTGTAGGATGGAAAACTATCCTGTGGATGGAAATCATCTTGTAGGATGAAAACTTTTAGTCCCACATAGAAAGATTGGAAAAAGAGAAGGCTTTTTATAAGAAAATCTTTTTCCATGCTCTTGCTTTGAGGCTCATCATATGTGGAGAGCTTGAGGGTGATGTGTAGCATCACGCGCACGCGCACGCGCAACAGGCGACAAGGGCGTAATGGACGTTTTGTAGGCGCACTTCGCACGTACGCATTGTCGCGAGGAGCTTGAGGAGCCTTTAAATTTTCAGAATCGCGAAACAATGGATCACGCATCCGGAGGCGTAATCATCCGTCCATTCACGGATCAACATTTCTTCTGAGATTAAGGATGCCATCGGATCGTGAAATGATGCATTGAGAAGTGCACTGATTGCGTGATCTAGAGATCACAGTACGAATCAGCGTATCATGGCATCCGATCGCGATTGAAGAAACGTATTGATCGCGTAAAGGCATATTTCACTACGAAAAGACATCGGAAACTCCCTCCGATGAAATCAGAAGGTTGCTTCCAAGGGGCACCTTAAGGCTATAAATAGGTCTCCATTCCTCATTCATTTCATTCATTCAATTCAGTTTTTTTTTCCTTTCTTATCTTAGGCATTTGCATACTCTGAATAATATAGTATAGCTATACTGCATCATAAGTCTCTTAGGCATTTGTATACTCTGAAAACAAAGTATAGCTATAGTGCATACAAAGTGAGAAAAGCATTTCTGGTTCGAATTTCTGGTGAATTGTAGTGCTGCTTTCACCAGAAGAAGACTGTTGTATCCTGGAAGACAATCGTCATAAAACCGTAAGCACCGTTACGGGATGAAATTGTCTTAAGGACATAGAGTGTAACTCTAGACTCGGTCTTTTTAATTAGATAGCCATTGTTCATATACATCCATCAACACACTAGACATTGATGGCATTTGGATGGTAGAAGGAATTTTTCTTTCCAAAAAAAAAAAAAGATTTGGATTATTTCAGGCATGATTTTTTTTAGTAAAAAGAAATATTTTGATACACCAATTAAAGTCACGGTGAAAGTTGGTGAAACACATATATATACTAACTTGAAAACTTAATACTTAACAATTCTCTGTCTAATATGCCAATTAAGTGCATGGTGAATGTTCATGAAACGCACTGATACTAACTTCAAAATTTAATACATAACAATTTTGTATATTTGGCAAAAATTATAGCAAGTTTAACTGTTCATTCCATGCCATGTGGCATAAAAATCCATGAGTTCGTATTGATATGTGTGGGACATGTGATAGCCCTGATTTTTCTTTACAAAAAGTAAGAAAAAATTGGCAAGATCTATTCCATTATAGAGATTTTTTTTTTTTTGGTAACACAAGGAGCAACTGCTTTATTATGAAGATACTGAGTGAACGCGTACAAAGTAGAATGGACAGAATGAAAGCAAAAGAAACAGAGCTGAACCAAAAACTTTTGCCCAAAAAGATATTAAGTAGATGGCTAAAACATAAAAAATGGCGCGCACTCGACCGGATAGCAGTAACATAGAAAAAAAGGCCCAAAAAACAATTGTACATGGAATAGAGGTTTTAAGGCTTCTGTTTGTATGCTAGGCAAATTTATCATTCACCTTCAAACTAACATAGGTAATTTACTATCCAACTCGCAAACCAGACTTGCAACCAACCATGGATAAAATGGACTTGGGCTTGGCATGAATATATTTGGGTCATGCAAAGTACGAATCAACCTAACATAACTCATTTAACAAATGGGTTAGATATAAGTTTTGATTCCAAACCCAAAATACATGGTTTATTATGTATGTTTATGTATATATATATATATATATATATATATATATATATATATATATATATATAGATAGATAGATAGATAGATAGATAGATAGATAGATAGATAGATAGATAGATAGATAGAAGATGTTTAATATTTAGTTAATCTTGACACAGTTATAGGCTACTTTATTTAGGATCCATTTTATATGGTGAAAACCTATTTAATATATTATCATAAATTAACTCGATCTAACATGTTCATCGAGCAACTTATAGCCATCTCATTAAGGTTAAATTATGTGTGATGTGGCAAGAAACTGATGTATAATTTCTGTCAGACGCCATGTCAGAAAAGCTGCCATGGTGGACGCTCAACCTCGAACTCCTTGGCCGGGCCGAGCTCCCTAAGAATGACGAGGTGACCCGTTGAAGCCGAGTTTCGTCCTCCATTAGGTCGGCACCCACGAGCTCGGGACGCCTAGGCCGGAGCCGAGTGACCTCCCTCACCGGATCGAGCCCCTCCGAGGCCGAGTCCCCTGGACTGGAGTCGAGCTCAGCCCTCCTCCGGCAGGTCGAGGCCCTCGGAGGTCGAGACCTCCGGGCTGGAGTTGGGCCCCCTCGGAGTCAAGCCCCTTTGGTCCGGAGTCGAGCTCAGCCCTCCTTCGCCAGAGTGGAGCCTTTCCGAGACCTAGCCCCTCGAAGCCGAGTCCTAGCTCTCCAGTTCGGCGACCACCTAGGACAATGCCGCCGGCCACCCAGGGGATGAAGCCACCCTCTCAAGACACCGACGGGCCGCCCGAGGACCACGAGGAGGCATCCTTCAAATCACAATAACTGCTCGCGGCTGCCACTTACACCAGAAGAGGAAGAAGCCATCTGATCAAGGTGCCATGCCCTCCACCAACCACCTGCACCATTCAAAAGAGGAAGTCAACCGGGAGATTCGAATCCCGGGGGTGGCGGCCCCCCGATCGAGGACCTGCCAAGTTTCCCAGAACGGAGCGACCAAAAGGAATGTCAGAGCGCATAGCAGGTTTCCCTATCACGAATCAGGAAAGACATCCTGTCCACGGCACGGAATACCGCCGCACGCGCCTGCTGACACAGGGGAGATCCCGAGGTAGACAACCACTTGGATTCAAAAGATCCACCGGCATGCCAGGGGGGAGGTAACAAATGAATGAAAAATGAACACTCAAGCGAGTAAGAGGGGCGAGGTCACACCGGAGAGTCACCTTCGATTCACCTTGGCCACCACCCTCTCCAGCACACTTGCATTCTACTAACACCACATTCACTCCTTCTAGCATGGAGTCCATCTCAGGAGCTCGACCAGGAGGATCTGTTCCCCTGGATCGTCATTGACTTGACCGTCAGAGTGCCCCCGCCGGAATCTCCGGTCCAGGTCTCTAATCTTTGTTTTGCAGGTCCAGACGAGCAGACCAGTCCCGAAGAGACGAGGGGCGATCCGACACCGATAGTAGCTACGAGCCACGACGATACCGGCGGCAACAGATTGGCACGCCAGGAAGGGGGACTGACGTAGGTCCTTTGTTCCAAAAGCCAGTCCCTCTGCAAGTAGGTCTATCAGGAGGATGGTGACGATGCGAGCGAGGGAAGCTTCCACCAGCCGTGCGGGAGACTCTCCTTTTTGAGGGAACTCACAAAATTTGGAAGTGGAACCGCTCGCTTTAGCTCAACCACCTTCGACGGAATCTCAGCTGGCTGCACTCACCCAGCAGATGCAAATCCTTGCTATGGCAGTGCACCAGCTCTAGTACCAGCAACGGTCCTTGGCTACCCATCAGTAGTCAGGAACCCCCGCGGCCCATGCCATAGCACCTCGCGACAGCCTGCGTTCCTTCCAAGAAGGCCTTCACAGTCGCGGGCCATCACTGACCACCAGGATAGTCACCAGACTTCGGCAAAGAGGCAACGGGCCGGATCTCCCGATAGAGAGAGCCGGTCCCCAACCCTCGAGCAGGTAGCGACCAAATCCCGCCGAGGTCGAAAAGGCAAGACCCCCTTCAGGGACACCATCCCATGTCACATTCTTCATCTCCTTTGGCCTCCGTGGAAGGCTCTACCGACAAGTTTGTCAGGCACATTCCTGAGAAGCGCTTGGAGGAGCATGAGCGCAAGCTGGCAGAGCTATTGGATGCACGCTCGGTCCCCCAGCATATCATCCCAACCGGCTTCTCGGTAGGGGTATTATCGATCGCTGGAGCTGACGGGAGAACAACGAGCACCTGAGGTTCTGCTTGAGATCCGCCCCCCACAAACCTTTTGAGGTAACCGCTCCTAATAAATTCTTCGATTTTCCATTTGAGGTTATGGCATTCCTCGGTGTCATGGCCATAGTCGTGGTGGAAACGATAATACTTCGTTTTATCACGGCCAGCGGACGGCTTCATCGAAGGTGGACGCTTCAGGTAGGGCTCACCTTCAATCTCCATGAGGATATTCATCCTTGGGGCAAGGAGGGGGGTGTAATTCCCCTCGGTAACGGGAGCGCTTCTCGTCCTCGGTCCCTGTCGGAAGCTTGAAGCTGGAGGCCCCAGCTTCCGCGTGCCGGATGCCTCGATGGGAGTTGGTTTCCTCAGTGGCTTCCTGTCGAGCTCCCGCCTCGTATGATCCGCCTCCTTGGTGCGGATGTACTTCTGGGCTCGGAGGAGGAGCTCGGAGTAGCTCTTTGGGGACTTCTTGTTGAGCGAGTAAGTCAAGCGGGAGGTCCTGATTCCTCGCTTCAGAGCCAACATAGCGACGGGATCCTCAAGATTGCAGATCTCCAACGCGGCAGCCTTGAAATGGGCCACGTAGTCCCGTAGGGATTCGCGATCCTGCTGCCTGATGGAGAAGATGCTGTCTGCCTCTCGTGGCACCTTTCGACAGGCGTCAAAGTGGGCCACGAACTTCTGTCCCAGCTAGGCAAAGGAGTTGATGCTCTCCGGTTCCAAACGGGTGAACCACATCCGAGCTACCTTCTGGAGAGTGGCAGGAAAGGCGATGCAGAGGAGAGTGTCGGTGGCCCCCTGGACCCTCATGAGGGCCCTGTAGCTTTCCAGGTGGTTCAGGGGGTCCGTGGTACCATCATAAGGTTCCACCTGCGGTATACGAAATCGATCTGGGATCGACTCTTCTTGGACTTCTCGGGAGAAAGGGGGACGGGCGTCGTAGCCCGCCGGCTCGCTAATGGAGCCCAGTAGATTAGCAAACCGGCGGGATAGCTCCACCAGCCTATGGTCATGCTCCTCCAGGCACTTCTCTGCCGTGCGCCTGATGGCTTCGTTAGTGGACCCCTCCATCGAAGGAGATGGAGAAGGTGGCATGGGTGCATGATGCCTGTAGCGGGGGGTCTTGCTATTTCTACCTCGACGGGGTTTGGACACTACCCGTTCAAGGTTTGGTGAGCGGCTCTCCCTGTCGGCAGACCTAGCTCGTTGCCTTTTCGTCGGAGTTTGCTGGCTACTCCGGTTGCCAGTGATGGCTCGCGGTTGCGAAGGCCTTCCTTGGAAGGAACGCAAGCTATCGCGGGGTGCCACGGCATGGGCCGCGGGGGTCCCTGGCTGCCGGTGAGTAGCCAAGGACCGGTGCTGATGCTGGAGCTGGCGCACTGCTGTGGTAAGGACCTGCACCTGCTGGGTGAGTGCAGCCAACCGGGACTCCACTGGAGGTGGTTGAGCTGAAGCGGGCGGTTCCACCTCTAGGTTATGTAGGTTCCCCCGAGAAGGGGAGTCTCCCACACGACTGGTGGAGACCTCTCTTGCCCGTGTCGTCACCATCCTTCCTTCAAGCTGCTTATGGGGGGATGCTCAAGCTGGATCGAGAATCGCTCCGTCCCCCTACCTGGCGCGCCAATCTGTTACCGCTAAGATCGTCGTGGCTTACAGCTGCTGTCAAGGTCGGATCACCCCTCTTGAGCTCTTAGGATGTCTTGCTCCTTTGAACCTGCAAAAACGGGGTTAGTGACCCGGGCCAGGGATTCCGGCGGGAGCACTCTAATGGTCAAGTCAGTAACGATCCTCGGGAACATATCCTCCTGGTCGAGCCCCTCTCGATGGACTCCACGCTAGGAGGAGTGAGTAGTGTGAAAATGGGATGCAAGCATGTCGGGAGGATGGTAGCCGAGCTAAAGGGATTCTCTGTGTGGCCTTCTCCTCCGTTACTTGCTTGAGGTTTCTTTTTTTGTGTGTGTTGAGATAGTGGTTGTGATTGTTACCCTCTTCTTTTCCGAGCGTGTCGAAGGTTCTTTCTAGTTTGGGCGATCGCTGGACGCCTACCTCAAGATCTCCCCTGTACTGTCGGGCGCATGCGACGTCGCTCCATGCTGCGGATGGGACGTCTCTTCCGATGCGTACTGTCAGGAGCATGTGGCGGTGTTTCGTGCCATGGACGGAATTTCTTTCTTGGTTGGTGGTGAGGAAACTGTTGTGCGTTCTGACATTCTTTCCGGTTGTTCCATTTCGGGAAGCCTGGCATTGACTTAATTACGGGGAACTCCTACCTCTCCTGGTATAAGCGGCACCCATAGGCAGTTATTATGATTTGACGGGTGCTTCTTTAAGGCCCTCGGGTGGCCCGCAGGTGCCCCGGGGAGGTGGCTCCGCTCTCTTGGAGCTTGCAGCACTATCTGAGGCGTTCGTCGAGCTGGTGAGCTGGAACTCAGCTTTGGCCCGGAGGGGGCCTGACCTCGACTTTGGAGAAGCTTGGACTGGAGGAGGAGGGCTCGACTCCTGCTCAGAGAGCACGACCTTAGAGGGGCTCGTTCTAGTGAAGGGGGTTGCTTGGCTCCGACCTAGGCGACCCGGGCTCGTGGGTGCCGACCTAGCGGAGGAGGTCAGTACATGACCCCTGCCTAGAGGGCTCGACCTCGAAGGGGCTTGCACTTGTGAAGGGGGTTGCATGGCTCCGGCCTAGGCGACCCGAGCTCGCGGGTGCCGACCTGGCGGAGGATGGAGCTCGGCTCCGATGGATTAGTAGAGCCCGGCTTGGTGAAGGAATCCGAGACGGGGTGTCCACCGTGGCGGTTTTCCCGACATGGCACTTGTTGTGGGTCACACGTCAGCCTTCCGCCGTATCAACAGGAAATGTGGATTTTTGTATTTGGTACATGTAGATAATCTTATATAAAATAAAATTAAAATTTTAAAATACTCTTAAATTAAATCTATATTTTATTTATAAAAATATATTTTCAATATTTTATATTAAAAATATATTAAATATAAATATTTTATATTTTTATATTAAAATTTTAAAATTAAAAATTATTTTTTATACTAAATAAATTTAATATAAGAATTTATATATTAAATAAATAATATATTTAATATATTACTTAAAAATTTTATATATTAAATTTATATTTTACATTATTAAATATAATATAATATATTAAATATAATGTATTGTATATTTTATATTATAAAATATAATATATAATTTTATTATGTTACATTATATTAATATTATAATATTATATAATATATTATATAATTTTATAAAATTGATAATAATATAATATAATATAATATTAAAATATACTTTAAAATAATCATATTTTGTAATATGATACAATATTATATTATATTATATACTATAATAAAATTATATATTATATATTATATTATATTATATTATAAGAAGAATAAAGAAGGGAAGGGTAATATTGTATAAAAGATTATTTAAAATGTAATAATCTGGATTACCACACCTTCCAGAAATAATCTAGAATACCATACAAGATAGATTGCCATCCATAAAAATATACCAAATATAATAATATGACGGGACCTTATTAAATTAGTAGCAGTTTTGATGGATTACCTACTACCAAATGTAATCTAAGTTACTTGTTTGGTAAATAAACATGACTCGAATTGGGATATTTTGTTCATTTATATTTCATCATGATACAAACTTCGCTCGAAAATCTATATAATATCTATTATTAATTCTAAATTTTAACTAAATAATAAATATAACTGCTAAGATGGTAGCCCAGTTGGTTGGGATCTTGCCTCATAACTAACAGGTCACGGGTTCGAGGCATGACTCTATGGAAGATTCAATAAATTCAAGGATTATTTCTTGAGGCCCGTGGCCCGTGATGGTTGGGTAAGTGAGAGGCTAGGTGGAGGCCCAATTATTTTGGGCTAAATTGGCTGCCGTGCTAAATGGGCTGAAGTCGGCGAAGGCTATCGACTTTAGATCGAACCAGAGAAAAAAAAATGGAAAACAGGGGACAAAGCCCTTGTTTATTCGACCACCATGATCACCGGAGAAATCGGAACGAGAGCCATGGAGTGGTGGGGGACGACCGACGAGAGTCGGGGGGGGGGAAGGAAAACTCGATCGATCAAGTTTTCATTCACCGTACGGCACCGAATAACCTTGTTTTCTTTAAATCCCCACGCCTTTGCCGAGACCTTTCTCCAAAATTTCTTCCCCTCCTCCGGTGGCCGACTACTTCGGGATCATCGCAGGTAAGCTCTCTCTCTCTCTCTCTCTTTCTCTTGGTAATATTTGGGGTTCGGGTAACAGTGAGGGGGCGGAGCCCCATCCCTTTCCTCTCTACCTCGATGGCCGACCGTTGTTGGTGATTGTGATCCCATCTTTGCTCCGTTTGGAAGTTTTGGTGATCGCCGCCCTTCTCCAGCTCATCGGATCAAGGGAGGCGAGTGCTGGCCGAGAGAGAACGAGGATTGGGAAAGAGAGAAAAAAAAAAGGGATTAGGGAAGAAAATAATAATAATAAAGAAAATAAAAAAAAGAGGGGAAAAATTTGAAAGAGAAAAAAAATGTGGATCGGAAATAAAAATAAAAATATTAGTTTTTGGGGTTTAGACCAAGACCCAGACCGGACTAAGGATTAATTTTCTATTCTAGTTTATCTTAGGTAGGAAATTAATTGTATAATTAATCTTATCAGGGATTTCATCTGGCCCGTCAAAAGAGCAGTATCAGAGTTGACTTGGATAGGCATTGTAAAATTTTCAAGTAAGTTATCTTGACCCCTGATATTATATGCCAAATATGTTATGTATTTATGAAATATTAAATGTGTGTAATATATTTTAATCTATATTGGATTGCATTGGGTTGCATGCATTATATTGGTGTGGATGCTCTCTAGTGGATGCTCTCTAGTCCGACTATGATCACACAAAGACCTAGTTTCCTTTTGGGCCTCCAGTGGGGCTATTACTGGTACATGACCGTAGAGCGGTATGTGACACAGGAGCTAGTTTTCTTATTTTATTTTTAGCCATGCATGGTAGTTGTTGGCACATGCTGGGGATGCATATTTTCTCGTATGATATCAGAGCTAGTTTTCCTTTTGAGCTTCCAGTGGGGCTATCACTGGCGCATGACCGATAAACGGTATGTGTACACAGGATATAGTCTCTTTCGGGGCTAGCCGCGGGCCAATCATGACCATAGTTAGAGGGACTATGAGAGAAAAGTAAATGGTTGGCCATCCATAATCATGTCGGTGTCGGTTGCATTTAAGTATACATATTTGCATGATATTGTTGCTTATATTATTTCTATGCTGGATATCTTGTTGGTATGATGTGTTTATGCCCGTTGTTTGTATTGGCATATTTATGTTTGTTTATTGAAGGTGTTGATAATTTACTAAGCCTGTTAAGCTCACATCTTGTTTTACCTTTGTTACAGATCCAGAAGTTCCATCGGGGTGTGGGACTGGTCAGTTAGAAGTTAAGGTTAGGATTTTAGTTTCTTAGTTCATGTTAGTTTAAATTTAGATAAACTATGCTCATATTGTATCTGAGATTTTTATGAAATTTTATCTGTTAGTTGGATTAAAATGCTCAAATACTAAAGTAATTAATAAAGCTTAATAATTTTATTTTATACAATTATCCAAATGTTAGTTTGTAAAGTTAAGCCTGGTGTATTCGTCAGGGTAAACCCTGAGGATATGCGGCTGTCTGTTACGAGTCTGGACAGGCTTCGGGCTGGGGCGTGATACCAGGATCCCTCTTTTTTCTCGTTCTGACCCGCTGGCACCACCTATCCCTTATACAATTATCCAAATGTTAGTTTGTAAAGTTAAGTCCGGTGTATTCGTCAGGGTAAACCTTGAGGATATGCGGCTGTTTGTTACACGTCTGGATGGGCTTCGGGCCGAGGTGTGACACCAGGATCCCTCTTTTTTCTCGTTTTGACCAGCTGGCACCACCTATCCCTTATATTTGGTGTCGGATTGATGTACTTACTCTTGAATAGAAAAAGGTTACGAAAATCCTACACCTTGAATTGGACCTTATGTTTGGTGTCGGGTTGACGTACTCACTCTTGGATTAAAAAAGATTACGAAAATCTTACACCTTGAATTGGATCCTTTTTTTTTCGTTCTGACCAGTTGGCACCACCTATCCCTTATGTTTGGTATCGGATTGACATACTCATTCTTGGATAGAAAAAAATTATGAAAATTCTATATCTTGGATTGAATATTTTCTAATAGAATGGATGAATATTTTCTGATATGATATGAGTTCGTGGGTAGCCGCACTGTATCTATCTTTCTACCTCTTTTATTTATGAATAATAACAGGAAAGGCTACTTAAAACATGCGCCCAATTTTAGTTAAATAAAAAAAAATATGACTTGAATCTCCCAACCAAGCTCGAGCCAACAATGCGCATTAATTAGACACAATGAGGAATGCCGATGTGCCACCCAAAAAAAAAAACCTCTCTCTCTCCGTGTGACTGCAATCGGCGGTCTTGTCGAAGGAGCTGCAGGGTGGCACTGCGACGTATTAAGCGGACGCAGCATACGCCACCCGTAGAGGCGGTGACGTGCTGGTCTACCTCGGCCCGTGTACGCGTGCGGTGGAGGACGACGGTAACTCCCAAGCGAGATTGGTAATACACCACGGAAATGACCTTTTTTTTTTTTTTTTTTTTTTTTCCACCCTTCCATGGTCCTTTTTATGTGTTGGGATGCACGCAACGGTGACGAGCGGCGATGTCATCTGGCCCGGCTTTTCTACATGCTCCAAAGTGCCTGCAGACGCTGTCAATCCATTCTGATACGCATTCCATCCTACATTAAAGGATTCTGCAGGCCCCTATCATTGTCTACTAATTTTGGACAGAGAAAGAGAGAGATGATTTTTTTTCCTTTTCCTCAGAAAAAAAAAATATATAGATCATTGCCCGACGAGCTTTCATATCGGAAATTACCGGTTTTTTTCAAAAATAATATTATTTTATTAAATATTTACGAAATTAATGCTATTTTAAATATATCTATCGATTTAGATATTTTTAGATACGTGCAAAGTACGGAAATAAAAATTTTAAAAAATTACATAAAAAATTGCAAGTTATGAATATGATTTCTCACTTCAAAATTTAATAAAAAATTAATATTTTTTTAAAAAAATTAAAATAAAAATATAATAATATGATATCATAATAATATATTATAATATATTAAATTATATATTATGTATTATAATATATTATATTTGTTGATGTACATGCTGTATGTACCGATGGATGCCGTATGCAGTAGAGCCAAGTACCATCATAGTAGTTAAACTCGTTGCACGGTGCGACCAACAGGAATGCCTCCACGATACGATTGCGCTGTTGCATGTGTATAAGGCCAGATACCAGCGATGCACCGAGGGGCGGCTACCATTCAGGTGGCCTCTGTTAGCCTTGTCATATTGACGAGCATTGTATTGCAATAGAGTCGTGCACTTTTATGATGGGCGAACCTATTGCATGGCGTGATCGTCCTAGAACATCCCCAATGGTATGACTAGACAGTTGCACATATACAAAGCCAGATACCAACGATGCACCGAACGATAGTTACTGTCCCGATAGCCTTCATCAACATTATCTCATCCACAGATCCCGCATGCGGTGCGATTAAGTCTCTAGATGCATAGGCAGGTCGGTGCCTGGGCTTGCACCGACACCACCACCCTCGCATTCCGTCACCTACAGCCCCGCCACTCGATGAATACCCCATCCCGTTTGTTGCACCGACAGCACTCGGTATAACACCGCCATCATGATCGATGCATGCGCATCAACAAATATTATATATTATATATATAATATAGAATTTAATATATTAGAATATATAATATTATATATTGTAATATATAATATAATATTAAAATATATAATATATAATTTAATATATTAGAATATATAATAATTTAATATATTTTAGAATATAAAAAATTATTATAATATAAAAAAATATATTATACTATATTATTATAATATCATGTTATTATATTTTTTAATTTTTTTAAAAAAAATAAAAATAAAATTATTTTTTTAATTTTTTTATTAAATTTTAAAGTGGGATTTTAATTAGAAATTGTAGGAACAATTTATGATTTTTTCGTATAATTTTTTTTATTTTCATGCTATTCAAGCATTCAAAAATATCTAAATTGATAAATATATTTAGAATAGTATTAATTACGTAAATATTTAATAAAATAATGTTATTTTAAAAACCTTGGGAAATGTCATCGTGAAATTATACATATATATAACTTAAGGACGCCCGATGATATCTGCTCACCGGCCGTGCACGCAGCACGTACTGGATAAAGTGACCCTTGGAGACAAAATGGGAAAACATAAAAAAAAAGAGCATAGCAGAACTCATAATATGACTATTTCCAGACGTCCGCATCAAACACCAACTTGTCAATCAAGAAATTAATTTTGATTTATTAAAAAATTTTCTATACAACGTGCAATGCACAAAATGGCTATATAATATATATTATTTTTAGTGATGCGGCAGGATCCGAGTAAAATTATCGATTGATGGATGAGATCCGGATCGAAATTCACATATCCATATTTATAGGGATCTTAATTATTAAAATTAAATAAATCTAATTTTAAAATATTAGATTCGGATTTGAATGGATCTTAAATATCCGGATTCAAAATTGAATGGATAGTATCATGGCACATGAAGTTCAATATAATCTTTTTATTTTTTAGTAAATAAGAGGATTGAACTAGAACCTATTATAACATAATAATATAACCAAGTAACAATAAAATAATATAATAACCTGCTAACAACCATAGCAATATTACATGCCATCGAGGGTCACGAAAGATTAGAGATTTAGACGATGAAAAAGAATTAGGATTATTGGACTGCTGATTTGAAGGCCTTTTATATTAAAAATTATAGTTAATTTTGAACCGTTATATCAAAAGATCTAATGATTCATAATAATATTAACATATATAAATATATATAATACTATATTATATAATCGAGTTTCGGATTTATTGGATCTGGATATTTAATATCTAGATCCGGATCCATTTTGATGTGGCAACTCCGCTGACGTGGAGTCAGCTAGCAGCCACGCTGGCGAGAGACCCTCCACCTGAATGTCGTAGCCCGACAAGAAGAAGAAGCAAGCCCTCCTGCCGAGGTCGGCACCCGGCCGGGGTCGTGCTCATGCTACAGAGACAAGCCCTCATGCCTAGGTCAGCTTCCGACCGGGGTCGTGCTCATGCTACTAAGGTAAGCTCTTTTTTCGAGGTCAGCTCCTAGCCGGGGTCGCGCTCCCAGGACGAGCCCTCCGTCTGAGGTCAGCTCCTGGCCAGGGTCATGCTCATGCTGCCGAGGTCAGCTCCCAATCGGGGTCACGCTCGCAGGGCGAGCCCTTCGTCTGAGGTCAGCTCCCGGCCGAGATCGTGCTCATGCTATCGAGGCAAGCCCTTCTACCGAGGTAAGCTCCGGGCCGGGATCATGCTCATGCAGTCGAGGCAAGCCATCCTGTCGAGGTCAGCTCCCGGCCAGGATCGTGCTCATGTTGCCGAGGCAAGTCCTCCTACCGAGGTCAACACCCGGTCGGGGTTGTTCTCATGCTGTCAAGGCAACTTTTGGGGCGGAGTTCTCCCAAGGCGGGTCTCACCCCTGAACCAGAAAGGCCGACATAAATTCAAACCATGGCAAGATGAAGCGTGGCGCATGCCCTACCACCATTACAAGCTCTGCAGCACGCCGCTTACATGCTTTGCACAAGGCAAGTCCCATCAAGTCAAGATGTGCTGCCACTCCACTACCGTACAGTCGGAGGATGCTGATCCACACAGTGCGAGGCCCAGAGCTTTCCCAGAAGGAGTATCCTGCCAAGGTTCTAGACCCTGCAACGCTCGAGCGGTCCACCCAGGAATGAAAACTTCCTGCCATGGCACGGGGCTCAGCGGCACAGTACCTGCCCCACTTAAGCAAAAAATGACACCCCCAACAGAGAGAGCTCTCCAGGGGAGGGAGGACCGGTGGAAGGGAGAACTCTCCAGAGAAAAAAAAAGAGCGGAGAGGGCTTTGAGAGGCCGAAAGGATCGCCTCATCCTCGAGGAGGGCCGGTCCGAAGAAAAGGGTGGAGAGGGCTCCGAGAGTCCCACGGATCACCTCCCACTTCGGAAGGACCTGTCCGAGAGGGGGGAGGGAAGAAGGAGAAGCTGCGAGCAGCGGCATGCCCCTCTAGAGAAGGCACCGCGAGAGGGAACCCCAAGAAGGACACCAGGACCAAGTCCCCGATCCGGTCAGGGCCATCACACAAGGTGTGAGGTAACAAAGGTAAGGGGTAGATCCAGGTGGAGCGGGGAGAGGTAAGCAAGCAAGCCCCCCGAGAGCTCAGCGACCAAGGAACCGACCGGAGAACCTCCTCGCTCCCCGCTCTCCATTCCTTCTTTCTAGTGCTTGAACATTACTATCTTGTTCTTTAAATTATTTTAACATCTTTATCATGTCACCCCCAAAGGCGAGGGAGTCCCCCAAGCTCTCCATCTCAGAGGTTCTATTCTTATCGATCGTTCCACTGACTTGATCGTCGGAGTGTCCTCGCTGAAATTTCTAGCCCGAGTCTCCCCTTTTTTGCAGGCCGATCGGATCTAAGACCCAACACTCGAAGAGAGGAAGCACGCCCGATGGGAGGAGGCACCCGACGCAGCGGCGACATGCCGGAGCTGTAGACCACGACGATCTAGGCGACAACAGATTGGCGCGCCGGTAGGGGTCATGAAAGATGACTTAGGAACCAAGAGGATCTCGGCCAAGGTTGAGGATCCAGGCTATCCAACCGACGGAACGACCATAGCCGCCTCCCTAGGGGGCAGGCGAAGGACACGAGAGCTCCCCCTTGGGGGCCCGACCAAAGAACCAGAAGAGACAGGGCCGGACTTTAGGGGGCAGCCTACCGACAAAGAATAAGGTGTTGCTGCAACCACCGAAAAGGATCCCCGCGAGGAAGTCGAAGCCCAGCCAAGCGGAGCCTACTACCTCACCAGGCCCGTGCTCCTCAGCCGTGCTCACAGCTCGGAGGCGGTACCAAGATGCCGTCTACCGCGAGACTCACAGCATGGCAACTCCTCATCAACAAGCCGAGCCCTCCATTAGGCTCCCCTTTTTCAACCGAGCTCACAGCACGGAGGTGGCACGAAGATGCAGTCTACCGCGAGACTCATAGCTCGGCTCATCCATAAGTCTGGTGCTTCGCAGCCTCATGGCCATGCTCACAGCCTGGAGGCAGCACCCAAATGCCGTCTACCGTGTGACTCACAGCGTGGCGAATCAAGAAGCTCGGTGCCCCTAGCCTCACTCACAACCCGAAGGCAGCAGCAAGATGTTGTCTGCCGCGGGACTCACAGCGTGTCAACTCCCTAGCAAACCGGGCCCACTCCATCAGGCATGCGCTCCTCAATCGAGATCACAACCCGGAGGTGGCAGCAAGGCAACCCACCACCTGCTGCATGACTCACAGTTCAGCGTCCCCATTAACAAGCCAAGCCCTCCATCAGGCCCGCCCTCATTAGCCATGCTCACGGCCCGGAGGCGGTACCAAGATGTTGTTTGCCGCGAGACTCACAGCATGGTAACTCCTCATCAGCAAGCCAGGACCTCCATCAAGCCCGTCCTCCTCAACCATGCACATAGCCTGGAGGCGGCTCCAAGATGCCGTCTATTGCGAGACTCACAGCATGACAAGTCCATAAGTCCAGCGCCCCACAGCCTTATGGCCACATTCACAACCCGGAGGTGGCACCCAGATGCTGTTTATCGTGTGACTCACAGTATGGCAAATCGAAAACCTCGACCCTCCCAGCCTCGCTCACAGCCCGAAGATGGCAGCAAGATGCCATCTACCGCAAGACACAGCATAGCAACTCCCTAACAAGTCGAGTCCCCCCTAATGGGCCCGCCCTCCTCAATTGTGCTCACAACCTTGAGGCGACGACAAGGCCACCCGCCATCTACCAAGAGGCCCGCAGCTTGGCAATCCCCGAGCCGGGTCCTTCCGACAGACCCGCACTCAGTTGCCCCGCTCACAGTCTTAAGTTGCAGTTGGGGATTCTTGGAACCCTACCATCTACCGCGAGACTCATAGTTTGGCACTTATAAACCGAGAAGCTTACGAAGCCTCGCACCTACTGCCTTACAGTCTAGAGATATCCGTCGAAAAACTCTAGAAGTCCCACCATCTGCCCCTTGACTCACAGCGGGGTGAACTGAGCCGGGATATTCTGGAAGCCTTGCGTCCGGTTGCCTTACTCACGGCTCGAGGATGTTGGTGAGAAATCCCTGAATTCCCACCGTCGGTTGCTTGGCTCACGGCTTGGCAAACTAAGGAGACCTCCCAGAAGCAGTCAGAGCCGAAGAAAGTAAAAAATAGCAAGCAAAGTGGAGGGAACACAAAGTATTTCGATTGAAAAGGGGAAAAAAAATCACCCTTCTCGGAACGTCCCTCACATTGGAGAGAGGCCTCCTACAGCTTGAGAGGTCGGGCAACAAATTCGGGCTAAAAAAAAGAGTGGTCTCTAGGGAGCGAGCATTCGAGACATTGATGGTGCGGTAAATGCGCTCCTCCATGTCAACGCGATCATTACTCCCGTTGCCCCGAGTGCCATTTCATCTTCTGGGCTAGGGAGTGGGGGGCATTTGATATGGCAACTTCGTTGATATGGAGTCCACTGGCGGCCACGCTGGCGAGAGACCCGCCACCTGGATGTGGCGACCTGACGAGGAGAAGAAGCGATCCCTCCTGCTGAGGTCGACACCCGACCGAGGTTGTGCTCATGCTACCGAGGCAAGCCCTCCCCTGTCGAGGTCAGCTCCCGACCGTGGTCGTTCTCATGCTGCCGAGGCAAGCCCTCTTGCTGAGGTCAGCTCCCAGTCGGGGTTGCACTTATGGAGCGAACCCTCCATCTGAGATCAGCTCCCAACCGGGATCGTGCTCATGCTACCGAGGCAAGCCCTCCTGCCGAGGTCTGCTCCCAGCTGGGGTCGCACTCGCGGGGCGAGCCCTCCATCTAAGGTCATCTCTTAGCTGGGGTCGTGCTCATGCTGTCGAAGCCCTCCTGCCAAGGTTGGCTCTCGGTTGGGGTCGTGCTCATACTGCCAATGCAAGCCCTCCTACCGAGGTTAGCACCCGACCGGGATCGTGCTCATGCTGCCAATGCAAGCCCTCCTACCGAGGTTAGCACCCGACCGGGATCGTGCTCATGCTATCAAGGCAAGTTCTGGGGCGAAGTTATCCTAAGGCGGGTCTCACCCCTGCATCAAAAAGGTCGATAGAAATTCAAACCCTGGCGGGATGAAGCGTGGCGCACACCCTACCACCATTGCAAGCTCTACAGCATGCTGCCCACATGCTTTACACAAGGCAAGTCTCGTCAGGTCCAGGGCCTCGTAACATACCGCCACGTCCACTACCGTACTGCCGGAGGACGCTGATCCACACGGCGCGAGGCCCAGAACTTTCCTAGAAGGAGGATCCTGCCAAGGCCCTAGGCCCTGCAACGCTCGAGTGGTCCCCCCAAGATTGGAAACTTCCCGTCATGGCACTGGGCTCAGCGGCACAGCACCTGCCCCACTTAAGCAAAAAACGACACCCCCAGCAGAGAGCTCTCCGGGCGAGGGAGGACCGGTGGAAGGGAGAACTCTCCAGAGAAAAAAAAAAGGGTAGAGAGCTTCGAGAGGCCAAAAAGGATCGCCTCCTCGAGGAGGACCAGTTTGAAGAAGAAAAGGGCGGAGAGGGCTCCGAGAGGCCCACGGATCACCTCCCACTCTGGAAGGACCAGTCCGAGGGGGGAGGGAAGAAGGAGAAGCCGCGAGCAGCGGCAAGCCTCTCTAGAGAAGGTACTACAAGAGGGCACTGCAAGGACACCGGGACCAAGTCCTCGATCCGGTTGGGACCATCGCACAAGGCGTGAGGTAAGAAAGGTAATGGGTAGATGCATGAGGAGCGGGGAGAGGTAAGCAAGCAAGCCCCCCGAGAGCTCAGCAGCCAAGGAACCGACCGGAGACCTCCCCGCTCCCCGCTTTTCATTCATTCTTTCTGCTGCTTGAACATTACTATCTTGTTTTTTATATTATTCGAACATCTTTATTATGTCACTCCCTGAGATGAGGGAGTCCTCCAAGCTCTCCGTAGGTTCTATTCTCTTTGAACATCCAACTGACTTGATTATCGGAGTGTCCTCGTCGAAATCATTCATCCCGGGTCTCCATTTTTTTGCAAGTCGATCGAACCGAAGAGCCAACCCCCGAAGGAAGGAAGCGCGCTTGGCGGGGGGAGCCTCGACGCAGCGATGACGCGCCGGAGCTACAGGCCACAATGATTCAGACGGCAACGCATTTAATTATAATTAAACGGACCCGAATTTGGATAAATGAATCTAAATTTAATACCATATCAAAATTTATTGAATAAATATCCAGGAGTCTCGGATCCCGACCCTATCCCCTGACAGCTCTAGATTATAGAAAGTCTCCTTATTTATAAATGCATCATCCTGGTCGGGATAATATATATCTTGTCTCCTGCAGGCGACTCTTAACAACCTTACAGACGCAGTCATCATGCTTTGAATGCATCCTATGATTGCACTTTGACTTTCATGGAGAAGATTCGAGTTATTGGATTTTATGTTTCCATTTTAATTGACTATAATAGGCATGCAGAACTGCTCGCGACCATATATGGCCTAGCCAGCGATTTGTGTGTATGCTTTTCTAAACTCCCATAGAAATAAGATGAAGGTCTTTACGACATGATAGATGCTGATGCACCTCTCTTTCCAGCGATGATATCTTGTGGAATCTAAATCTAATTGGAGAGACATCGCTCAAATTACACACAACCAAACATCACAAACTTTTGTTTGGCGCGATTACTCTGGGCGTTCTTCCCTGAAGTCATAAATATCTCATAATAGAAGCAGCAGATAAAGAAGGCCCAAATCTACACCTAGAACACATCGCTAATCTAGAGCAACCTATTCACACGCTCCTTAGCAAACGATTACAGGTTAAAAACACCATTTGAATTCTTTCCTTCTTTTCTGTACCTAGGAATACATACAACAATAAACAAAAGGTTGGGCGAGGTTGAAGACCCCATGCAAAATTTGGTAATGTACAAAGGAAGAGCACAAGGCCTCAAATGTTGACCGGGTCAGCGTCTCAAAATAGAAGGGAAAACGACAAGGAGGGCATTTCCCTCTCTGCGTGCCCCTTCTTGATGACTACAATGGAGAGTTCCGGCAGAGATTGTGGGACCTGTGGATCTCCTTCCACTGGAGGAAGATATCCCTGGCTACGCTAAGTGCGTCCGAGGAGGTGCCGAGGAGGCCTCGCTTCGTAAATCCCACGCAGTAGAGGCCATTCTCGCCCTTCCATCCATCGGGGAATGGGGCCTTGGCCATGCCCTCTTTTGTGAAGAGGCATTCGCCACCCTGACAGAAGAAAATAATATGGCCGTTAACTGAATCAGATGAACGAGATCAAAGGCCAGGTGGAAAAGTTTACCATAAAAAAAGACCAAGCAGAAAATAGTAATCGAAGTCCAGGACTATTTCATTTGGAACGGAGCTTCAAGCTTAAAGAAACGAAACCACCAAGATAAGAGATTCTGACCAGCAGAGACAAAGTACATATTTGATTCATCAACTAAATAAATATAGTGCCCAGCTAATTAGATTTTTTTTTTTTTTTTTTTTTGGTTTTCCCTCCGGTCACGTGCTCAATCTTTTATCGTTATTATTATTATTTTTTTTTATAAAAAATGGAAATGCGACCGAGAGAACTTCCAAGGGGGTGGTCCCCGAATCTCGCATTCACCAATTAACGCAGTCCTGCACAACTGCCTCGATAGCCGGGCCCCCGTTGGGGTACAGCGTGATGGTCCAACCCTGGGTCTTACTATTTATAAATCACAATCGCTAATTCTTGTTGCATGCAACTTATAAAGCAGCATGCATAGAGTTCACCAGTTTTTTTTTTTAAAAAAAAAGAAAAAAAAAAAAGAGAGCATATAGTAGGAGGGGAGGACCCACACGACGTTTTGTTTATTCGGTTCCCAAAAATACGTTAAAATCCAGGTGGCGTCGTTTGTTACGGGAAAGGGAGAGAGAGGGAGAGGGAGAGGGAGAGGGAGAGCAAGTGGCGCATACCTTGAGCCACGAAGGAACGTTGCTCTTGTAACCAGTTGCCAGAATTATGGAGTCGAACTGCTCCTCCCTCCCATCTACGAATTTTGCTCCCGTCCTCGTCATCTCTTTCACCCCTTGCATCACCTTCATGCAAAGCAACCAGATACAAAGGTAACAAAAAAACACAGACCACAGCAAAGATCAGTCATCCCACGTGAACTCCCCCCATCCATCCTATTCTAAGCTATAACTGCAGTACTGTCCTGCTGTGGACCTAACTGCTCCTGGCTCTCCTTTCTAAACGAATGCAACTGTTAACTCTGCCACTAAAGCGACTTGCTTAGCGGGAGTCACAAATCATAACATCGATATAAGCAGGCCGTATATGCATGGCTGGCACTGGATAAGACCAAGATCGGTTGGATATCGGTGACTAACATTTCTGTGAAATACCGACGTACGACATCCTCTAGGAAACAGTTAGAACGGTGGACCTCAAATCAATCACATCATCGAAAAAGCCTGAACGAGAGAGCCCACGGAAAGACGAGGACATGGTTCACTGGAAGTTGGGTTTCAAAATGTTCGACCCGCCCCACCCATAAATAAAAGAGAGTAGAGACCAGAGAGTGCGAGAAGTTTGATCAGGATTCACCGACCTTGATCTTGCCAGATTTGATCTGAGGGAGCGCGCCAACGTCCAGGACCGGGGTCTTTCCGGTCAGGTTCTTCAGCTCGATGGGGCCGGTCTTGGGCCTTGGGAGGCCGAGCCGGTCAGTATCTCCCAGGGTCTGGCGGGCCACCGCCAGGAGGAGCCTGTCCACTAGCCTCGGCGGAAGCCATCTCAGGAGAAACATGGCCACACCAAATGTTGACAATCCGAACATCTCCCTCGGCAGCACATGCACCTATTTTTAATTATTAACGAGTTCAGAGAAAGGGAGCATCGATTATTACCATTTGTAGAATAAAAAGCATCCTAACAACAGCTATCAAAACATGCAGTTTAATTCCACCAATTAAGCTACACCACGCATTGTATTATTTTTTTTTTTTGCCCCGTGTAAATGGTTTTCGAGCCTAACGCGAACAATAAATAAGAGAGATTCAGATGAAATTCCATCATTTCTTGCGCTTTATATTTTATACGGGCCCAAACTTAAACAGGAGAAACGGCTTCCAGCTTTAGGAATATATAGGAACATAAGAACAAAACGCACACTGGATAACTATAAGAACATAGCTATATATGGAAGGTTGCAATAATAAGAACAGCGGACTCCTCAACCCCCACCCACCCTATGAATAAAAAAAAAAAAAAACACTAGACCATAGTCTGCGGTACTTTCGAAGTTTTTTAATTAAATGAGTTCCATCGCACCTTCCATAACTTCTAGTTCCTATACAGCTTCAACTTAATGGAATAACTGGTTCTAGAACCATAGCAGCCAGAAAAGAAGTGACTTCAAGGTGACCATAATAAGATGCTAAACTTCACCAGCTAGTAAGGCTTGTAAAGGAGCCGCTGCCCGACTCGTGGAAGTTGTTATCCATAGAAAACTGTGAACAAATGAAGCAAAAGAACGGGATAATTGACTCACAGTGTTCCTGACCACCATATAAGGCCGGGCATCGTGTCTGCAGAGATCCAAGCTTACTTCCATTCCAGAATTCCCACAACCCACCACCAAGACCTTCTGGCCCTCGAAGTCGGCCCCTGACTTGTAGTCGCACGTGTGGATCACCCGCCCGCCGAACACAGCCGTCGACGTATCCGGCATCGCCGGCTCCGCGTTCTCCCCCGTCGCCACCACCAGCCACCGGCTCACCAGCTCCTCCCCCCGGGTCCGGACTCGCCATCCCCCGACCGTGGAATCAAACTCGGCGTTCAAAACCTCCGTCCCAAACCGGGGCTGGATAGCAAAGGAGGCGGCGTAGGCCTCCATGTAGGCCACGAACCGCTCCTTCGAGGGGTACTTGGGGAGCTCCTTGGGGAAGCCCATCAGGGGAAGCTCGCAGAACTTTTTGGGGAGGTGGAGCTTGAGGCGGTCGTAGGTGCGGTGCCGCCAGAGGGAAGCCACGCAGTCGGACTTCTCGAGGACGGTGACGGGAACTCCGGCGTCGGCGAGGCAAGCGGAGACGGCGAGGCCGGACGGACCGGCGCCGACGACGATGGGGCCGGAGACCCAGGTGCGTCTAAGCTCCGGGTCCCCCTCCGCCGAATAACCCATGTGACGGCGTGCTCTGTCTCCGTCCCCCCCTATTGTCTGGGTCTAAAACGCTTCTATTATTTTTCCCACTCGATTTTCTATTCTAGCTCTAAAAAGGCTCTGTTTTTTTTTTACTTTCTGTTGGTTTCTTTTTCTTGGCCTTTTACTGTAGGGTAATGGAGGGGGCGCAGGGGATTTTATAGCGTAGAAAGGGGAAGAAGGGTTCTGGAACTAATTAGGCGCTTATTTGGCTTATTTGGGGTTTATGATTGGGTTTTGCTTACGGAAAAGAACAGCTGAACGATGAGCAAGAAAGCAAGCGTAAAAGGGTGAAGGCTGGGGCAAAGGATTTGGTGCCCTCTATGTGGCCATTATTTACTACCACGCTTCCTCTCTCTCTCTCTCTCCCACGCACGCATGGCAAAAGGAGAGAAGGGAGGGTTTTGGCTGTAAATCGTTGACGTAGGTGAAGTTAATGAACATGGAAGGATACAAATGTACTCGGATGAAGGGAGAACCTTCTCTCTTGAATTTATCGGGATGGTCAAGAAGGATTTTTTTTTTTTTTCCTCCTTGTGGGGCGTTTGCTTGCCTGCCATCATACTCCGCGGTGTACAGTGTTATGTTCCCGGAAATGCTTATATAAACAAGACCTCCATGTCCTTGCATGGCGTCGACAAAGGACCTGTAATTTAATCAGCTTAATTAGTTGACTCTAAGTAACGATGATGGCGTGCGTCGCATCAAAGTATCTTATACCGCAGGCTACGAGAGGATTCATGCGTACTTGGAATGTATTGGCGTGGCGCGCGGAAAATGTATAAAAAAAACAAAAAAAACAAAAAATAATAAATAATATTTTAATGGTTATCTGGTGGCTTGCCAATAAGTTTCAATAAATCCTGCATCCTATTTTCTACTATTGCAGGATCCTGGTCCTGGAGCCGCGGTCCGGTGATTTCACCCTTCTGGATGCTTTCTTGGATGTTTGCTTGGATAGGCCCCACACGTATCCAAAAAGAAGGAATCTGGTGTCTCGATGTGTCCACCAACTTTCAGGTGGCGATGTCTTGTTTACGGTGAACTTCGAGCAATGTGAATCACGAAATGCTATATTCTTAGTCCAAACACATGTATACATGCAATGCCAACCGGGTAAGTTAACATCGTTGCAAAATTAACTGAAATATTGATTCAATCAAGATGGAGAGTGTGCTTTGTCGTTGTGTTGCAGCCAGGTGTTGATAGAGTAGCAACAATAAGCAGTCAGCAGTGGGATGAAATTTTATCTATCATGGGAGAGAAAGGTTCGTCCTCATCTACATGATTTGATCATTGAATTATAAAATAATTAGTTTGAAATATGCACAGATGGATGAATCAAGACACTCAGCAAATTTTGATATTTATATATGCAGAAAGCTGTCCAAACACCAACATTGCGAAAGGGCACTAATAATTCTTTTGTATGAAAGAAGCAACCGCGAACCATGTCAAATGTGGTTCTTGTTACTGGCATCCTGCTTATCGTGTTCATCCTTTGAAGGCCATTTAGCAAAAGAATTTAATCCAGTTGGAGCAGCATGGATGGTATGCTGTAAGCAAGACCAGAGCAGCGGAGGAGGATCCATGAAATTAGAGGGTCCCATTCAAAAAGCAGCGGGAGGCTTTGTTTGTTGGTGCCCTAGCTGTTTCCCGAGCACTCTCCAATCATTGATGGACTGGCTCGTATCGATATAAAGGGAACGGAACCGTACTATAACCCGGATCCACTGGTCCGTGGACCCAAAGACCGTTTCGTTACTAATTTACGATGGCCTTTTCAATTCACAGGTGTGTGATGACCGGACCCACCATACCTGACCGGACCGGTTCGTGCATCGGGCCGAGGAATAAGAAACCCGTGCCGGTCCGATCGGAGAGACACGAGAAATTGGAGAGATCGCCGAAAGGAACGACAGTCTCTCGTCTCATGGTCATCGGAGATTTCTGCAAGTAGGCAACGCGCAGCAGCGCTCGGCCAGGCGCCGCGCGTTGTAAATTAACGGTGGTCCCCGCCGACGCTGACGGTGAAGGGGTTGGTGGCTAAATAATCGGATTTAATTGCGGCCCGGTCTACCGCAAGATCCTGAGATCCAAGGGACCAGATCTCTCGGGAAGCTGCGCTGCGTGACAGCGGGGGGGCCATCACGAGGTCGGCCTCTCCACGCTTTTAAAAAAAAAAAAAAAAAAGGAGAAATTTCCGAAAACGGCAAAAGGGCAAACGAAATGACGGTTCTGACCTCAGACGAAGTGGAGTGACGGGATGGAAAGGGATAAATACGGAAGACGGAGTGGGATTGCGCGTGACGTCGAGGGAGGCGCAAGGTCTCGTTACCGGAAGGGGGGTGGGGTGTGTGGATCCGCAGGATATCCTCCCAGTCCCAGACTTTTTAATTCTTTTGCGCCGAGGAGGAGGAGGAGGAGGAGGAGACCGTCATGGTTGGGTGGGTGGAGTTAAGAGTGGGATTTGACGGTCGCGGACGGTTTGACGTCATGAGGTGGAAGGGTATTTCATTTGATTTGACTCCATCACGTCGCGTGTGGCTTTAGGTTGGTCAGACGTGGTTGACCTCGTAAGCGTGCGCGAGCCATTGGCCTCGTGCTGCTGCGTGGGCCATGTCACAGACTGAGCATGTGAGATAAATTTTTTTTTTTATAATAATATTTTTAAATAAAAAATTATTAAAATAGATGTTTCATGATATATTTATCGAAATAGATGATTTTAATCGACGTGGCGGTGACGAAACATCTGAGTTCAACTTTTCAAAAGACAATCTAACTCTATTTTTTGAAAAAACGAAATACTTATAAACCTACATTATTTTTTTTAAATTTAATTTTAAAATTTGATGTGACATAAATTAAATCGATAATATTGAATTCGTCTTATGGAAAGACGAATTTAGTTTTGAATTCATCTTTCTAACGGACGAATTCAAAACCAAATTTCTTTTTTTATATGATTTTATAAATATTATTATTATTATTAAATAAAATTAATAAATTTTAATTTTAAATAAATAAATAAATAATAAAAAATTAGTATTAATTAAAATTTTATATATTATTTTTTTGATAATATTAATTATTATATTATTTTAAGATAATATTAATTAACTATATAAAAATAATATTAATTTAAAATTAATAATAATTTACCTAAAAAATAATATTAATTGAAAATAATTATAATAATATATTATAATATATTATATTGTAATAATTATTTTATATTCTAAAATATAATAAATATATTATAATTTATTAGATTATATATTATAATTTTTATAATATAGTATAAATTTTTTTAAAAAAAATAAAAAAATAAAAAATAATCAAAAAATAATATAATAATTAATATTATCAAATGTTGCCGATCCCGCCGCCGCGCCTGTGGCTTCGGAACCGCCGATCCGACTAGACCGTCCTGCCCCTAGGGCCTCCTTGCTAGACCGAACCTACAAGGCAAGGTCAGAAAACCCTGGCCGGGGATTCCGGCGAGGGAGCTCTGACGGTCAAGTTAGTAGACGGCGAGAGGGAACAGATTCTCTGGGACGGGCCCCCGAAGGAGCTCCAGACTCAGAGAGCGTGCTAGTAAGAAAGGTGCCAGAGAGGCCGGAAACCCGGCTAGGTTCCTCTGCCGAGCTCACGCCAAACGGCCCCCTCTTGGGACCTTGGATCTCGCTCTTAAAGCGGAGACTCCAGCCTTTGTTTCTTGCTTCCCTTCACTTACCTTGTCGACTATTCTTTCCTTCTTTTTATCTCCTCCCGTCGCCCCCTCGTTTTCCGCTCCTGGGAGGCTCCCTTGTTGCTTTCATCTCCTTCCCTCCGCCCCTTTCTCTTTCCTCTTTTGGTTCAGAGGGCCGGGCGGCTTTCCGGCCTCGTTTGCTGAGCCCAGCGGGGAAAGAGTAGGGGAGGGGGGCGTTGGTCAGACTGTCGACCAGACCTCGGGCCGAGCGTGAGCGCTCTCCTTCCCAGGCGCCGACGCTGTCCGTTATTGGATCCTGTTTTATCAGGGCCTCGTCTCTCGACTGCGGAACATGTCAGGCCGGCGTAAGTGATGTTTCGCGTGTCGCCGCCGTCCTTACAGGGTGCCTTTCTCAGGGTGCGGCATGCACGGCTCGAGGGGCAACCTCGGAGCCCGCGCCTCCATTCTTGGGACCTTCTCTGTACGGGCTGGCCTACGTCGGCCGAGGTGGACCTCTCTTGGATGGACACCTGGCGGAAGTAGCAGAACGATGCTCGGCTTCGGCCGAGGTGGTCCCATCTCCGGGCGCCACCTGGCGAAGGAGCGAAGGGGCCGCCGGACTCGGCCGAGGTGGACCCCTCCTAGGTGGACACCTGGCGGAGCGGCAGAAGGATGCTCGGCTTCGGCCGAGGTGGTCCCGTCTCCGGGCGCCACCTGGCGAAGGAGCGAAGGGGTCGCCAGACTCGGCCGAGGTGGACCCCTCCTGGGTGGACACCTGGCGGAGCGGCAGAAGGACGCTCGGCTTCGGCCGAGGTGGTCCCGTCTCCGGGCGCCACCTGGCGAAGGAGCGAAGGGGCCCGGCTCGACCTCGGCCGAGGTGGGACCGTCTCAGGGCGCCACCTGGCGAGGGAGTGGGGGAGCCACCGAACTCGGCCGAGGTTGACCCCTCCTGGATGGACACCTGGCGGAGCGGCATAAGGATGCTCGGCTTCGGCCGAGGTGGTCCCATCTCCGGGCGCCACCTGGCGAAGGAGCGAAGGGGCCCGGCTCGACCTCGGCCGAGGTGGGACCGTCTCAGGGCGCCACCTGGCGAGGGAGCGGGGGAGCCGCCGAACTCGGCCGAGGTGGACCCCTCCTGGGTGGACACCTGGCGAAGCGGCAGAAGGATGCTCGACTTCGGCCGAGGTGGTCCCGTCTCCGGGCGCCACCTGGCGAAGGAGCGAAGGGGTCGCCAGACTCGACCGAGGTGGAACCCTCCTGGGTGGACACCTGGCGGAGCGGCAGAAGGACGCTCGGCTTCGGCCGAGGTGGTCCCGTCTCCGGGTGCCACCTGGCGAAGGAGCGAAGGGGCCCGGCTCGACCTCGGCCGAGGTGGGACCGTCTCAGGGCGCCACCTGGCGAGGGAGTGGGGGAGCCACCGAACTCGGCCGAGGTTGACCCCTCCTAGGTGGACACCTGGCGGAGCGGCATAAGGATGCTCGGCTTCGACCGAGGTGGTCCCGTCTCCGGGCGCCACCTGGCGAAGGAGCGAAGGGGCCCGGCTCGACCTCGGTCGAGGTGGGACCATCTCAGGGCGCCACCTGGTGAGGGAGCGGGGGAGCCGCCGAACTCGACCGAGGTGGACCCCTCCTAGGTGGACACCTGGCGGAGCGATAGAAGGATGCTCGGCTTCGGCCGAGGTGGTCCCATCTCCGGGCGCCACTTGGCGAAGGAGCGAAGGGGCCCGGCTCGACCTCGGCCGAGATGGGACCGTCTCAGGGCGCTACCTGGCGAGGGAGCGGGGGAGCCGCCGGACTCGGCCGAGGTGGACCCCTCCTGGGTGGACACCTGGCGGAGCGGCAGAAGGATGCTCGGCTTCGACCGAGGTGGTCCCGTCTCCGGGCGCCACTTGGCGAAAGAGCGAAGGGGCCGCCGGACTCGGCCGAGGTGGACCCCTCCTAGGTGGACACCTGGCGGAGCGGCAGAAGGACGCTCGGCTTCGGCCGAGGTGGTCCCGTCTCCGGGCGCCACCTGGCGTAGGAGCGAAGAGGCCCGGCTCGACCTCGGCCGAGGTGGGACCGTCTCAGGGCGCCACCTGGCGAGGGAGCGGGGGAGCCACCGAACTCGGCCGAGGTGGACCCCT
Source organism: Areca catechu (assembly GCA_021397845.1). NCBI lineage: Eukaryota > Viridiplantae > Streptophyta > Magnoliopsida > Arecales > Arecaceae > Areca > Areca catechu. The sequence goes on along the minus strand of CM038039.1, from coordinate 1,962,730 downwards.
CCTGGGTGGACACCTGGCGGAGCGGTAGAAGGATGCTCGGCTTCGGCCGAGGTGGTCCCATCTCCGGGCGCCACTTGGCGATGGAGCGAAGGGGCCCGGCTCGACTTCGGCCGAGGTGGGACCGTCTCAGGGCGCCACCTGGCGAGGGAGCGGGGGAGCCGCCGGACTCGGCCGAGGTGGACCCCTCCTGGGTGGACACCTGGCGGAGCGGCAGAAGGATGCTCGGCTTCAGCTGAGGTGGTCCCGTCTCCTGGCGCCACCTGGTGAAAGAGCGAAGGGGCCGCCGGACTCGGCCGAGGTGGACCCCTCCTGGGTGGACACCTGGCGGAGCGGCAGAAGGACGCTCGGCTTCGATCGAGGTGGTCCCGTCTCCGGGCGCCACCTGGCGAAGGAGCGAAGGAGCGAAGGGGCCCGGCTCGACCTCAGCCGAGGTGGGACCGTCTCAGGGCGCCACCTGGCGAGGGAGCGGGGGAGCCGCCAAACTCGGCCAAGGTGGACCCCTCCTGGGTGGACACCTGGCGGAGCGACAGAAGGATACTCGGCTTCGGCCGAGGTGGTCCCGTCTTCGGGCGCCACCTGGCGAAGGAGCGAATGGGCCCGGCTCGACCTTGGCCGAGGTGGGACCGTCTCAGGGCGCCACCTGGCGAGGGAGCGGGGGAGCCGCCGAACTCGGCCGAGGTGGACCCCTCCTTGGTGGACACCTAGCGGAGCGGCAGAAGGATGCTCGGCTTCGGCCGAGGTGGTCCTGTCTCCGGGCGCCGCCTGGCGAAGGAGCGAAGGGGCTCGGCTCGACCTCGGCTGAGGTGGGACCGTCTCAGGGCGCCACCTGGCGAGGGAGCGGGGGAGCCGCCGAACTCGGCCGAGGTGGACCCCTCATGGGTGGACACCTGGCGGAGCGGCAGAAGGACGCTCGGCTTCGGCCGAGGTGGTCCCGTCTCCGGGCGCCACCTGGCGAAGGGGCGGGGGAGCCGCCGAACTCGACCAAGATGGACCCCTCCTGGGTGGACACCTGGCGGAGCTGCAGAAGGACGCTCAGCTTCGGCCGAGGTGGTCCCGTCTCCGGGCGCCACCTGGCGAAGGAGTGAGGGGCCCGGCTCGACCTCGGCCGAGGTGGGATCGTCTCTGGATGCCACCTGGCGAGGGAGCGGAGGAGCCGCCGGACTCGGCCGAGGTGGACCCTTCCTGGGTGGACACCTGGCGGAGCGGCAGAAGGACGCTCGGCTTCGGCCGAGGTGGTCCCGTCTCCGGGCGCCACCTGGCGAAGGAGCGAAGGGGCCCGGCTCGACCTCGGCCGAGGTGGGACCGTCTCAGGGTGCCACCTGGCGAGGGAACGGGGGAGCCGCCGAACTCGAACGAGGTGGACCCCTCCTGGGTGGACACCTGGCGGGGCGGCAAAAGGATGATCGGCCTCGGCCGAGCTCGACCTCGACGGGATGGGCTGCTTCTGACTCAGCCGAAAAAAACTCCATGTGGCTCGGATCATGCCCAACAGAATCTGAGACATGCCACGTCATCGTTACGGCCGTAACAATTATCAAAAACATAATATATAAAATTTTAATTAATTTTAATTTTTTATTATTTATTTATTTATTTAAAATTAAAATTTATTAATTTTATTTAAAAATAATAATAATATTTATAAAATTATAAAAAAAAAGAAATTTGGTTTTGAATTCATCTGTTAGAAAGACGAATTCAATATCACATCAATTTAATTCGTATCACATCAAATTTTAAAATTAAATTAAAAAAAAAATAATATCGGTTTATAAGGATTTCGTCTTTTCAAAAGATGAAGTTGGATTCATCTTTTGAAAAGACGAACTCAGATACCCCGTCACCGCCATGTTGGCCGAAATTACCTATTTCGATAAATATACCCTGAAACACCTATTTTGATAATTTTTTATTTAAAAAATATTATTTTTTTAAAAAAATTCCTATGAGATATTCCTACATTGCGGTTTTTCTTTTTTCTCCCCGCACTCAAAGCTTCCCCTATATTTTGAATTATTTATGTAAACTCATGAAAAATCTACATATTTTTAAAATAAAAATAATATTTTATAGAACAAAAATATATTTAAAAACTTATTATATTTTTTTTACAAATCCTATCGTTGATAATTGTGACGAAAATTATATAAAATATATATTATTAAATATAATATTAGATAATTACCTGGCGGGATGGAAGTCTACGGGTAGTTACATCGAAATTTATCCTCCCATCCCTTTTACTTATCCAAGAAAAAAATAAGATAATTAGAGAGAATAAAAAAATGATATGCTAGATAGGTAATATATATATATATATATATATATATATATAGAATCCATCTTTAAAAAAAATTCTCTAGCATTATTAAAGACAAAACAAGAGGGTCATTCATATCCATAAAAAATATATAAAATAAAAATGAAGCCGACCTGATATCTAAGCATATTTTAACTATAAATCAACCAAAATAGATACGAAAAAAAAATATTTCGAGGTTACTCTTGATGTCTCGAATTTATATTTGAGATATAGATTTGAAAGTTATCAATCTTTGTACCAAGGTATCTACATATTTTACTATTTATTTCATATTCAACTGTAGTCATACTATCTTGGAAGCAATCGAGACATCTTTATAATTAACTTTAAATTAAGGATACATAGTTGATGTCTTATAAGTAGTTGACCTTTATACTGAGTAGAAATATCTTCAAACCTTGATTGCTTAGCTAATCACTTCAAATTCAATCCAAATCTTATCATCCATGTGATTCATGATTTCATTCTGACACTTTAATTAAATGGTCTCCTGACTTACATGGCAACCATTCACACCATGTAAAAGAGGTCAAAAATAATAACTATCATTATATGGAAAGCATATAAAGACTAAAATTTTTTAATCATACTATTATCAGTTACGATCTCTTTTATCCATGGGAGCGAATGAATGTTATAATACAGCAACGACATGATTAATAATCCGATACTTTCAAATTTGCTCATTTTCTCAACTCAATTCTATAAAAAATCAGAGTTCCAGGATTTCAGGTAAGCAACTCTTTTCTACCTTTACTACTTCTTATCTGTTTCAGATCTTTGACTTGAGAATCGGAGGGTTCTGATCAAAGTTAATTCCGGCCGTGGACTTTGTTTCATAGGTTAGTCTAGTGGTGACTCTCACCAATCAATACTAGTTCTATCTCGAGTCGAAATATGTAGCAACAAAATTTATATACTCAATTCTAACTAGTTTAAGATTAAAACTTGGTTGAGTCGAGTTGAGTATTTTAAGTTAGACAAAAAAAATCAGATCTTTTTAATTCTATATGTCGAATAATAATAGGCATTTTTATGCCATTTTGCTAGTACAAAATCTATTAGAAGAAATAAGAATGAAAAGTAAATTGATGGCATCTTTACATGTTTAGTTGTTGGTACCTATATTAATAATGGATAATACACTTCCTCATACTTGTTGATCGCTTGTCAAATTTTCAATTCATTAGAGGAGCATTTAGTTGATGATCAAAACCAAAATTAGAATGGATTGAAATGAAAATTGGAATGGTTATATCCTTCAATGTATTTGATTTGTAATCGAAATAGGAATCAAAATTGGAATGAAACATGAATACTAAAGAAGGGCAGGAATTCGATTTTAGAGAAATGTAACATTCCCATTCTCCTTGAAATTGGTATTTGTATGAATTTTTTTTGAATCAAATTACTAGAATGGGAGACATGCATTTTTCATTTCCGATTCAAAGTTCAACTCCCTCCAACCAACTATATCCTAGATGAAATTCAACTTTCCGGTTTATGGAAATAAGAAATTCTTTTTCTAAATTTCACATGATATCTAGAGCCATGAATAATTATTCAAACAATAATTTAGGACAAGCCCGTACGTTCTAAACAGGCATCTACACGTCTGTTGGACCAGGGCTGATCAAGGACAGATGAAAAGGTTGTTGGCCCAAGTTCCTTCTTGAACCATGACTCGGGTCTGGCCCACTAGCACATTACCTCTCTCGACTTGAGCAGGATTCATATTCACAAAATGGGCTGGATTTGGATTTCAAGAGCGGTTTCCATTGCTATCGATGGTACTGGGCCTTTTGAACCTATCTAAATGTGCCTCTAGATAGCGTGGTTGAAAAACTTCCCTCTCCAGTTCCCCTCCTTCCAAATGAATAATGGCGTTTGCATCCGTGAAATTGATGGGGATTGTATCTTTTGCAATGAAATAATCCATCATGGGTCATCCACTGCACAGATCTTGAAGCACTCAAATTCTATGTTTATATATCTGCACAGATCTTAAAGTGATCCAACTGTGAATTCTCACACGAAGAAAGGTCGATCCTCCTTTTGTGCAAAAGATACAACGGCCCACCAACCCCCTGTGAAACAATAGAATGATACAAGAATCTCGCGCGCAAATCATCTACGATGCATAGCTTTCATCTAGCATATCTAATAGGTACTATCAACGGGCAAGTTTTGTTTATCGATCGAACTTTTGATTGCAGGTCTTTTATATGTGCGTTAGTTTTTGAAAGTGGAATTTGGAATAATAATAAAGTTGCTCTATTACGATACGTATAGTCACGGTTTCAGATTATAGAAAAAACTTTTCACTGTAGATATTTATTCAACTCTTCCTGCGAGATCGATCCTTGTGTGCTGGTTGCTCTTTTATTTTACATATCGTCTCGACCCATGCATATCATGATAATTTTGTTTATATCACATCCACAATATGTCCTCCTTTGAGTAGATTAATGCGATGTTAATTATGTTGATTTCTTATTTGCCAAAGCATCTGTCAAGAGGAAAATCTCAAAAAGTTTTCTAATAGCTATATATATATATATAAAGCAAACATTTCCCATTTGTAGTATACAATCCTACTCAACTGTACTGCAACACGACAGCTTATGGTACTTCAATTCTGATTGGCGTATGTGGATCTTCCTTCATGCTGCCACTTGCCAGTGACACCAAATAGATTTGGATGTTTATCAACGGGGCCCACTTAATTAAGCCTCTTTCAGCTCTTCTTTTCCTTGCTGCTTCTTCGATTAGATATAAAACGTCAACTTAAGTTCTCCGTGTAAGAATTATAAAGAGTCCCACTGGAATCGATCTCTTAATTTTTCCTTTCAAATTCGATAGTATATATACATATCCGTATTTCGTTTACACAAAGGTATTGAAGAAAGAAACGAAATATATAACTAAGACTGTAAACAAACCAATACTGGCCTGATTGCCTAAAGCGAATAGCAACTACTTTTGTACGGAATCGGAAACTCCCCAACCTTGGGAGCATTTTTATGATCTACAAACCCGTCGGTTCTCGGACCGGTTGGTGGCCGGGGAAGATTCTCCGGCACTATATTCTCGAGAGAGTTAACGTGCCACGGAGGACACTTCCTCCTGTCACTCCACCGCACCACCTTTCCTTCCGATACCTCCATGACCTTCAGGTCATCTGCAGCAGCAAAGACCGCGCTGCCGCCGGCGGTACTCGAGCCAATTATGATGCATGCTGCGGTCGCGATGCACCGGCTTTGCCATCTCACTTCTTTGCTCGCGGACCTGAACAGATACCATGATCATTAACAAACTAAATTTGATCCAGAGTTTTGAATTACGCACGTGTACGTGTGTGTGTATATATATATATATATATAGCGTATTCTAGCATTTAACGTCGGAGTGCAGGAAAATTAGAACTCACCGTGGTGTTAGAGTGGTTTTGTTCAACGGAGAGTGGCTTAGGGGAGGAGGAGGAGGAGGAGATGGAGGGGAAGAGGATTTGAGGCAGGAGCTGATAGAAATGGCCATGTCCTCTCTCTGTTAATTTTATGAGGAGACGTGCCTTCTGGTTTAGAACTACGGTTGATGATTTTGGTGGGGGCCGGCGGTTAATTTTATGGAGAGAGCAGGGCATACATATAGCTGCCCGGAGAGGGGATGGAAGGGTAGGGGGACGGGTTGCGGGTGGTTGGTCAGATCACGGCTGTTGATGAGGACACCGACGGTGGATTTTAGCGGTGAGGGGCACGTGGATCTGGGGAGGCCAACCAATCAGAAAGGACAGGTTCCTTTCCTGCCGTCCGGAATTCCCGACTTTGGATGACACGTCGGGTGTGGTGGACCCCGTAGGTCAGATATTAATGTACAGGACTGGGCACTGGGACTTGATCATCCGTCTGATTATGATTTGATGGCAGTGGAGGGTGCCGTGTATGCCCTGCCCGACGTAGCCAAGTCGAGCACATCACGGCTCCGAGCATGGAATGTAGCGCCGGCTGAAAGTTGGATACACGTTTTACCTTTTGTATTCCTTTTTTTTAAATTATAATACACGTTTTTCTCGTACCATTCGGTTGGGAAGTTTGGGAAGCCGATAATATTCCATGTTTTTACCATTTAATCGGTAGATTAGGCATCCCCAAATTACAAATCAATTTCAAGATAATTATATTCAATGATTCGGGTTTTTGGCGTGGAATCCTATCATCCTATTTAGATTTAATTAAATGCAAACGGTGATCCATGAATCCAAGTCTGTTTCTTAATTAGATAAATATGTACTGATAGACAATTAGGGTTTAGTTTCTTCTTATTTCTAATTAATTTTATATAAATATAGCATTGTTTGGATGTTTAAATCTAAAATTCTATAAAATTTATGAATCAAACTATTGCTATCTACGACACCATAGCCTGTAGCTCTGGTGAAATTTGGTTGAGTTGATCTCCCCGAAAGCATCAGACTCTTCGTCTTCGCACATTCCCGGCTGGTCGATCCTACAAAAAAAAAAAAAAAGAAGACCCGGACTAGGGATCCCTGCAGGGACACTCCAACGGTCAAGTTAGTAAGGCGACCAAGAAAAACAGATCCTCTATGACGAAAGCTTGGAGTGCTACCGCGTAGAGGGAGATAAAAGAGATTGGAAAAACTTAAGTTTAAGGGGTTGTTCGATATTTCAATCCTTCATCTTTGCTTGCTTACTCTTTTACCTTCTCTCTCTTGGTTCACTCTTTATCCTAGAGATCCTTCTCACCATTATATAGAAATTGATTTAGCTAGACCGGGTTTGGAGCCTTGGTTGGGTGCCTCTCCCAGAGCATCCATTGTAGAAGGGATACAAGCTCTTCAGAGTCCCGTTGGACAAGGTCCGAGGTTTCCGGAAGAAGGTCTTCTTATAAGGGATGTAGTCAGCGTGTTGTAGAGTCTGCCTCCTGATGGAGCGATCCCTTGCATAAGGTTTAGATAGCATGCCACATGATCTGGAGTTACGGTTGAGTGCTTCTACTTACAGGGGGTGCAAATGGCATGCGACAAGGCCTGGACCCTTGGCAGAGCATTCCTCTTGCGGGAAGTGCAGACAGCATGCTACAGGGCCTGGAACCCCGGCAGAGCACTCCCATAGCAGGAGATGTAGGCAGCATGCTACAGAGCCTGGAACCCCAGTAAAGCACTCCTCTTGTAAAAGATGCAAGCGGTGTGCTATAGGGCCTGGAGCCCTGGTGGAACACTCCTCTTGCAGGATATGTAGGTGGCGTGTTAAAGGGCCTGAAGCCCCGATGGAGCACTCCTCTTACAGGAAGTGCGGGCAGCGTTCTACAGGGCCTGCAGCCCTAGTGGAGCACACACCTTCGCAAGAGTTGCTACAGATCCGGCGGAGATGGCAACGTCGCGCCCTTATGTCACTATCCGGGCCTCTCTCGTGTTTGTCCTTTGAGAGTCGTGTCTCGCCTTCTACTATTCCTCCCACCACGGTTGGGGAGAATATCTTCTTTCTCTTAGGGACTTGGTTCAGCCGCAAGCTCAACTGGTCTGAAGCTCTCTTCGACCAGGAGCTCACCTTGGACGGGAGCTCGACCTCGGCTAGGAACTTAACCTTGGATGGGTGCTCGATGCCAGATGGGAGCTCATCTCAGATGGGAGCTCGACATTTGCCAGGAGCTCACCTCGGATGGAAGCTCAACCTCGATTGGGAGCTCGATCTCGGATGGGAGCTCACATCGGACGGAAGCTCGATCTCGGTTGGGACTCGACATCGGCTGTTGGAGCCAACCCGCTCCACGGAATGCTCGGGATCCAACTTGATACCGCCATGGCGGAAAGGGAACACATCACCAGGGAAGAGATGTAGGAGAAAAAGAGAGATTGCTTTATTCCTTTGGAGAAGAACCTTGTTACAATAAACAAGACAACACCCGACAGCACCCCTTCTAAAAGTCCAGAAGCTTCTTGCCGTCCTGCATGTCTTCTCTCTTATAGGTCTCATGCCTCAAGAATCCACGTATGCCATGCACGGACAATACCTCAATGTGCATCTCTTCTCCAAAGCCCTGTGAAATATCATCACGGCACAAGCCCTCCACGTGATATCTCCCCACGTGCACCTCTCTGCAGCCCATCACCATGGCCGTGCCTCCTTTCATCGAAAAGTGCTCCACCTGCAGACTACATCACGCAGGATCCTTGCACAGCCATGTCTCCCATGCGGACTCCCTCACATGTGGTCTCCAAGAAGCCTCCATCTTGGAACCATGAGCTAAGCCCCACGGACCAAGGCCTACACGTTGATCTCTCCACGGTCTTCACATGACTGTGAGACCCCAAAGGGGTCGATCTCTTGGACCCTCTTACCGCACACCCCATCCTCTCATATTTATAACACATGGGGGCGTTGAAGCCTTCTTGGATTGGGCGTCTGATCTTGGACTTCTTGTTGGACTGCAACTACCTCTTGAATCTTGTTAGGACTCAATCACATGGGCGGTCAGGACTTGTCTTAGGCCAATAACAAACTGATTAGTACACCTCACATGGTTAGACTTCTTAATTGGTTACAACCAACCAACTGGCTAACATCCTAACCAATTTAACTAACCTGGACCCAACCCCATAACCCAATTGGGTTATGTTACAATCTCTAAAAAAAACTCCCCCTCATATTCAATGAAAAACTCTCAATCCTGGATCAAACCCCTTGACCCAGCATGACTTAGAAGGGTCCCTGCGAAAAATTCCAGAAATCTCTTGGAACACTTCCAAGACAGCTTGGGACACGCCCCAAGCTCCAGGGATTGCTTCCAGCATCCATGCCATAGTCTTCCAAGTTTCTCCAAAACTTGGGAGCACCATACAAAATCCTATATCGGCCAAGCATCAAACATTGGTGCCACGTTAACAACTATTAAAATCATGCTATACCATGTCTACATTTTTAAAAAACTTAGTATCTCATGGTCTGGTCCAAATTTTGTAGAAAGATAAAAGATATGCTGCAATCATTTTTTCTTTTTTAGTTTTCTATTACTTTTAGGTTGTTAACCATGTATTAAATTGGGTAGATTTTTTTTTTAGTAATAACGTTTGGTATGAATTGATTTTATATTGATCTAGATATAACTCAATAATAGATCGAGCTTTTCCGGAGTTGCTTGTGTTATATACATTGTCAAGGGGGAAAAAAAAAAAAAAATAGAGAAGTTGGTATCACTTCGTCTTTTGAACCTTGGGTGCAGTCTCCGTGCGATTTGAACCGTATTAGCCTATGCTTTCGGAACACCACCAGGACTGCAAAGTCGACACGAGGCACTTATCATGCAGTACGGATCTTTAATACGAATTCAATTTCGTGTAATCTACATTTTGGGAACGCCGGGATTTGTATATAATATTTATCTTATCTTTTTATTTTTATTTTTTTTTGATGGAAAAATATTTTTTCTTATCTTTTGTCATGTCCAGCTGGCTCGCTAACCGGACCGCCACTCTTGCTGAGATCCAATCGGACCGCTCTTATAGACTTTCGAACGCTCTTTTTCGGAGGTCGATTCGTTCCTTCTTTGAAGATCCGATCGACGTTCTCCTTCGAGGGTTCAACCGATCCATGGAAGTAGAGGTCCGAACGATCCATTTCTATTGAGATCTCCTGCTGAAACTCCGACGGACGCTCTTCTTCAGAGATCCGACCGGTCTTCCCAGTCGAGATCCATACGACCCATTAATACGGAAGTCCGAGTCACCCCGTCCGTTAGAGGTCTGACAGAGGCGCTCTTATAGAGATCCGGTTGACTCTCTTCATCAAAAATCCGACTGCACTCTATAGTCGAAGTCCGACCAACCCACTCCAATTCCAGAAGTAACTTAAAGGCTCCAGAAGTCTCTTCCAGCTGGTACCAGAATTCTATTATAACGGACACGACGACGTGGCCACGTCCTGGTGCCACCTGGCTACTATCCTGATTCTCTTAGGGACAAATCGGACATTCTCTGCCTATCCCCTGATAGAATTTGATAGTATTCCACGCCTATATAAGGTAAACCGAGGGACACGGAGGATAAGCAAGCTAATACAGACACATTTCTTCTCCATACGCTGTCTCTTTGATTCCTCCATTCTGTTGCCCTCAAGCTTCCGCTAATTTAAGCATCGGAGTGTCCCCCGTCGGAACACCACCGGTCATTGAAGATTTTATTGGAGGAATCGGAAGAAGGGTGCTTCAGCTCAACCATCCGAGCCCGATCCGGAAGAAGTTGCAGCAACATCTTCGAAATGTGCCAAGATATTTCTTTCTCAAGTTTGATCTAGCGTGGGCAAGCTGCTTACCGGGACGGGTCTTGATAGTCCGAATGTCCAAGCTAACTCGAACTTGTAATTGGGAACTGTTATGTACATATGATCATCGATAGGGGGCCCGGCCGAGTGAAAGAGGGCTCGAGTGGCTGCTGGACCACCCCCTCGTCGGAGGCTCGGAGCATACTTGCAATGCTTCGTTGGGCCATCGAACTTCATGCTCGTTTGTTCGCCATGCCTAGGGCCAATGCAGTGTTTTCTTTTTCCCTTTCCTGATGGTAATTCTTATGAAACTCCAGATTTTTTGAAATTTCTATGTCCAGATTGTTTATCGCCATTCATCATTTAATCCTTAGGGTTTTGTATGATTTAGTTAATTTGTGTTTCTGTCTCTGTGTTTCCCTCCGTGCATTAATTTGCGAGAGCAGGTTTGCTTTCATGTTTTCAGGCTTTGGACTGGTATAGTTAGTTCACTTCTGCGTGAATGACTTGGTAATTAATTTTGGCAATATCTGAAACGAAATATGAAGCACCTTTTCTCCCTTCATTCCAGGGGTTGACCATAGCTTAAATTTTTGAGAGGCTACATTTGATAGTTCAACGCAAAAACCGAAGCTGTCAACTGCCAAGCAAACATTCATTAGTGAAAGGAATTATCAATGCCTGGATGTGCAACTTTTGGGGACTAAAAAGAGCCCCTAAACTAGACCTGTACCCTGTGTCGTATATCAAAACTTGGATCTCTTTTTTCATTGGAGAAATTGGACGCGAGCCTGGTTGCAGATTGTTTCATAGAGGAGTTGATCCAATCGGACCGGTTAAAATGGCAATGTTATTAATTGGAGGCAAACTTTGAAGTGAATCCTGGATCGCTTTGGTTAGTGTTGGTGTGGAGTCCCTGTTATGGTCGGTCGGAGCTGCTGCATTACAGGACCGCTCTCCGGTTCATTTGCAAAACAGGTCTATTGCCAGAGTTGCTCCGGCGGGGGACACTCCGATGCCTAAGTCAGAGACGGGCCCCAGCCACAGAATGGGGAAGATTCTCGAGAAGCAGAGAGAAAGGCCCTTGGAATTTAGATTGTGTGTATATGTACCTCTCTCGAGCATTTCCTCTTACCGCTATTTATAAAGGGGCCATCCGGCCTGCGGATCCGTTCTTTTCCAGTGATTACGGGGAGTTAATTTTCCCCATGATTGGCAATCGTGGGTTGTCATTGAGCGGTTCCGGCCAGACCGGAGGCGTGGCAGCTGGAGTTACGTGCCATGATCATGGCATGGAGATTGTTGACAGTAACCGTTGGTCACTGTTGCCTATCTGGGACAGATCGTGGACCCATCTTTAGATTTTTCCTATTTAGGGAGATTCTCATAATTAAATCGGGAATCTCCCCGTCTTTGGATCTTCTCGGTCGGAGATCCTGTCTTCTGCATGAGTCGAGGACTTGGTGTTTACCAGGAGCCGGAGATCGTGTCTTCGACAGGAAACGAAGAGCATGTCTTTGGAAGTCGACGAGAAGCCTGGTCTTCGGTCAGGGCCTAAGATATAACCCGAAGGTCTTGCCTTCGGATGTCGTAGGCCGGCGGAGAGCTTTAGGTTGCCCATGGTTGGCCTGATCTGTCTAGGTTCGAAGTCGTTGGTTCGGAAGGAAGGTCTTCGGTCAGCTGAACCGGTGTTCGGTTCGTACTTGGACAAGGATACCCCAACGTAGCCCCCTACTCTCAGTTTTCGAAGCGAATGTTTGCCTCGAGAAGTGAGAGTACCAATGCTTTGTTGTTTTCCTCCTAGAAGATAGTGTAGTGGATGATCATGAGATCTCTGATTAGACTGCTCATCATGACTGCTGGTTGATTTGGGAATCAGGCGATGGACAGCTATCACTTCCTGGTTGGGGGAGAAGAAAAGAGCGAGCGGCCCTGGGACCGTCTCTTCTTTTCCTGTTGCACGATGGTTCAGCCAATCTTTCGGTTGAGATTTGGATGGTTGTGGTGGCTTCTCCCTGCCCGTTGGATGATGGATGCACTTCATCTTGGCCGCTGGTTTAAGATGGGTTACCTCCTCGGGTAACCCTTTGTCAAATTGACCTGGTGGGACCTCAGAGGCTCCTGGTCTCCTTTTGGGAAAGAGAGAAGGTCTGGCTGAGGAAGCTTCTTCAACCTCGCCTCATTCTTCGCTCAGCCTTCCCTGTTCTTGACTACCAGTCTATTCTGCAGGTAGAGTCTTCCTTCTACCTTTTTGTTTCATTCTGTTATCATGGAAGAAGTTGTAGAAAGTCAGGGGGGACAAGTTGGACCCTCGGGGGCCGGTGACGTAGTAGGTCCGGAGTCGATCCCTAGTTCAGTTTCACAGGAAAAGATGACTCTTCTTCAGGAACGCTATCGCATTCCCGAGGGGTTTCCTTTCATTCTCCCCGTACCTAAGGAACGGGCAAACAAACCTCCTCCTGGGTGCCTAGCCGTGTACGAAGACCATATGAAGGCTGGCGTTCGATTTCCCCTGCATCCTTTTTTCATCAGAATCTTTCGTTTGTACCAAGTAGTGCCGGCACAATTGACCCTGAATAGCATCCGGAACATCTACGGGTTTCTGGTTCTGTGCTGTATTGCCGACATAGAACCTAGGACCAACTTATTCACAGCCCTTTTTGTACTCAAGAGGGATTTCCATAGCAGCGGATGGTGGGTGATCAGCCCTCGGCCGAGCCGCAAGATCATCAAGGACATGCCCAGCGCCATCCACGGGTGGAAACCTGTTTTTGCGTTTGTATTGTCCATTGATCCATGGGGCTTCAACACTGTTTGGAAGAAGCCTCGTCTAACCGCCAATGACGGGAAGAAGGTCTTGGCGGCTGACCAGTCGGACTACGATCTTCTGATCAATTTGGAAGTCGCTCCTATCCGTGAGTTGTTGGAGGAGAGAAATCTCTATCTTGCGGGGATTAGCAAGTTCTCCGTATTAGGTATAGTGGCGGAAATTTCTACTCATCTTCCCCTATTTTTGTTGTAGCTCGGTCAACTTAAAGAAGTTTCTCTGCTTGTAGGTGGTGGAATGAAGCCTGGCATGAGCTGGCTCCGTCAGACCTCTGAGAAGAGGGTAGCTCAAGCCCTTCTCACAAGGTCAGCAGTTCGGAAGAAGGTCCGAAGAGACGGTCCTGAGGGGGACCGGAGCACTTCATCTTCCCGGGGGATCTCAGGGGAAGATGTGGTACCCACAGAGGGGGCCCCGTCAAGACCTCATTTGGTTGAAGTTCCTCCAGCGGTTACCTCCCCAGTCCGTGCAAGGGGGAGTCCGCCTCAGGCGGCAAATGTGCCACCGCTTTGCCCCCTGCAGCTAATAGGGGCAAAGCGTCGCAAGTCGAGGGAGAGTTCGTTCGTGGGGCTTCCCCAATTGGAAGCCGTTCGGTGAACTCTGAGCTTTCTCCTACGGGAGGACTGCTGGTCCCCGCCGTAGCCAGGCAGGTGCTGAATAACATATTGCTGCCTTATGATTTTGTAGTTCTCCGAAGTCGAAACCTTCTCAGGGTGTCTGATTCTGCTTTTTCTGTCCTACAACAGGTATGGTCATTGATGTCTCCTTTGCTCTAAGAGTTGTTGGATCCATAACTCCATATTTTCGATGCAGTTGGTCTATGACCTTACCTTTATGGAGAAGGGCCTAGAAAATGTTGACAGTCTCATTCATGGCCTCAAGGAGGATCTCCATACTGCTAGGGCCGCAAAAGAGGTAGCCAAAGAATTGAGGCAGTCTATGGAGAACCGTCTCGTTCGGGTGAACGACGAGGTTCATGAGCTGAAGGGTGAACTGAAAAGTGCCAATTTGATAATAGCGGAGCAAGGGGCAGGTTGGAAGAAGAGCAAAAAGCAAGTCGACTCCTTGGAGCAAGCTGCCAAGGAGAATCAAGAAAGGATAGAGAGTTTGACCAAGGCAGCGAAGGAAGCCGTCAGGAGGGTCGAAGAGGCAGCTCTGGAGTCCGAAGCGGCTAAGAGAGAGTCAGCGGCCTTGAGAAAGCTGGTGGATGACGCTGTAGCAGACTTCAGGAAGTCTTCACAGTTCCAAGAGGAGATGAATGAAGCATCCCTGTACGGCTACCAGCATGGCTTCAACGATGGACTCTCCAAGGTAAAGGAGGCCTTCTCCCACCTTTATCTCTCTAGGATCCCTTCCTTTAACATAGCCGAAGAAGAAGAGGAGGAGGAGGAGGCCGAGGCCACGAAAGAGGTCGAAGAGGTGCCATGTCCGGGAGAAGAGGCCTCTGCCTCAATCGAAGATCTGGGCTGGCTTCAACCCTGATCCCGATTCAGGAGGGGACTCAGGCTGAGGAAGTCCAAGCTGAAAGTTCTCCGGTCCCGGCCCAAGTCGACGAGATCCTTTATGCGCAGGTTGACAAGTTGCTTCAATCCTGCGATTTGGGTCTCCTCCAGTGGATGTTGAATGATCTAAGTTGTTTTAGACACTTTTTTTTGTGCCGTCAATGGTTTTTGTATGATAACTTCTCCAGATTTTGAAGTAGCTTTTTCTTCTCCTGCATGTGCTATGTTGTGTTTTCAGATGAAGCTTGGATAAAGTTTACTATTCCTTCCCCTGCTTGGTCGAATGGCCGTGGCCATAGGCTGTTTGATTGGTAGTTGACGAGGATGAACTTTGTAATAAGTTAGAACTCCATTATCGAAGACCGTCTACGGTAGATTAGGCTGGTGTCACATTCCTTTAATAACTAAATCTGTCCATTGGGATAGACATGATAGACAGGTGTCACCTCCTAGTTGACCGATGATTAAGGAAGTCTCATCATGATTCTGTTGTCCATGCGGTGTGTCGATATTCATATAGTCACGTTTTCTTACGCCTTGCATGCCGCCGGATCTCCTTTTTCCAAAAAGGAGCCATTAATGTTGCTGCAGCACGATGGAAATTCCTCCGGATTCAAAGTACCGACAGTTATTGTCCCGAGAATGGCCCTCAAGCGGTCTCCTAGTTCTCGAAGCGTCACTTGGACATGTGGCATTCTCTGACGCGGCTAGGAAAAGACGTGGAGCACGCCTCCCTGCGGTCGGTCATGAGTGCAGGGTCTCTATAAATAGGACCTTGTCCTCTGCTGCCAAAGGTCACCATCTTCTCAGACTTCTTCCTTCCCAGCGTTTCAGTCGAAAATGAGGTTCAGCACCTCCGAGCTTCGACAGGCAGCAAAGAGGAGGGCCGTCGATCCCAAAAGGAAGAGGAGTCCGGAGTTCTTTGAATCGGGCGATGATGATAAGCCTATCGTGGACCGTCTAGAGAGGAGGGTCCACATGTTGGAGGCTCAACTGAAGAAGGCCAGGGCCCAGGTTGTGGTGGCAGTCGCGGAGGCGGAGGAGGCTAAGAAGGAGGCGGCGAATGCCGTTTCAGACTTCAAGGCGTCTGCTGCTTTTAGGGAGGAGGTCACCGAAGCGGCTCTGGACTCTTACCATCAGGGGTTCCGTGAATGCAGGGGAAAGGCCTTCAAGTTCTATGACTTGAAGGGCCTGGACAACATCAAGCCCTTTGTTCCCTTTTCCGGACATGAGTTTGATTCCGACTTCGATGAGGGATCGGATTCTGGTTCGGATAGGAACCCCGGGGCCCCTTCATCGCCCTTCCAGAACTCTCCTCGCCGGTACGGGAAAAAGCCGGCGGGAGGTTATTGAAAATGTTTTTCCACAATCCTTTTACTCCTTTTCTCTTTTTTTTTCTCTTTTTTTTTGTAAGAGTTTTCTCTCTTTTTTTTTTGTGAGAGTTTTCTTTCTCTTTTTTCTGTAAAAATAAAAAAAAAGAATGAAATATCTTAACTTTCCTTATCCTTTCCCATATGTCTCTTACAATATGTTGCATAATGTCATGTCTAGAGCGTAGACTCATCGGACCATTTACGGTCTATAAGGAAGATGTGAGGTCAGTTGGACCGTTTCAAAGATGTTTGTTGCCAACAGGAAGGACGACATTGGTCCTTTTAGGCACGTTTTCGGATTTACTGTAGGGTGGGATGTTTGCACCATTCCTGTACATTTCTGTCGTGATCAAGGTAGGCTGTTCAGGCCCGCCCCGGCACATATTCGGATTTACCGTAGGCTAGGTTACGAAAACCATCATTGTGCCTTTTTTTTAGTGTAAGATAGGCTGATTAGGCGCGTCCCGGCATGTTTTCGGATTTTCCGTAGGGTAGGTTATCTGAACCATCCCTGTGCCTTTGATCTTCTTGGTGGCCTGACTAGGCCATCCGTTGCGCTCGTCGGGCATACCGATAAGGTGAGTGGATCATACTCTCCTTTACGTAGTTGACCGATTTCTTAGATCGGGCTACTTAGGCTGTTGACGTTTAGTCGATGCAACGAGCCATTCTGAGTTGAGTAGAGTTGGTTAAATTTGCACAGGAAATTTAGGAACCTATTTATTGATAATATTTGCAAAGGTTTTGTACATTCCATGGTCGGGATAGAGGCTTTCCATCCAGGGTCTCGAGTCGATATGCTCCTGGTCTAATGACTTCTTCGACTTGGCACGGGCCTTCCCGGCTGGGGAAAAGTTTACCCTGTTCTGTTAGCCTGGATACTTCTGCCCTTCACAACACCATGTCCCCTGTGCAGAAGACTTGCTCCTTCACTCTGGAGTTACAGTATTTGGCGACCTTTTGTTGGTACGCCGCCATTCTAATCTGGGCCTGAAGCCTAGGCTTGGCAGCCGATCCAGGTCGATCCTTCTACGATCGAAATTTTCAGGCTCTTCGTAGTTGTCAACTCTCAGGGATTGTAGGGAGACTTCGATAGGTAGTATGGCTTCGATATCGTATGCTAGGTTGAACGGAGACTCGTCGGTGGCCGTTCTTGGGATAGTTCGGTACGTCCAGAGAACGGAGGTTAGCTCTTCGGTCCAAAGTCCTTTGGCGGCGTTCAACCTCGTCTTCAGACCGTGGAGAATGGTTCGATTAGTTGCTTCGGCTTCTCCGTTAGACTGTGGGTGGGCAACGGAGGTCAGCCGGTGCTGAACATGATACCGGGCGCAGAAGTCCTTGAACTTCGGATTGTCAAATTGTCTCCCGTTGTTCGTAATTATGACATGTGGGATGCCAAATCGAAATATGATGGATTTTTTACAAAACTCTCCACCTTGCTGTCTGTGATCTGGGCCAATGGTTCAGCTTCTACTCACTTTGTGAAGTAGTCGATGGCCATAAGGAGGAACTTCCTTTGCCCAGAAGCCAGCAGGAATGGGCCAAGAATATCCATTCCTCATTAGGCAAAAGGCCAAGGGGCCGTCATTTGAGTAAGGTGAGTTGCAGGTTGCCTCTGAATGTTGGCGTACCTTTGGCATTGGTCGCATCTCCATACGAAGTCAACCGAGTCCTTCTGAATGGAGGGCAAATAATATCCTTATCGAATGATCTTGTACGCCGAAGATCTACCTCCCAAATGATCACCGCATATACACTCGTGGACCTCTCTCAGGGCATAATCCGCGTCCATTGGTCCCAAGCACTTTAGCAGTGGTTGAGAAAACGACCTCTTATAGAGGGTCCCATCTAAGATGACATAATGGGACGCCATCCAGCGAGTTTTCTTGGCCTCTGTTTTGTCTCCTGGTAGCACGCCTTCATTTAGGAACTTGATGATCGGATCCATCCAGCTTGGCTCGGTGTCGATTTGGTGCACCTCCATAGCCTCTTTGGGCTATACCTGGAGTTTTAAGATGTTCAACAAAGGTGCGTCCGAGAAATTCTGGTGTTGTAGTAGCAAGTCGAGATAATGCGTCCGCCTGAAAATTCTCTGATCGAGGGACATGGAGAATCTCGAAATGCTCCAGTTGAGAGGATAAGCCTCGTACCTTTTCTAGATACTACATCATAGTTGGGTCCTTGGCTTCGTATTCTCCTTTAACTTGGTTTACAACCAACTGGGAGTCTGAAAAGGCCCGGAGTTGTTGAACTCCCAAACTTTTGGCAATCCGAAGTTCGGCGAGCAAGGCTTCGTATTCAGCTTGGTTGTTAGAAGCATGGAAGGAGAATCGAAGTGCATACTCTATGGTATGGCCGTCAGGTTCGGCTAGCATAAGACCGGCTCCACATCCGGTAGCATTGGAAGCTCCGTCCACATGGAGCACCCAAATGGACTTCGTCTCCTTCGAGACTTCATCTTTCGTCGAAGGTACTCCGTCTTCGGACCTCCAGGTGCATTCAGCCAAGAAATCAGAGAGCACCTGGGCATTCATAGCCGATCGGGGCTGAAAGATGATGTCAAATTCACTCAACTTCACACTCCACTTGGCTATCCTTCCTGAGGTGTCTGGAGACTGGAGAATGGCCTTGAGGGGCTGATCAGTCAGCACCACGATGGCGTGGGCATGGAAGTACGGTCGTAGTTGCTTTGCCGCAATCACCAGAGAGTAGATCAGCTTCTGCATCCTCGCATATCGCATTTCAGTATCGTGCATAACCTTGCTGATGTAGTAAATTGGCTTATGGGATCCGTCTTCATCTCTTCGGGCAAGGACCAAACTAATTGCTTCATCTGAAGCAGAGAGGTATAGGTAAAGTACCTTGCCTTCTTGAGGTTTGGAGAGTAGAGTCGGAGTTTCTAGGTAGTTCTTTAACTCTTCAAAGGCAGTATGACAGTCCTCGGACCATTCGAAGCCCTTTGACTGCCGAAGTACCTTGAAGAATGCGAGACATTTCTCGACTGAACGAGAAATGAACCTGCTTAGGGAGGTAATTCTCCCCGTTAGCTGCTGGACTTCTTTCTTGCAGGAGGGATGTCTCATATCCTTTAAGGCTTGGATCTTCTCAGGATTTGTCTCAATCCCTCGTTTGGTGACAAGAAAACCCAAGAACTTACCTAAAGTGATCCCGAAGGCGCACTTCGCCGGGTTCAGCTTCATGCGGTAGCGTCGCAGAGCACTGAATGATTCTTCTAGGTCTTGGATATGATCTTTTCAGAGAAGGCTCTTGACGATCATGTCGTCAACGTAGGCCTCCATGTTTCTTTCCAGTTGCTTTTTGAACACTTTGTTGATTAGCCTTTGAAATATTGCCCCGGTGTTCTTGAGACCGAATGGCATCATCTTGTAGCAGTAGAGACCTTTGTTGATGACAAAGACCATCTTCTCCTCATCTCGGGGATCTATCCTTATCTGATTATAGCCAGAAAAAGCATCCATGAAGCTCAGTAGTTGGTGGCCGGCAGTGGTGTCGACCAGTTGATCAATCTTTGAAAGAGAGAAGCTATTTTTTGGGCAAGCCTTGTTGAGGTCTGTGTAATCGATGCAGATCCTCCACTTGCCATTAGCTTTTTTAACCATTACCACATTGGGCAACCATTCGGGGTAATGGGCCTCTCAGATGAACCCTGCTTTAAGGAGTTTGTCTACTTCCTCGTCCACAACTTTCTGTCTTTCAGGAGCAAAGCTTCTTTTCTTCTGCCAAACTGGCTTATACCCGGGAGTTACTGCCAACCGATGAGTGATTACTTCAACAGGAATCCTTGGCATATCCGAAGCTATCCAGGCAAAGACATCGGTATTGTCTTTGAGGAAGCAAATCAGCTCCGTTCTGGTTTCTTTATCAAGCATACACTTGATCTGTACAACTTTGGTGGGGTCTTCCTTTGTCAAGGGTACCAGGACAGTTCTTTCCATGGGTTCACCAGAATCTGTGATTGTGTCTCTCGGGTCTAACTGATCCAGGGTGGCAGAATCATTGAAGTGCTTGTCCTGGATCATCAGGCACTGTCGTGCCGCTCTCTGGTCTCCTCTAACTTCTCCAACACCATTCCTGGTGGGAAAGTGTACTAGGAGATAATGAGCTGACATCACGGTCCGAAACTTGTTTAAGGCGGGCCGTCCGAGGATGATGTTGTAAGCTGAGGGGGTTCGGACTACCGTGAAGTTGATCGGCAGTATTTTTTGTCGAGGTTCAGTGCCAAGGGTCACAGGCAACACTATTTCTCCCTCGGCATCAACTTGATTACCCCTGAAGCCAGTGAGCGATATGGGAGATCTCTGTAGTTGATGTTTAGGCAAACACATTTTAAAGAATGCATCGTAGATCAAGACATTAGTCGAACTTCCATTATCAACAAGAATTCGCTATACATCATAGTTGGCCACAATGGCCAAGATTACAATGGTCATCATGCGGGAGCCGGACTCCCGCAAGGTCATCATCAGAGAAGATGATAGCGTTGTTGTCCTTGAGTCGCTTTGGGACATCATCCTCGTCTCTTCTCCAGTCGATAGGCCGGTGTATCATCCCTACACCTCCATTGGTGGGCCTTTGATTTGGCAGTTTGGCCTCTTCAAGAGGTGGCTGGGGAACAGTAGCTTCGACCGAGGTCCTTGATGACCAATGTACCACCCTAAATATCCTCTTTTGATAAGATCCTCAATCGCATCCCTCAGCTGGATGCATTCTTCAGTATTGTGGCCGTGGTCCCGGTGGAATCGGTAGTATTTGTTACTATTCCTTACAGAAGAGGAGGCTTTCATGGGACGAGACCGTTGGAGATAGTTTTCTTTCTTTATCTCCATGATGATCTTTTCTCGAGGGAGGTTGAGGGGGGTGTAGGAGTCGAATCTTCCTCCCGATGCTCTGGGCCTGGGAGGACTTCTTCGGCGATCAGTATATTTGTTGTTATTGTTATTGGAGATCGGGGGACCTTGTCCCCTATTGTTCTTCTTTTTTGAAGGGGGCTTCCCTTCGGTTAGTCGTCGATTGGCCGCTTGCTCTTCGGCATCGGCGTATTTCTGAGCTCTTGACAGGAGCTCAGCGTAGCTTTTGGAAAACTTCTTATCCAAGAAAAATGTGAGCCTGGATGTGCGAAGTCCTTTTTTTAGTGCAGACATGGCTACATGCTTGTTGAGATCGGGGATCTCAAGGGTGGCCGCATTAAACCTGGAGATGTAGTCTCGCAGGCTTTCTCCTTCGTTTTGATGAAGGAGGAATAGTGTGTCTGTATTTCGGGGGGTCTTGCGGCAAGTCCTGAAATGCAAGACAAATAATTTCTCTAACTCGGAAAAAGAATTGATGGTACCTGGGCGTAGGCTTGAGTACCACATCCGAGCGACTTTCTTCGAGGTGGCCGGGAACGCGAGACAATACATCATGTCCGAGGCTCCTTAGATCATCATATGGGTCTTGAAACTGTCCATGTGGTCGAAGGGATCGAAGGTGCCGTCGTAGGGTTCTATCTAGGGAACCCTGAAATGCCGAGGAATAACTTCGACTATGATGTGGTCGATAAAGGGCGGGCGCAGATCACATGCCACCATGTTGTTGTGGCCCCTTTACTCCCATATCCTTGCCATCTCTGATTCGATGGCCTTGAACTTTCTGTCATAATCAAGAAGGGCCTGCTTCGGCCCTTTCTTTACGGGAGTAGAATCTTCGGAGGACGGTGAGGGAGTTTGCCTAGGCCTTTTCCCTTTCTGCGGGGAGTTTGTGGGCCTAGGTAACCTCGAGCTCCGGCCTTCAGGAGAAGGCCGAGAATGGGGGGAGAGATGTGTTGATTCCTCTCGATGGGCTCTCTTTCTCCGAGATCAAGATATGTCTGGAGGCGGCCAGTGGATTTTCCACCGGAAAAGCTCTGTTCTGAAAATCTTGAACCATGGTCGTAAGGTTGGTGACCTGGTTCACAAGGGTTTCGAATTACTGCAATCCCACGACAACTATGGGAGGTGGGACATTGTTCTCTCCCGGGGGCGCACTCCCTTGGGATGGAACGCGACTTCGACTTGTGGAAGCGATATGAGTCTTTCCTCTCGCCATCGGGATACTTCCCCTTATTAGGGAGGAAAGCTTGAAGATTGTTGGTTGCCTCCCCCTTCCTGGCGCGCCAATCTGTTGGCGTGGAGTCCTTGTTCTGGCCGGTTGGAGCTGCTGCACCACAAGACCGCTCCCCGGTTCACCTGCAAAACAGGTCCCTTGCCGGAGTTGTTCCGGCGGGGGACACTCCGATGTCAAATTAGAGACGGGCCCCAGCCACAGAATGGGGAAATTCTCGAGAAGCAGAGAGAAAGGCCCTTGGAATTTATAGTGTGTATATGTACCTCTCTTGAGCATTTCCTCTTACCGCTATTTATAAAGGGGCCGTCCGGCCTACGGATCCGTTCTTCTCCCAGTGATTACGGGGAGTTAATTTCTCTCCATGATTGGCAATCGTGGGTTATCAATGAGCGGTTCCGGCCAGACGGAGGCGTGGCAGCTGGAGTTACGTGCCATGATCGTGGCATGGAGATTGTTGACAGTCACCGTTGGTCACTGTTGCCTATCTGGGACAGATCATGGACCCATCTTCAGATTTTCCTGTTTAGGGAGATTCTCATAATTAAATCGAGAATCTCCCCATCTTCGGATCTTCTCGGTCAGAGATCATGTCTTCTGCATGAGTCGAGAACTTGGTATTTACCAAGGCCGGAGATCGTGTCTTCGGCAGGAAACGAAGAGCATGTCTTTGGAAGTCGATTAGAAGCCTGGTCTTCGGTCAGGGCCGAAGACATAACCCCAAGTCTTGCCTTCGGATGTCGTAGGCCGGCAGAGAGTCTTAGGTTGCCCGTGGTTGGCCCGATCTGTCTAGGTCCGAAGTCGTTGATTCGGAGGGAATGTTTTCGGTCAGCCGAATCGATGTTCGGTTCGTACTTGGACTGGGATACTCCAACCGTTAACAATGAAATATATGCACGGTAATTCTATGCCCATGCTGCTCTCGTTATGCATCCCAGAACAATCCTCTCAGGGCAAGGTGGGATTGGTGCAACTTGCGAATTTGCTGCCCAATGTGACAGATCGGTCGGCTGTCAAATTTGCCAACTCAGTGATGCAAGCCTAATGAATTTTTAGAATGCATATCATAGCATTTTGACTTAGAACTTGATTGCCGAGTTTTAATGACGTTTCCTTGACAATGCAACATGGGAGTTCTGCAACAAGAGGTTCACTTTAGGCTTTTTTTTATTTTTTTTTTTTTTTTGGGTGGAAAGGAGAAGTGCACTGGCTATATTGAGGAAGTAAAGAGTAATACACACAAAGCAAAAATGTATTACTGAACTCAAAAACAACAAAGGAGTAAAAGACATGGCAAAACATGCCACCCATGGCGTTCGCTCCAGGGGTTTACGAGAGCTTAATTACTTTACAAATGAGTCATTAATTACTTTTTATAATTTAACAATTGAAGTCGTCCTCGGCCGTTCGGCTGTCCGCTTTCCTTCTGGGCATCAATTGGTGGTGTACGCTCTTTTAAGATATGTTATCAGATCACCAAACCAAAAAAAAAAAAAAAAAATTGACCATTATCGATCCACATGATTTGTTCACTTGACACATGATGGGCCATCATACTTAAAAACTTATCTAGCATTTAGTTTCTTTGTCCAACTCATAAGTTATCAGAGGCTTTTTGCCTTTCGATGGTCCCTTGAGCATTTTCAAGGGCAAATCGATTCCATCCAAGCATCAGGATTGTCCCACTCGTTTTGGCGGAGTAGTGTATCGTGACATTGTCCACTTGACTTTTATATTCTACTTAATCGCAGCGGTCTTCCCCGCTCCCTCGTTGATTTGAAATATTCTTTCTTTTGGGTAAAATTCCCGTCCCCTTCATTTCACAAGGTAATTGACACGATGGGCAAGCTGCGTCATGAATGATGCCAAACTTGCTGGAATGGAAGCTACCCAAAGGTCACACGTGCTGTCTTTTCCGAAGGCATTTCTTTGATTAAATACTGATAATTTAATTTAATTTAATTTTATTTTTTGATTTATCAATTGAACCAATATTTTCAATGATAATACCATCTTTATTTAATGAAGACTATAATCTATAAAAAAATATATTATTATTTTTCTTGACTTCATATCTTCGTCTGGTCTAAAGAGATGTATTATTATTGTTCCGTTCGGATTTATGTCTTCAGCATAGTCCAAAGAAAATGTTTATGAAATTTCTTATTATTTTTCTCGGCTTCATGTCTTCAGCTTCACGTTATGGCTCCCGAAAGGAATATATTATTATTATCATTCCTTCGGCTTCATGTCTTCAGCTCGGCCCGAAGAGTATGTATCGAAAAGTATATTATTTCATTCCTTCGGTTCATGTCTTCAGCTTTGTCCGAGAGTATGCCTCTAAAGTATTTGCTATGATTCCTTCGACTTCATGTCTTCACTTTGTCCGAAGAGTATACTTCTAAAATATGTTGTTTCACCCCTTCGCATCATAGTAAGTAATTATTTATTTTTTAGTTCATTCCTAAGCAGATCACATGCCACCATGTTGTTGTGGCCCCTTTACTCCAATATCCTTGCCATCTCTGATTCGATGGCCTTGAACTTTCTGTCATAATCAGAAGGGCTGCTTCGGCCCTTTCTCTACGGGAGTAGAATCTTCGGAGGACGGTGAGGGAGTTGCCTAGGCCTTTTCCCTTTCTGCGGGGAGTTTGTGGGCCTAGGTAACCTCGAGCTCCGGCCTCAGGAGAAGGCCAAGAATTGGGGGGAGAGATGTGTTGATTCCTCCCGAGGGGCTCTCTTTCTCCGAGATCAAGATCTATGTCTGGAGGCGGCCAGTGGATTTTCCACCGAAAAGCTCTGTTCTGAAAATCTTGAACCATGGTCGTAAGGTTGGTGACCTGGTTCACAAGGGTTTTTCGAATTACTGCAATCCCACGACAATTATGGGAGGTGGGACATTGTGCTCTCCCGGGGCGCACTCCCTTGGGATGGAACGCGACTTCGACTTGTGGAAGCGATATGAGTCTTTCCTCTCGCCATCGGGATACTTCCCTTATTAGGGAGGAAAGCTTGAAGATTGTTGGTTGCCTCCCCTTCTGGCGCGCCAATCTGTTGGCGTGGAGTCCTTGTTCTGGCTGGTTGGAGCTGCTGCACCACAAGACCGCTCCCGGTCACCTGCAAAACAGGTCCCTTGCCGGAGTTGTTCCGGCGGGGGACACTCCGATGTCAAATTAGAGACGGGCCCCAGCCACAGAATGGGGAAGATTCTCGAGAAGCAGAGAGAAAGGCCCTTGGAATTTAGAGTGTGTGTATATGTACCTCTCTTGAGCATTTCCTCTTACCGCTATTTATAAAGGGGCCGTCCGGCCTGCGGATCCGTTTCTCCCAGTGATTACGGGGAGTTAATTTCTCTCCATGATTGGCAATCGTGGGTTGTCCATGAGCGGTTCCGGCCAGACGGAGGCGTGGCAGCTGGAGTTACGTGCCATGATCGTGGCATGGAGATGTTGACAGTCACCGTGTGTCACTGTTGCCAATCTGGACAGATTCATGGACCCATCTTCAGATTTTTCCTATTTAGGGAGATTCTCATAATTAAATCGGGAATCTCCCCATCTTCGGATCTTCTCGTCAGAGATCCTGTCTTCTGCATGAGTCGAGAACTTGGTATTATCAAGGCGGAGATCATGTCTTCGGCAGGAAACGAAGAGCATGTCTTTGGAAGTCGATGGAAGACTGGTCTTCGGTCAGGGCGAAGACCATAATCCCAAAGTTCTTGCCTTCGGATGTCATAGGCCGGCAGAGAGTCTTAGGTTGACCCGTGGTTGGCCCGATCTGTCTAGGTCCGAAGTCGTTGATTCGGAGGGAATGTTTCGGTCAGCCGAACCGATGTTCGTTCGTACTTGGACTGGGATACCCCAACCGTTAACAATGAAATATATGCACGGTAATTCTATGCCCATGCTGCTCTCGTTATGCATCCGAACAACAATCTCAGGGCAAGGTGGGATTGGTGCAACTTGCGAATTTGCTGCCCAATGTGACAGATCGGTCGGCTGTCAAATTTGCCAACTCAGTGATGCAAGCTAATGATTTAGAATGCATATCATAGCATTTTGACTTAGAACTTGATATGCCGAGTTTTAATGACGGTTCCTTGACAATGCAACATGGAGTTCTGCAACAAGAGGTTCACTTTAGGCTTTTTTTTATTTTTTTTATTTTTTTGGGTGAAAGGAGAAGTGCACTGGCTATATTGAGGAAGTAAAGAGTAATACAACACAAAGCAAAATGTATTACTGAACTCAAAAACAACAAGGAGTAAAAGACATGGCAAACATGCCACCCATGGCGTTCGCTCCAGGGGTTTACGAGAGCTTAATTACTTTACAAATGAGTCATTAATTACTTTTTATAATTTAACAATTGAAGTCGTCCTCGGCCGTTCGGCTGTCCGCTTTCCTTCTGGGCATCAATTGGGTTGTACGCTCTTTTAGATATGTTATCAGATCATCCAAACCGAAAAAAAAAAAAAAATTGACCATTATCGATCCACATGATTTGTTCACTTGACACATGATGGGCCATCATACTTAAAACTTATCTAGCATTTAGTTTCTTTGTCCAACTCATAAGTTATCAGAGCTTTTGCCTTTCGATGGTCCCTTGAGCATTTTTCAAGGGCAAATCGATTCCATCCAAGCATCAGGATTGTCCCACTCGTTTTGGCGAGTAGTGTATCGTGACATTGTCCACTTGACTTTTATATTCTACTTAATCGCAGCGGTCTTCCCCGCTCCCTCGTTGATTTGAAATGATTCTTTCTTTTGGGTAAAAGTTCCCGTCCCCTTCAATTTCACAAGGTAATTGACACGATGGGCAAGCTACGTCATGAATATGCCAAACTTGCGGGAATGGAAGCTACCCAAAGGTCACACGTGCTGTCTTTCCGAACGGCATTTCTTTGATTAAATACTGATAATTTAATTTAATTTAAATATTTACGGTTCATCAACGATTAATTTTAATTTTTTGATTTATCAATTGAACCAATTTTTAATGATAATACCATCTTTATTTAATGAAGACTATAATCTATAGAAGAAAGATATTATTATTTTTCTTGACTTCATATCTTCATCTGATCCGAAGAGGATGTATTATTTTGTTCCGTTCGGATTTATGTCTTCAGCATAGTCCAAAGAAAATGTTTATGAAATTTCTTATTATTTCTCTCGGCTTCATGTCTTCAGCTTCACGTTATGGCTCCCGAAAGGAATATTTATTATTATCATTCCTTCGGCTTCATGTCTTCAGCTCGGCCCGAGAGTATGTCTCGAAAAGTATTATTTCATTCCTTCGGTTTCATGTCTTCAGCTTTGTCCGAAGAGTATGCCTCTAAATATATTGCTATGATTCCTTCGACTTCATGTCTTCAAACTTGATTCGAAGAGTATACTTCTAAAATATGTTGTTCACCCCTTCGACATCATAGTAAGTAATTATTTATTTTTAGTTCATTCCTAAAGGATAAACCCGAAGCATATACCAAACATCCATCGGATGCAACCCTCATCGGAGATACGTTTGAAGTCCCTTCGACTCAGGTTTTCTTTCGACTTCGGACTCTCTTAGAGTTGGTACTGGCTTTCTCTTCTGGGAAGCCTGTCGAAGCTTATCAAGATTCGGTTTCATCAGCTCACCTGCAATCAAAAAAGAAAAAAAAGATTACCAGATCAGACATTATTTTTTAAAAAAAAAAAATATCCGAAGCCAACTATTTCTATACCTAAGGCAGAAAGTTCACTGATATGAGCCAGGTGGAGGTTGTCTTTCCTCAACAATTCCTTGGCCATGGGAATTTCTGAATTCAGCAATTCTCGAATCCTTTTATTGGACTTCAAGATTTTCTTCCCAACATTTGCAACAGACGAGAACTTTTCCATTCAATGTTGAAACCCTAGTGTGAGTGGTATAAGAAGAAGAAACAGGGTCCATTCATGTATGGCGCTGAGAATCTCCTAATCAGTCTTCGGCCTGGACAAGGACCGATGACCCACCACCCTTCGCCATGAAAATCTTTTTCAGTATAAAGAAAGAGGTCTTCGGCTCTACGTTACAGAGTTTACAAATAACTAAAAATCCACAAATGTTCCTAAAGCTATTTGGAGTTAGTTGGGCTGGAACTACTTGATAAAGGTTAAAAATCTTTGTGAAGAAAGGATGGAGTGGAAACCGAAGACCAGCCTTGAGGTGGTCTTCGTATACTGCATTAACCGGAAGGAGGATGAACTACTTTTTTGTCTAGATTAGGAAGAAATGATTTAAAAGTTCTGGGAATGTGAAATTGATTCGAAGACTCTCTAGCCTACTATAAGTCAAAGAACTAGCAATAGCTTCAGGAGATGTCTCGGAACCCTCTTTCTATCAGGAGCTCTACTCCCGGAAGGTTCACTCCTGATGGACCCTTAATAATGGATGGGTTACCTAGTGACTCAGACATTGTAGAAAGAGGAAGAAAAGAAACGGAAAAATTTCTATCTCCAAGGAGAGACGAAGCAGCTTGTTGAAAGAACAATGGCGTGGAGCATGAAGAAGAAGAAGGGTATTTCGAGAGGAAGTGCGGAAGTTCTTTCCATAAAGTCTCTCTCTTCTTTATATATGCAGGATTGCCGGGTCATTCCAGGGATTTGGTGATCTCTTCGATCGTGCGACGTATCGGTGCCACCGATCATGGATACGATTTACTAAGAGGCATTCATCAATGAAACGACAGTTCGATCCGCGTGAAAGGCCATGGATGGTCAGGATGAACTTTCATCATTATGATGAGGCTCGAGATGATGCCAGGTGTACTTTCTCGATTAAACCAAAAATCTCTTTTAATAGAGGATCAGCCAGACTATTTGAGTTTGCACCATCTTTTTAGCTAGCAATAAGGAGTCGGCACCTATCCTTGACACGATCTGCACGCCGTACATCAGTTATTGCGGAGGTCAAAACTAAAAATCCGCCATCATTAGTTATTTGCTTTTTCATAAACGACAAATTATGGTACTCCCATTTTTTAAATAAAGTTATTTCAAGACTGGGAGTAGGGGGCAGCTGTTTGTGATATCCATTTTAATTTAAATATTTATCGGTCCATCAGCAAAAAAACTTCAATCTTTTGATTTATCAGTGGGTCAGTGCTCCCAAAGATATATCTTCTTTATTTAATGGAGACTATAATCTATAGAAGAATATATTATTATTTCTCTAGGCCTCTGTCTTTGGCCTGGTCCGAAGATGATGTATTATTATTGTTCCGTTCGGATTTATGTCTTTAGCATAGTCCGAAGAAACGTCTTTGGGATTTATATTATTTTTCTCGGCTTCATATCTTCAGCTTCACGTTATGGCTCCCGAAAGGAATATATTATTATTATCATTCCTTCGCTTCATGTCTCTGCTCGATCGAAGAGTATGTCTCTAAAAGTATATTTTTATCATTCCTTCGCTTCATGTCTTCAATTTTGTCCGAAGAGTATGTCTTTAAAGTATATTACTATCATTCCTTCGGCTGCATGTCTTAGCTTGATCTGAAGAGTATACTTCTAAAATATATTTTTCATCCCTTCGGTACCACAGTAAGTAATTTTTATTTTTGAGTTCACTCCTAAAGGATAAACCTAAAGTCATATAACCAACATCTCTTCGGACCATTCCAAGGAATGTAATCCGAAGAGATAGTTAGGCCACTTTGAATTCTCCTTTAAGAGAGTGCATCTGTAGCACCAACAAATCCTTCAACCCAAAATAGTTAAAGGTTGTTCTGGTTGTTATAACCATTCACGTAGTCGATACTCTGGTTTGAATAACCATGGAATAACTAATTCCGCACGACCGCCACTACTATTGTTATGAGAAAGTTTCGTCAGCTAACTCCATAACCGTAAGTAGTTATATTCATGGCTATAAAATATTGGTAAGAGGGGACACATGAGACAGGCTGAGAAATCACCTTCTTCCTTTCCATCTCACTCTGCTCTCAAGTTCTCCATTATACTAACTAAATCCTTGCTAACTTAGGCATTGGAGTGTTCCCCGATGCGGCAAGACTACTGACGTGGGGTGGTTGTCAGATGTCACGTCAGGGAAGCCACCATGCCAGACGCTGCGTTAGTTCCCTGCTCGAACTCCTTCGCCAGGCTGGGCTCCCAAGACAACGGGACCGCCTATCGAAGCCGAGCTCCGTCCTCCGCAAGTCGGACCCGCGAGCCGGGATGCGGGATGGCGTAGGCCGGAGTCGCGTGCGCCTTCCAGATCGAACCCCTCCTCGAGGTCGAGCCATCTGGTCCGGGCCGTGCTATGCCCTCCTAAGCGAGCCCCTCAAAGATCGAGCCCCATGGTCGGAGTCGAGCTCAGCCCTCCTCCGCCATGTGGAGCCTCTCTGAGGTCGAGCCCTCTAGACCGGGCCCGCGCTCTGCCCTCATGAGCGAGCCCCTCGAAGATCAGCCCCATGGTCGGAGTCGAGCTCAGCTCTCCTCACCACGTGGAGCCTCTCCTAGGTCGAGTCCTCTGGACCGGGCCGCGCCTCTGCCCTCCTGAGCGAGCCCCTCGAAGATAGAGCCCAGTGGTTGGAGTCGAGCTCAGCCCTCTTCCGCCACGTGGAGCCTCTCCGAGGTTGAGCCCTCTGGACGGGCCCGCAATCTACCCTCTTGAGCGAGCCCCTCGAAGATCGAGCCCCGTGGTCGGAGTCGGGCTCAGCCCTCCTCCGCCACGTGGAGCCTCTCTGAGGTCGAGCCCTCTGGACCGGGCCCGCGCTCTGCCCTCCTCCGCCGAGGCGATCCCTGCGAGCTTGGGGTACCCAGGTCGGAGTGAACCCCGCCTTCCCAGCTCAGCCCCCAACTAGACGTAAGCACCGGCAAACCAAGCGACAGCACCGTCATCCCAGGACACGGTGAGCCACCCGAGGATCGCACTGAGACATCCGCCTACCGCAATGACCACCTGCGACCGCGGTTACACTAGAAAGGGGAGAGGCTCACTGATCGAGGCACCATGCTCCTCCCAACCACCTAACTACCTGAAAGAGGAAGTCAACCAGGAAATTCGAATCTCAGGGGCGGCGACCCGCCAATCGAGGTACTGCCATTTTCCTGGAATGAGGCGACCAGAGAGAATGTCAGAACATATGACAGCTTCCCTTATCACGAATCGAGAAAGGCGCCTCGGGACACCGCCGCACGTACCTGACAGCCCGGCAAAGATTCCAAGACGAACGCACAACGCTAACCTAGATTACAAAGCTCGAAGGAAGCAAGACAAAGGAGGTAACATGTAATATACCCCAAAATACAAGTGCAAGCTCAAAAAAAGAACAGGGCGCCATAAGCAAGTTCAAGCAAGGGCGGGCGGAAAGGCCACACAGATAATCCCTCTAGCTAGGCTACTCTTCCCCCGACCACTTGCATCACATTCTCACATCACTCACTCCTCCTAGTGTGGAGTCCATCAAGAGGGGCTCGATCAGGAGGATCTGTTCCCCTAGATCGTCATTGACTTGACCGTCGGAGTGCCCCTGCCTGGAAACCCTAGCCCGGGTCAATAACTCTTATTTTGCAGGTCCAGGACCATCGGACGGTCAGACAGCAAAGGAGCGCACTCCGGTGCCGACAGCAGCTACGGACCATAATGATCTGGCGGCAACATCCCCCCATTAGAGAAATTCCGGTCAAGAGTTTGTTTTGCAGGATCCCATCGACGGCGAACTGACGGGCAGCCCACTCCATCCGGTTGACGAGGATTTAGCATCAAAAATCCTGTGTGGGAGCCCAGCCTCTGGACTCAAGAGGATGCTGAATCCTCGAGGTAGAAGAGCTTAATCTTAATATCTTTGGTTACCCCAAATTGGTTCTTTTTTTTTGTGATAAATAAAAGATAGGGGGTAAACCTCGATGTAGCTCCTCATTATGGCCCCAGCCCATTAGGCGATTATTCGATTCAGGCCACATTTTTTCATGTACCTTTCTTATCAATCGGTGAGTACGTCAATCTAATTCCACTACGGCATCGGTGTAACAGCCGCTCCGTCTTCCAGTCACGTGCGTCCAAAAATTTTAAAATTTAATCAAGTCATCCGAAAGATCATGCCTTAAACCTATGATCAGAGAATAATTTATAAAGATGAAACCACGTTCTTACCAATCCTACTACCATCGTAGCGGTCGTTCCCTTTGAGCCCGGCTTTTCCAAAACAAAAACGTGGAGACTTTTTGTTCTTTCTTTGGAT
Source organism: Areca catechu (assembly GCA_021397845.1). Taxonomy (NCBI): domain Eukaryota; kingdom Viridiplantae; phylum Streptophyta; class Magnoliopsida; order Arecales; family Arecaceae; genus Areca; species Areca catechu. The sequence goes on along the minus strand of CM038039.1, from coordinate 1,930,117 downwards.
AAAATGAATGATTTAATTTTTTTTTTTAAAAAAAAAAAACATGTGAGGGTGCTACTCCAACGCATGCTTGAGTTGAGGAGGCTTCTCGATCCCATGCAGCATCCACCTTTTATTTTTATTTTTATTATTTTTTTTCACCCTTCCGGGGTTGGGATGTTGCTATCTCAATTGAACTAGAATTATATCTCCATGCTAGAATTATAGAGTTTGTCGGAGTCGGATGCTGGAACAGGCTAGTTAAAGTAAGCCTTGGACTCATTGGATACGAAATTAATTCCGTGTCAAAAGCCTGAGTTTAGATGAGAGTATAAAATATATTAGTTTATTTTTTTAGCGGGATTCAGTGACACGCTGAGTTTAGATGAGAGTATTAAATATGTTTGTTTGTTTGTTTTTTTTTTTTTTTTTCACTTTTTTTTTTGGGCGGGTCGTCGTGTGGCATATTTGTTCCTCGGTTTTCATTATTTTTTTAATTAAAAACAGTATTCTCTCTTCAATATTTGTTCTCTTTCATTGTTATTCTTCGGTATTTAATCTACATCAAATAACAGGAAGTAGGTAATCTATGTCACTGTTATTTATTTTACTTGACAAAAACGTGCCTTCTCCGAGTATTTGTGTATCAAGCATGTAGTCGGTGAGGTGGTTGGTTTCGGAAAAGGACAAAGAACTGTAAAAAAATTTTGACTTGGCCTGGTGTCTTGTGGAGTGGAGAGGACGCATGAAGGGTGACCGAGGAGTGAAATGGAGAGATCTGTTGTGAGTGTGTACCGGCGGGCAAGTGTCTTTTTGAGAGCTGTGAGCCTAAACCTTGAGTTTGCTTGTAACTTTTTTTTTTTTTTTTAATAAAAAAAATTGTTATTTTTCTTCTCTCCAATTTTTCTTCTCCTTTCTTATTATTATTCTCGCATATTTTGTTTGATGTTTGTTTATGATCATCCTGGACTGGCTGATCAGCCGTCGGATAGACTATCACAAAGTTCATAGATTTTCTATATGGGGCGAGATCAGAGTAGCCATTGGTTGTGGATGAAAGGTTAGCGGTCCTCTTTTTCTTGTCCTCTCTACAAATCTTTTGCACTCCGTGAAGAATATTTCTCGCAGAGTCCAAACTGCTGTCATTGGAAAGAACTGTGATTGTTGGACAATGGAATGCGACTAAAGATGGAGCTCTATTTCATTTTAATAAGTTTTGGATGTTTTCTATGTTCACTAGTGTTGCCGATCTCATCACGATGGCCTGTAGCTCTTGAGCTGGCACCGGTCTCGGAACGTTTCATCTCGAGATCTCCAAGCTTCGGATCTGCAAAACATAGTCAAAGACCCTGGCCGGGGATTCCGACGGGGGACGCTCCGACGGTCAAGTTAGAGAGCGGCGAGATGAAACAGATCCCCTAAGACGGGTTCCCAAAGGACTCCCGTGCTTAGAGGAGATGTTAATGAAAGAAGTGTGGGGAAGAGTGGAGTTGATGCCCAGCTCCCTGTGCTGAGTTCACCGAGCTCACGCTCAGGATTTCTTGAGGACTCGCAGGATCGTTCTCTTGGTGTGTTTCTCCTCTTTTTCACTTACCTCCCTGCCGTTTTTAGCATCCTTTTTATATCATCACATTACCTCCAGCCCCTCTCCTCTCGAGGGCTCCCTCACACTTCTCGTCTTTCTCCCCCCCTTCCTTTCCTCTTCGGGCCTGGGAACTCAGTGGCTGAACCGTCTCGCCCGTCGTGGTCACGGGGAAAGGGGGAAGGATACTGGTGAGGCTTTGGGCCGAGTGCGGGAGCTCACCTTTCGAGGCATTGACGATGAGCGCCCAGTCGTTTTGGGCTCCTGCCCGCAAGGATTCCACTTCTCGGTTGCGGGGCCCATCTGACTGGTGTAAACGAGGTTTCGCATGTCACTACATACCGTACTGGCACCCCTACGGGGCGCGGCGCGCGCAGCCCGAGTGGCGATCTTGAAATTCGCCCCCTACTTCTCCGAGGCTTCACTGAGTAGGGCTGATCTCGGCCAAGGTGGACCCGTCAGGGGCGCACCTGGCGGAGGAGCGGAGAAAGGCTCGACTTCGGTCCAGGTGGACCCGTCTCCGGGTGCCACCTGGCGAATGAGCAGGAGGGCCTGGCTCGACCTCGGCAGAGATGGACCCGTCTCCAGGTGCCACCTGGCGAGGGAGCGAGGGGCCACCAGCTTCGACCGAGGTGGACCCCTCTTGGGTGGATACCTGGCGGAGCTGCAGAGAGGTGCTTGACTTCGGCCGAGGTGGACCGTCTCCGGATGCCACCTGGCGAAGGGGCAGGAGGGCCCGGCTCGACCTCGGCAGAGGTGGACCCGTCTCCGGGCGCCACCTGGCGAGGGAGCGAGGGGCCGCCAGCTTCGGTTTAGGTGGACCCCTCCTAGGTGGACACCTGGCGGAGCGGCAGAGAGGTGCTCGACTTCGACCGAGGTGGATCCATCTCCGGATGCCACCTGGCGAAGGAGCAGGAGGGCCCGGCTCGACCACGGCAGAGGTGGACCCGTCTCCGGGTGCCACCTGGTGAGGGAGTGAGGGGCTGCCAGCTTCGGTCGAGGTGGACCCCTCCTGGGTGGACACTTGGCAGGTCGACAAAGAGGTGCTCGACATCAACGAGGTGGACCCGTCTTCGGGAGCTACCTGGCGAAGGAGCAGGAGGGCCCGGCTCGACCTCGGCAGAGGGTGGACCTGTCTCCGGGTGCCACTGGCGAGGGGGGGGGAGGTGAGGGGCCGCCAGCTTCGATCGAGATGGGCCCCTCCTGGGTGGACACCTGGCGGAGCGGAGAGAGGTGCTCGACTTCGGTTGAGGTGGACCTGTCTCCGGGGTGCCACCTGGCAAAGGAGCAGGAGGGCCCGGCTCGACCTCGGCAGAGAGGTGGACCCGTCTCCGGGCACCACCTGGCGAGGGAGCGAGGGGCCGCCAGCTTCGGTCTAGGTGGACCCCTCCTGGGTGGACACCTGGCGGAGCGGCAGAGATGTGCTTGACTTCGGTTCGAGTGGACCCGTCTCCGGATGCCACCTGGCGAAGAGGAGCAGGAGGGCTCGGCTCGACCTCGACAAAGGTGGACCCGTCTCCGGGCGCCACCTGGCGAGGGAGTGAGGGGTCGCCAGTTTCGGCCGAGGGGGACCCCTCCTGGATGGACACCTGGCGGAGCGGCAGAGAGGTGCTCGACTTCGGTCGAGGTGGATCCGTCTCCGGATGCCACCTGACGAAGGAGTAGGAAGGCCCGGCTTGACCTCGACAGAGGTGGACCCGTCTCCGGGTGCCACCTAGCGAGGGAGCGAGGGACCGTCAGCTTCGGCTGAGGTGGACCCCTCTTGGGTGGATACCTGGCGGAAGGCAGAGAGATGTTGCCCACCATTCTCCACCAAAATTATGGGGGAAGCTATCTACGTCATTTCAAGATCCCCCGGGTGGAACGCCTATGATGCCACCACCAACCCCCTGGATCATCTGGGCACTTATAAGACCCATGATGGTACAGGGAGCCTCTGATGCCCTCCATTGCATCGCCTTCCCGCGGACACTCAAGAAGGTGCTCGGATGTGGTTCTCGGCCATCCATCCAGGTACGATCTATTCCTTCTCATAGCTGGGAAAACTCTTCTTGTCCTACTTCAGGACCTGTAGCCGGACGCTGAGGAACATGGATTGCCTCTTCCTTGTACACAGAAGGAAAAAGAAAACTCCCGAAACTACATGGCCCGATTTATTCGGCGACCATGGAGATCCCGGACCTCAACGAGCATTGTAGCTATGTTGGTCTTCAGAAGGGGCTGCGATCGTCCAGCTCACTTTCTTACTGGACAAAAAGTTCCCGACAAGTTACTCCGAATTACTAGCCCAGGCCCAAAATATGTCACGACGGAAGAACAAGCAGCAAGCCGACGCCAGGTTGAAGGGAGGTTGGCTCCCAAGAGAAGGAGTGATAGGGCTCACGAACTTTGACCTCCCAGCGATGCACCAACTTGGTCCGACGCTGCAGCCCTAAGTCGAGGACTTCTCAGGAGGTTTGAGACTTACACACCTTTCTCCCTCTCGAGGGAGAAAATCATTATGGAGATAAGGGGACCTTCCTACAAACGCCTCGCCCGATGAGGAGCCCTCCACATCAAAGAACAAGGACAAGTACTGTCGGTTCACCATGACCACGGGCACAATACAGAGGATTGCCTCTAGCTGAAGGACGCAATCGAAGACTTGATCAGGCAGGGGTATCTGCACAAGTACGTCTGACCCCAGAGGAGCCAGCTTAAACTTCCATCACCAGAAACCCCCGAGAGGAAACAGAGCTGCCCAACCAACCCCCACTAATAGAAATGTTGGCATGCTCCACCACCGGTCTGATTGGAGGGATGAAGAAGGTGAAGACATCTTGAGAGGCCTCGGGTTCTAATGTAATCAATTTCTCCGACGAAGACCTCCGAGAGATCCAGGTCTCTAGGGATAATCCTATTGTTGTGTCGGCAGTAATTGCCAATTATGATATAAGGAGGATCCTCATTGATAATAGAAGCTCCATTGAAATTTTGTTGTATGATACCTTTATCAGAATGAACCTGTCTAGAATCAGGCTGCAAGAATCTCCAATACCGTTAACTGGGTTCGGAGGGAACTCGTTGGTGTAGAAGGAGAAATAACTCTATCCGTAACCATTGGATCAGAGCCTTATCAAAAACCCTCCCTATCAATTTTGTGGTTGTCCGGATGACATCTGCTTACAACGCCATTTTGGGACGACCGTCCCTGAACAAATTTCGAGCCATTGTGTCTACTTACCACTTGTTGGCAAAATTTCTAACTCGAAATGGGGTCGAAGAGATGAGAGGGGATTGCAGGATGGCCAGACAGTGTTTGACCATTCAGGATAGGCAATCGGGAGACCATTCCACCTTGGAATAACTTGATCCCAGGGTCGAAACCGATAGCTACAGAGAACTGGTCGAGAGGATCATATTCATACCCCTTATGGAGGACGATCTCACTAGGATCCTGCAGATTGAGAGCACGCTTAATGAGGAGGCCAAATCGGAGCAGTTAGCTTTCTACGGGATAATGCCAGCGTCTTTGCCTGGCCGGTGTCAGACATGCCAGGCATCCCGTCAGAAGTCATAACCCATCGGCTTAAGGTGGATCCTACCTGTAAGCCTGTCCGATAGAAGAAGAGGAACTTCGTCCTGAGCGACAGAGGGCGATTGATGAAGAGGTCAAGAAGCTCTTTGAACCTGGCTTCATTAGAGAAGCCCACTACCTCGACTGGCTAGCGAATGTCATGATGGTAAGGAAAGCCAGCAAAAAGTAAAGGATATGTATGGACTATACTGACCTCAACAAAGCTTGCCCGAAGGACAGCTTTCCCTTACCAAAGATCGACTAACTGGTGGATGCCACTGCCGGTCACCAGCTTCTAAGCTTCATGGACACCTTCTCTGGTACAACCAGATCAGCATGGACCCGAAAGACGAGGAGAAGATAACTTTCATTACTGAGCCACTTTCCAGAGGCTGATCAACAGGATATTCGAAGGACAACTTGGAAGAAACATTGAGGTATATGTTGATGACATATAGTTAAGAGCCTCCGGAGAGCCGACCACATCAAGGATCTGAAAGAATTTTTCGACATCCTGAGGTGCCACCAGATGAAATTGAACCCGGCCAGTATACCTTCGGGATGACCTCAGGAAAATTCCTCGATTTTTTGGTCACCCAGCGAGGAATTGAGGTCAATATGGATAAAATCAAGGCCATCATCGACATGGGGCATCCAACCAATAAGAAGCAAGTGAAAAAAACTCACAGGTCGGATAACCTCTCTCAGTCGCTTCATTTCTAGGTCAGCTGAAAGGTATCTCCCTTTCTTTAAAACACTGCGATAGTCGGATTGCTTCCATTGGACTGACGAATGTCAGTCGACCTTCGAAGCACTGAAGACATATCTGAAGACTCCCCCTTACTTGCTAAGCCTGTGGAAGAAGTGTCCTTGTATTTGTACTTATCAGCATCGGACAAGGCTCGGAGCTCCATCCTTGTCTGGATTGGGGATAACAACCAGCAAAGGCTGGTCTATTATATCAGCAAGGTACTCCACGATACCGAAATAAGGTATCCTAAGATGCAGAAGCTTGTCTACTCCTAATTATTGTGGCCAAGCGATTGCGGCCCTACTTTCAGGCGCATCCAATCATCGTCCTGACCGATCAACCTCTCGAGGCAATCCTCAGGAGTACCAATACCTCGGGATGGCTAGCCAAGTGGGCCGTCAAGCTTGGCGAATTTGACATCTCCTTCTAGCCTCGATCGGCCATGAAGGCTCAGGTGATCGTCGACTTTATTACAGAGTGTACCTGGAGATAGGAGATACCTTTGCAAACGATCGACACACCTAAGGATGATATTGCTGAAGGGTCAGACCATGCCTGGACACTCCATGTGGACGGGGCATCTAACCTTGCTGGTTACGGAGCAGGATTAATCCTAGCCAACCCCAATGGACAGAGCCTGGAATATGCCATGTATTTCGCATTCCAAGTATCAAATAACCAAGCAGAGTATGAAGCCCTCATTGCGGGACTAAGGATAGTTAATGAACCAGGCATCGGACGGATCAGAGCCTTCTTAGATTCCTAACTGGTGGTCAACCAGGTGAGAGGCGAATTCGAGGCGAGAGATCCACCCTGGCTAAGTACTTGAGTAAAGTGCAAAGCCTTATGGTTCGACTCAAGTTTTTCGAGATCATCCACATACCCCGGGCACAAAATTCTCGGGCGGACGCCTTGTCACGGCTGGCTACCGCCGTCACTGATCCTCCGGCCAGGCTTTCATGGAGCACTTATGTTGCCGCTGAATCTCTCAGATCAGGTTCTCTCGACTGGAGCTTGATGGAGTGAGCATCTCCCGGTTCCTGCAAAAGGTCCCTCGGGCTGGTGATGTTTCGGTGGGGGACACTTCGATGGCTAAGTCAGTGAGAAACTTGGAGCAACAGAATGAGGAATCGAAAATGAGATAGCTCGTGGGGAAGGAAGAGCCTATTTACCTTGGGGTCCCCTTTTACCTTATATAAGTGCAAAACTTTACCGGATCTGTTAGGGGCTAGGCTGGAAATGGCCGATTTGTCCTTAGAGGAATCTTGATAGTGGCCAGGTGGCACCAGGATGGGGTGTCATCGTGAGTAGTGGTATTGAGATGTCAGGAATCTGTTGTAACAGAATTCTGGTACCAGCTGGAAGGAGCCTTTGGGGCCTCTGGGCCATCCTTGGAGCGATTCGTTTTGGACCGATATGGGTCTGGTTGAAGTGGGTCGGTCAGATCCCTGGTGGGTTGGTCGGATCTCTGATGGATCGGTCGGGCCTCTGGTGGGTCTGTCAGACCTAGTTTATGGGCCGTCAGCTCCGGTTTGGTTCGGAGGGAGGCCGATTGTGTATACACCTACAAGGCCCAAGCATTGCTGAAGAGATATCAGGAATCCATCAAATAGAATGAGAGGCTTGTTGGATGGACCCCATCCTTGTGTTCTTTAATGAAGGAACCCTTCCAGAAGATAGGACCGAAGCCAAACGTGTGTGCTGTACGGCCTCGAAGTATATCATCCTCGGTGGGACCCTCTACAAGTGATCGTTTACGCAATCACTGCTCAAGTGCCTATGACAGTCGGATGCCGATTATGCACTCAGAGAAGTGCATGAAGGCATATGCAGCGACCATCTGGGAGATAGATCCTTGGCCTACAAGATAATCCGGTAGGGCTATTATTGGCCAACCATCTAGAAGGACGCTGCTGACTTTGTTAAAAGGTGCAACGCATGCCAGAGATACTCCAATATTAAAAGGTGACCAACTAGTCAGCTAACCTCGCTGACCGCCCCCTGGCCACTCGCATAATGAGGAATGGACATCCTTGTGCCATTTTCTCCAGCATCCGGACAACGGAAGTTCGTAATCATAGCCTTCGACTACTTCACCAAGTGGGTGGAAGCTGAACCGCTGGCGCAGGTTATCGAAGCCAAGGTGGAGACCTTTGTCCGAAACTGCATCATTTATAGGTTCGGCATACTGCAGGTAGTCATCACCAACAACGGAAGATAATTTGATAATCCAAAGTTTTGAGATTTCTGCCAGCAGTATCATATCTCCCATCGGTTGACTTCAATCGAACACCTCCAATCCAATGGGAAGGCCGAAGTCACCAATCGGACGATCCTACATGGCTTGAAGACCTGACTGAATGATGCTAAAGGACTCTAGGCCGAAGAACTTCACTCAGTACTTTGGGCCTACCGGACTACGGCCCGTACGGTGACTAGGGAAACTCCATTCAATCTCGCGTACGGGAGTGAGGCGGCCATACCAGTGGAAGTCTCCTTGCAGTCCCTCTGGATTGATCATTTCATCGAACCAACCAATTCTAAGCAGAGAAGGGCTGACCTCAACTTGCTCAAGGAGACTCGACTCCAAGCGGACTTGAGGATGGCAACCTATCATCAAAGAATGGCCAGATATTATAATTCTTGAGTCAAGGCTCGAAGCTTCCGGGTTGGAGATCTGGTTCCACGGAGGTCAGAGATATCAAGGCCAACTGAACAAGGAAAGCTCTCCCCCAACTGGGAACGCTCCTATGGAGTAGTCGAAGTGATCCGGGCTGAAACTTACCGATTCGAGCATCTAGATGGATGACAAGTGGCACGTCCTTGAAATGTAGATAACCTCCACAAATATTATCAATGAAGGCAGCAATTTACTTTACAAAGAAGTTCAACCTCGATCAGCAAAGGCTCTAGTGCAACCCACTCAAGTTCGATCTCGATAGGCAAAGGCTCTAGTGCAACCCACTGAAGTTCAATCTCGATCGACAAAGGCTCTAGTGTAACCCACTTAATGTCCGATCCGGATCGGAAAGGCTCTAGGGAAGCCCACCTCCAAGTCTGACCTTGATCGGAAAGGCTCTAGTGTAGCCCACTTAAGTCCGACCTTGATCGGCAAAGGCTCTAGTGCAGCCCACCTCCAAATCTGACCTCGATCAGAAAGGCTCTAGTGCATCCCACTCAAGTCCGACCTCGATCAGCAAAGGCTCTAGTGCAGCCCACTCATGTCCGACCTCGATCAACAAAGGCTCTAGTGTAGCCTACTAAAAGTCCGACCTCGATCGAAAAGGATCTAGTACAGCCCACTCATGTCCGACCTTGATCGGCAAAGGCTTTAGTGCAGCTTGTTGCTGCCCAGACCGTCGTGGCCCGTAGCTGCCGCATCGGATCGTGCTCCTCCCACCGCCTGGTGCACTCGGCTCCCGGGTCCCCACCTCCCGCCGTCCAGTGGTCCTCTGCTCCAGTGCCTGCGAGACAATAGTTAGAGACTCGGGCCGGGATTTCTGGCAGGGGCACTCCGACGATCAAGTCAGTGACGGTCCAGGGGAATAGATCCTCCTAGCCGGGCCCCTCTTATTGGACTTCGCACTAGGAGGAGTGAGAGATGTGTGTGTGTGGAGGTGTGAACGTCACAGGGAGAGATTGGTAGCGAGGACAGAGGGATGCTCTGTTCCCCCGCCTCTCCTTGAGCCCCTCGGTTCCCTCCCTTCGTGGTGGTGATGGCTTTTTGCTCTTTTGGTTGAGCTTGCCCTGTCTTGGTGGTGAGTGGTCGTTCTATTTCTTTTTTTCTTTTTTTTTTTGTTGTTGTTGTTGTTACCGTTGTTACCTCTCCCCCCTTGGAGGGTGTCGATCGTTCTTTGTAGTCGAAGACTGGCCATTGGGAGCTTGTTTCGGGGTTCCCGCTAGGCTGTCAGACGCGCATAGCGGTGTCCCAGGAAGCCCTTTCCTGTTTCATGATAAGGCGCTATCAGGCGCTCCGACACTCCTTCATGATTGCCTTATTCCGAAAAATCAGGGATGTCTCGAATGGCGGGCCACCGCCCGCGGGATTCGAATCTCCCAGATGGTCTTCTTTCCTGGATGATCTGAGTGGTTGGTGAGAAATGTGGCACCTTGATCGGCACATTGCTTGCCTTTTTGGTGTAATTGGTGGTGTCAGGTAGTCAGTACGGCTTGAGAGGCATTCTGGTACGGTCCTCGGGAGGCTCGCCGGTGCCCTCGGCTGGTGAGGACTTCTTCCGGGTTGGGGCCGAGCTGGGACGGCACTGCTCGCTCCATCCTAGGTGCTCCGGTCTTGCGGGGACGGCCAGGTGGTGAAGGGTGGATGTCGGCGGACCCGGTCCAGAGGGCGCGCACATGGAGAAGCTCGACCTCGGCGAGTGAGCTCTTGGCTCGACCTCGACCGCGGGGCACTGACCTTCGAGGGTCTCCTCTGGAGGGCAGATTCGGTGGACCCGGTCCAGAGGGCGCGCACTCGGAGAGGCTTGACCTCGGCGGGTGAGCTCTTGGCTCAACCTCGACCGGGGGGGCACTAACCTTTGAGGGTCTCCTCTGGAGGGTAGATGTCGGCGGACCCGGTCCAGAGGGCGCGCACTCGGAGAGGCTCGACCTCGATGGTTGAGCTCTTGGCTCGACCTTGACCGGGGGGGCACTAACCTCTGAGGGTCTCCTCTGGAGGGCAGATGTCGATGGACCCGGTCCAGAGGGCGCGCGCTCTGAGAGGCTCGATCCCGGTGGGTGAGCTCTTGGCTCGACCTCGACCGGGGGGGCACAACCTCCGAGGGTTTTCTCTGGAGGGCAAATGTCGGCGGATCCGATCCAGAGGGCGCGCACTCGGAGAGGCTCGACCTCGACGGGTGAGCTCTTGGCTCGACCTCGACCGGGGGGGCACTAACTTCCAAGGGTCTCCTCTGGAGGGCAGATGTCGACGGACCCGGTCCAGAGGGCGCGGACTCGGAGAGGCTCGACCTCGACAGGTGAGCTCTTGGCTCGATCTCGACCAGGGGGGCACTAACCTCCGAGGGTCTCCTCTTGAGGGTAGATGTCGGCTCCGGCCTAGGCGCCGAGCTCATGAGCTCGACCTGGCGGAGAACTGGGCTCCATCTGCTGCCATGGGGGAGTTCGGCTCATCTCAGTAGTGGGGTCCAAGCCAGAGGGTCGACGTGGCATCCCTCTCCACATGGCGCCCACAGATTTCTTCCACGTCAGCGATTTTGCCATATCACAGCCCACTCAAGTCCGACCCCGATCAGAAAGGCTCTAGTGTAGCCTATTCAAATCTGACCTCGATCTGAAAGCACTTTGTAGGATCCTTAAATATTTAAGGTATTTTCCTACAAACAGCTTGTTCGAAGATCCCTCAGAAATATTTTTAAAGAAGATGAGTTTGGACTAAGCTGACCTCTCGATACTTAGAAATATTTTTTATAAATGGTTAAGTTAAAAGCCAATGGGGTACTCGGCAACCCCAAAAAGGGTCGTTGATCAGCGACAAGAGGCAATATTAGCCTGTTAAAAAAAAAATAACAAGACAAAATAAAAGATGAATATCAAGATGTCATTTCATTAACCAAAAAAATTTGTACGAGATATGGGTAGACTTTTATAGTTGATTTTAAGTCTTGCCAAGTGTTTACAAAAGAGGGAAATCCTTCCCACTCATCAAAAGAGCTTTGCCTTCGGCCTCCCATGCAACATCTGAAGCCTTGACCAAGGCCTCCGCCGGTCCCGCATCGACAGTGGTTTGGGCATCGATCTCGGTGTTGGTCGGGCCCTCTTTTTCTTCCGATGGGTTCATCAGCTGTATTGAGGACAGGTCGAGCTCCAGGAAAGCTTCGACCACCTTCTTCAGGCAGTCATCGAAGCCGTATTTGTCGCTCGCCATCCTAGCCTCCTCCATCTCATCGTTGAAGTCGGCTAAAGCCTTGTATTCCACCACGGTGTCGCGGACCTACTCCGCCATGATGTTGCGCACCTACTACGCCGCCATCTTCTTCGCCTCTTTCAGTTCGATCAGGTACCTTCCCGCCAATGCCTTTGGGACCGTGCGCTCCTTTCGGCATTGGCAGATCGCTCCACCTTGTCAGACAGTCGACGGGTCAATGACCTGACCTTTTTCTTTTTCTTCTTCAGCTTGGCCTCCCGCTTAGCCAGCTAGGTTTGTAGGTCCTCTGCCTACTTCTTCAAAGATTTGACTTCGGCCAAACTGGTCGAAAACCTCTCCTTTACAGCCTTCTGCGATGCCACTACCACCGCCTTGACCGTCTTCAGTCCTTCGACCTCCCCAGTCGAGGCCTCTGCCGCATGAGCCATCTTGTCGAGGACTTCGTCTATCATCGAGATCTCGTGAAGGATCTACAAGTAATGGAACATATTAGTCATGCACAAGAAAAGAAAAGAAGGATAAAGGAAATGAAGGGATGGCAAAGGTACCTTCATCAGACTAAGGTAGGTGCCTCTCGTCGCCTCGTGCAACTTGCGCTTGCTCGACTCCTCCCAATCGGCCTGGGTGATGGCTCCTTTTAGTAGGTCTCTGGCATGCCGGGAGTTATGAAGAGCGTGCCAACACTGGAAGGTGTCGTAGCTGACTTCTTCATTCTCTACCCCTCCAGCCACCCCTTTCTTCTCATCTGTGGGTGGGCCACCTCCGTTCGCTTGGCCAATGGCGAGGTCAGGGCCGTCCCCACCTTGATCGGCTCAGATGGGTTTGGCTTCGATCGAACGGCTGACTCCTCGATTGTAGGCAGAATTCTCGACACTTTTGCCACCAACTGCTTCGATAAGGGCATATTGTTCTTGTCGGAGCCTGATGCCAGCTGTTCCTCCCCCGCTGTTTCTTTTGCTTGCCCGCAGTCGGCTCCACGGACTGGGCAGCCCTCTTCCTCGCTACCCGCTCTGCTATTCTCGCACGGTCAGGCTTCATTTTTTTTCCTATTACAAGAACAAGATCAGAGTAAGGAAAGAAGGAATATAGCTGACAGAATAAAAAGTTCGACAGTAGTGATTTCTATCCTATCTAAGTGTTCATGACAGTTAACTCGAGCCAAGCGGAGGCTGTCCTCCCAAAGCAGCTCCTTCACCATTATGATACCGACTGCCTCTAACTCATTGAAGTCAGCTTAGTCGGCCATCAAGATCGCTCTCCCTCCGTTAGCTGTCGGCCTCGGTTCCCTCCATGATGGGTTGAAGCTTCAAGGTTGAAGACTGTGTACGAAGAAGAACTTTGACTTCCACCCATGAATGGCTGACGAAAGACCTCCGATTATCTTTCGCCCGGGATGGGGTTTGAACACCTACCACTCCTTACTCAGGAAGTCTTTCTTCAAGACAAAAATGTTTGCAAAGAGGAAATCCCTAGGTTCTACTCCAACCCTCTAGCATAAGACCACGAAATAGCTGATGGCCTGAATACTATTCGGGGTCAGCTATGCAGAGGTGACTCGATACAAGTTGAAGACCTGGATGAAGAAGGCGCACAGGGAAAATCGAAGGCCGGCCTTCAAGTGATCCTCATACACCGGGATGGCTCCCGGGCTCGACAGCCGGGTCACCCTCCCTTCCTGGTCCGGGATGGTAAGGTGCAGGGTGGAAAGGATATTGAACCTAACTCTAAGGACCTCTACAAGATCCCGTACTAGCTCATATTGGACTTGGCTGGGACCTAGTCCCTCTATCCTACTGCTAGAGTTCCGGCTACCAGAGGCCATTGCTATGAGGCTTAGAGGGAAGAAGAACTGACTTGGGGACTTGGTTTCCTAAAAGGTTGAAGATGTTGGAGCGAGCCAAAATCTCTCTTCAAGGGCGATCTCTCTCCAAGGGCGAATGCGGCAAAAGCTTCGCCCACAATCTCAACGTCTCCTTTTATAGCCCTTAAAGGAAGAGGTTATCACCATTCCTCGAGCGCCACGACCCAGACATCAGGCGGTACAACACCCCATGCAGTGGAAGCTAATGCGATGGAAGGAAGCACAGTCTGGCCGCGATCCGTGTGATCGCCGGATTAGCAGCGGATGGGTCGTCCCCAGTGCGGCACCAACCGTCCAGATGTTGCCACGTCACTAAAATTGCCTCTGAAGCCCGATAGTCGAGCGGGCCAGGTTGGCCGCTCATCATTACACCCCTTTTGCATTAATTGCCGCTCCCTCCATTTCCAATGCGGGGTCGACACCTATCCCAGGCACGAGCTTCTGGAGTGGGGAATGACCAAACGTAGCACACCTGATCAGATCTGCAATCCCCTCAAGGATGAATGCATTTAATGCGAGAACGATGCTCTCGCCCTTCGAAGCTACAGGCCCCCCCAAAGGCCAAGAGCAATGGGGCAACTGTTATACACAACCGGCCTCCCTTCGAACTGAACCAGAGTCGACGGCCCTTCAGCCAAGTCTGACCGACCCACCAAAGGCCTGACAGACCCATCAGAGATCCGACCGACCCACCATGTGATGCGGGATGACTCTAAGACTGCTAAACATGCATGAAAAATAGTAAAATAATTTTTTTATAATTTTAATAATTTTATTTGCAAGCTAGGTTCTCAAAATAAAGTAAGAACTAGTGAAAAGACTGGCAGTGCAAAGAATCATCGAGTCACAGGCATACTCATGCAAACTAATGGAATATCCAGGGATGCAAAAGGATGATAGGGCAGTAGGGTTTCAATCCAGGAACACAAGGAGAACACTCAAAATAAGAACCAAAACTCAAACACAAAGGCAATTGATCAAAATTTCAACAAGGTTTATTCATAAGAAAAAGATGATTACAAGAGGGGGAGGGGTGGGGTATTTATAGAGTTCCCATGCGCTCTCCTAACTAGTGTTACACATAGGTTAACAAGCCTTTCCTAGTTAGATTACATGTCCTTTCCTGGCTAGGTTAGGATTACAAAGCTTAAAAGAACTAGGAATCCTAACTAGGTTAAACTAGTCTTCTCCTTCTCACTTAAGAACATCTCCCTTTGAGCTTTGACTTGGTCAACCCTCCAAGGATGCCTAGGAGGGCGTGTTGGGCTTCTAGGGGCAGCAAGGGGCCAGCCCATAGGGGCTTGGGTGCATGGGTTTGGGCCTCTGGAAGCTGGGGTGACTTGGTAGCCTTGTAGCAGGAATATTCCCTGATATCTTGCTTCTTAAGGGCTTGGGCTTGGCACCTGGGCTTGATTTCTTTGGGCTAGGATGCAGGTGGACCTCTGGAATCATGGATGCCTTGGTTTAGGAATATGCTCTGGCATCTGGAAGGGAACTGGGCATCTGGAAGGAATCAGGGTCTCTAGAAGGCATCTTGGATCATGTGGTGTCACGCAAAATCCATTAATCTGATGTAGTGGCCTCTAACTCTTGGATGTGGCTTGGTGGAATTCCAAAGTAGCGTGACATCTTCTCTTGTACAAAAATTGGACTCATACTGGACTCATAATTGATGTATAAGACTTAATATACTGGACTAGGTTGAGGGTTGAGACAAATCAACTAACATCAACTTATTACAGGACTCAATCCCAGTTGATTACAAAACTTTGACACATGGCTAGGTAAACCAAATAGAGCCCAGTAATCAGTGTCTGATCCTGGTGCCCCCATCATCAGGGATCTGACCGATCCACCAGAGGTCCAACCGACCCACCAGTGGTCCTACCGACCCACTTTAGTCAGGCCCATATCGGTCCAAAATGGGCCACTCCAAGGACGGCCCGGAGGCCCCTTCCAGCTGGTATCGGAATAATGTTATAATAGATTCCTGACATCTCAACGCCATTATTCTGCATATCCCACGGCGCCACCCCATCCTGGTGCCACCTGGTCACTGCCAAGATTCCTCTAAAGGCAAATCGACCATTTCCAGCCTAGCTCCTAACAAATTTCGGTAAAGTTTCGCGCCTATATAAGGTAAAAGGGAGACTCCGAGGTAAAGAGGCTCTTCCTTCCCCATGAGCTATCTCATTTTGGATTCCTTCGTTGTGTTGCTCCAAGTCTTCCACTGACTTAGCCATTGAAGTGTCCTCCGGCGGAACACCACCAGCCTGTGGGATCTTTTTGCAGGAACCGGGAAACGTGCACTCAAGCCAGCTCCAGTCGAGAGAACCCGATCCGGGATATTAGCGTCAACACATATAAAATTAAAATGCCAAATACTCTATGATTATGTTATAAAACAAAATCTACTCAGATTGGCAAGATCAAGCCTCCCAAGAGGACCAATTTAAGCCTCAACTTTAGGGATGGCATTGGAATTGATATGCAAACCATTGTCCATGCTCAACAATGAAGAACCATGTATCTATCTCCGACCTATATCCACTTCGATTATGAAGAACCATGTATTTGGAATTGATATGCCAAATACTCTATGATTATGTTATAAAACAAAATCTACTCAGATTGGCAAGATCAAGCCTCTCAAGAGGATCAATTTAAGCCTCAACTTTAGGGATGGCATTGGAATTGATATGCAAACCATTGTCCATGCTTAACAATGAAGAACCATGTATCTATCTCCGACCTATATCCACTCCGGGATAGGTTATGGCATCCGAACGTGCTCCATGCTTAAATTTTTAAACCCATCTCATCCCTTCCTTTCTAGAGTTAGATGTGCTGGGTTGGACAGATAAAACTATAAAATTATTTTTCTTTCTATTTTAGTATATAAATTAAACAAACAAAATAAACATAAAACTAAATCATAATAAGTCATATAATATTAAACAAATCAAGATTTCAAGATAGGAAGTAGCAAATCAAATATTCAATGAAAACACAAACAACTAATAAAAATATTATTTTTTAAAAAACAAAAAGTTATATAAAAAATAATAGGAGTTCGGATGTGGAAAAGGTAAATGTCATTATCAATCTATATCCCGTACTTTCCACAAATTTTATTTTAAATATCTATCTTTTTTTTTATCAAAAAGATACATGTACCTATTCTTAACTCTAATTTCGTGTTTGATCAGGATCATAAGATGAAAGATGGATGTTGTTGAAAATAAGGGTACACATGAATTAAACTATATTAGGTTATAAGTGATCTTGACTTGACCCGGTTCCTTGATCGAGTTTTAATATTAGATTCTGACCTAGTCCAATAAAAGATCAGGTTAGTTTAGATCAGGTATATGATCAAAATTTTTGACCCAACGAGCTACTCGGGTTAGGTTGAGTTCATGTACAACTTGGCCTTAACCTAAAAAAATCGGGTCTAAGTTGGATCCAAGTCGGATGTGGATTGGATGTAGCCAACTATATTTTAATTATTAAAAAATTAAGTATTATTAATTATACAAAATAAATAATATTATTTTTAAAATAAATTAGAAAATGGAAATAATTTTATATCTATATTTATGTTAAAGATATATTTCATGTAAGTCTTAAATCATAACTTAGAGACATAAATAGGTTTGAGTTATAATGGTATTACCAAGTTCAAGTTGGATCCAAATTCAATAAATCTAGACTCAGCCTAGAAAATAGAATGTGTTTAATTTTAGAATCCGATTTGGATCTGTGGATCTTTAAAAATTGGATCGAGCCGGACAACGTGTTAACTCAAGCTATTTTCAACCTTAGTTGAAAGGATGGATGGTCTCCATCCATTATATAATTTAAAATATTTTAGGAAGGATAAATGAAAAGAAAAGATTATCCATTTTAGTGAGCCCGCCAATTTGCATCCTCTCAAATTAAAAAAAAAAAAAAAGCAAAAATGATAGATGGATTACGTGAAGGTTAGATTTTTGTACCGATAAAATCATCCCTCAATAATTTTCTTGGCAAAATTATCATACTTCTACATTTTTTTAATTATATTATGTATATTTATTTATCTATACTATTAAATTTTATTACTAATTGCTTTAAGTTTACTATATAATTTTCATAATTATAATTAAACAATTAGGATCGTTTCCAATTTTTTCTATTTATATTTATTATTTTTAATTAGTTATTTGTATAAAATTAATTAATTATTTAAATTAAATCATAAACTAATTAGTTATTTACATAATTAATATATATAACTAAATTAATTTATTAAATTAAAATTAAAATTAAATTTTAATATAATTTTTATATAATTATAAATTATAAAGATTATAAGTTTATGAATTATTTTTTTTTTGGTATAAAGAAGTATTACTAATTGATAATAATATTTTCTTATCAAATAGTAATTTAATAAAAATGTTATATAAATATTATCCATCATTCTTTTCATTCGTCCTATACCAAATAGAGAAGAAAATCATTCATATTCATCCTTCCATGTTTAGTCAAACGAGAATGCATGGATTGAAGATCTACCCACTCTTTTCCTTATCCATCATTTTTTCTCGACTTATATTTTCTCCAATCCAACTTTCATACCAAATAAATAATAAATGAGTAAGATAAAACACTTATACAGTGTTTGGTTAAAATCATAAAAAAAATGATAAATGTGGTTAGAAGGATAAATGACTTTCATCCACTGCTGGGTTCAAAAAAGTTAGAAAGGATGAATGAAAAGAAGGTGTTGCTATAAATTTCCATTCGAGGCCGAAGATGTTGGAGTTGATGGCTGTCGATGCTAAATCCTCGCCGACCAGATTAGATAGCCTGCTTGCTGGTTCGCCATCGATGGAAGCCTGCAAAATAAATTTTCTGACCGAAATTTCTCTGGTGGGGACACTCCGATACCAAAGTTAGCTAGAATTTAGGCAGCAAAATGAAGAACTTGAGAGCTAAGTGAGATGGAAAGGAAGAAGGTGGCTTTGAAAGAGCTGGTTGGAAACTTGCTCTAACTTGCCTGTCGTTAGCTTAGCTCAAGTGTCCCCTCTTACTAATATTTATAGGCGTGACTGTAACTACTTATGGTTATGGGAGTTAGTTAGCTAAACTTCCTCATAACAGTAAGTAGTGGTGGGCGAAAAATTATTTTTCTCATGATTATCCAAGCCGGAGTTATTGATCATGTGGATAGTTATAACAAACAGAACAACCTTTAACTATTTCAAGTTGAAGGATTGTTCATATGCTTCAGATGCAAAATTATTTTTCTCATGATTATCCAAGCCGGAGTTATTGATCATATGGATAGTTATAACAAACAGAACAACCTTTAACTATTTCAAGTTGAAGGATTATTCATATGCTTCAGATGCACTCTCTAAGGGAGGATTCAAAGTGAGCCTAACTGCCTCTTCGGATTGCCTTCCTTGGAATGGTTCGAAGGGATGTTAGTTATATGCTTCGAATCTATCCTTTTGGAGTGAATTAAAAAATAAATAGCTACTTACCGTGGTACTGAAGGCATGAATAACATATTTCAGAGGTATCTTCTTCGGACCAAGCTAAATACATGAAACCGATCGAGATAATAATAATATATATTTCAGAGATGTTTCCTTCGGACCAGGCTGAAGGCATGAAGCCAAAAGAAACAATAATAACATACTTCGAAGGCGTTCTCTTTGGACCAGCCTGAAGACATGAAGTCAAAGGAAATAATAATAACATATTTCGAAGGCGTTCTCTTTGAACCAGGGTGAAGACATGAAGCCGAAGAAAATAATAATAACATAATTTGAAGGCATTCTCTTCGAACCAGGTTTCAGGAGCATGGATCTAGCCGATATACAAAAAATTGAAATTGGTTCAATGGACCGGTAATTATTTTATATTAAACCGGATTCCATAATAATAGCAATCTTGGTGGAAGATGCACCTATAAACAAAATTAATGACCAAAATTGGTCATGGCAAGGATCTTTTGATGCTTAAGTTAATAATTTAGAATAAAAGAATGGAAGGGATCGTAGTAGAGAAAAGTTTCATAGCAAGGGATTCCCTTGGATTTCTTTTTATAGGATCTGGCTAAAGAGTCATCTGATAGATAGAGAATCATGTTGTTATTGAGACAAGATTTGGTGGTTACTTTATTCTTTATTTGATAAGATGTGCCCATCATTTTTTGCCTTATTTGTAAGAGATCGGGATTAAATGATTGTATATATATCCTAGCCTATGAATTTGTATCATCTAAAGTAAGGATGGATGAAGCACGTAAATGATAGGTTTATGGATGGGTAACACCAGTCTCATTATATTTTTAACAAAATTATGATATTTTTTATTTTTTAATTCATTTAATTTATATATTTTATTTTATCTATACTATTAATTATATATTATTAAACTTTATAATTAATTATTTTAATTTTAATACATGACTTTTATAATTAAAATATTTTTTATTTTATTATCAAGCAGTAGATTAATAAAATATTATAAAAATATCCCCCACTTTTCCTTTCTGTCCGTCCTTTGTAGCAGAGATAGAAGATGAGGGTCCGATAGAGCTCGGCACCAATGGCCCTGTAAATTGCCCCACTCCTAAACCAAGAACGCATATTTTTGTTTTACCGATTCAGTTATCATGGAGGACCACCGAGGCTACACGGAGGCAAGGGCAACCATTTACATAATACGTACGAACTTCCTCGATCACAACCATGTATTGAGACAGCGACGGTGATACCCTCCAAGCGTACCAGTAGTTCTCTGTAGCAGCCTGCGAGTCACAGCAGTCTCACGGATCACCGTGCTTCGTTCCACTGACTCGCGGTGAATTTACTAAGCAAGCGATTCCCGCTGATCAAAGCCTTCCATTTCCCCCACACTTCCCCTCTCTCCTCTCTCTCCAACAACAAAAGCACGGCTCTCTTCCCAGTTCCCCGCTCTCCCTCTCTCGTGACTTCCTACTCTCTCTCCCCTCCTAACCTGTTCTCTTCACTTCTCTCCTTTCCCGAGCTTTTCTCCTGATGGTACTGCTAGCCCTTCTCCAAATCGCCCTCTTCCCCCAAATTGGCCGCAGAAAGCCGCCCTTTCTGGCTCGGCATTGAGATCCTCTCTCGCGCGTGGCCTCCTCCTTGCTCTCGCGCTCTCGATGAGGCTTCCCATTCTCTTCTCGTTGGTATTCTTCGCCTCCATGACCGGAGTGGTGAGGGCGGAGCCGACGCAAGACAAGGCGGCGCTTCTGGCCTTCATCTCCCGGGTCCCCCACGAGCCGCGCGTCCAGTGGAACGCCAACGCCTCCGCCTGTGGCTGGGTCGGCGTCACGTGCGACGCCGGCAACACCTCGGTGGTGGCGCTCCGGCTCCCGGGCGTTGGCCTGGTGGGCTCCATCCCCGCCGGCACCCTCGGGCGCCTCACCTCCCTCCGCGTTCTCTCCCTCCGCGCCAACCGCCTCTACGGCCCCATCCCCGACGATCTTGGCAACCTCACCCACCTCCGGAGCCTCTACCTTCAGGACAACCAGTTTTCCACCGGGGTCCCGCCGGTCGTGTCCAGGCTGGGCCGCCTTGTCCGCCTGGACCTCTCCGGCAATAACCTAACCGGCAAGATCCCCTTTTCCATCAACAACCTCACCCACCTCACCGGCCTCTTGCTCGAGCGCAACCGCCTCTCTGGGAGCCTCCCAAGTATCAGCATCGACTCCCTCGTCGACTTCAACGTGTCTTACAACAACCTCAACGGATCCATCCCCCGGACACTTGATCGTTTCCCGGCGTCCTCCTTCGCCGGAAACCTAAACCTCTGCGGCGCTCCCCTCCCGCCGTGCACCCCATTCTTTCCCTCCCCCGCCCCATCTCCCGCAGGAAACCCGGCAGGGGGATCGAAATCGTCCAAGAAGCTGTCCACGGCGGCGATCATCGCGATCGCGGCCGGTGGCGCATTTCTTCTTCTGGTGCTTCTGCTGTTGCTGATCTTTTGGGCGTTCCGGCGGAGGAGGGAGCGGCGGCGGAGGGAGAAGGCGAGGAAGGGGGTCGGAGCGGTGGCAGCGGGGAGGTCGGGAGAGACGGGGACGACGTCGTCGTCCAAGGAGGAGATGGGCGGAGCGGGAGGGGCGGCGGAGGGGGAGAGGAACCGGCTGGTGTTCGTGGGGAGGGGCGGGGTTTACAGCTTCGACCTGGAGGATTTGCTGCGGGCGTCCGCAGAGGTTCTGGGAAAGGGAAGCGTGGGGACGTCGTACAAGGCAGTGCTGGAGGAGGGGACGACGGTGGTGGTGAAGCGGCTCAAGGACGTGGTGGCCACGAAGCGGGACTTTGAGCTCCACATGGAAACCCTTGGCAAGGTAGACCACCCCAATTTATTACCGCTTCGAGCCTACTATTATTCCAAGGACGAGAAGCTCCTCGTCTTCGACTACCTTTCCGCTGGTAGCCTCTCCTCCCTCATCCACGGTCAGTGCACTCTCTCCGATCACTCATTTAGACCTTTACCATCTATCAAAATCTCTCTCTAAAAAAATAATAATTATTAAAATAATAATTGCTATTATCATCCTTAGAAAAGTAGTTTATACTAGTAGCATTTTATCGGTTCAAATTCGTTCGAAAAAGGGTGGATGTTTGTTTGTTTTTTTTTTTTTTGGTTGCAATCGAACGGAGTGGAGTGGAGTGGATATCAGCAGGGTCATGGTGATAAAAAATGAAATTTCTCATTCACTTTGTTTTTCTGTACAAGGGAAAGAGGTCACCCATGCTATTCTGGTAAAGATGGAGGGCATTCTTGAGCTGAGGGAAAAAAATAAAAGAAGTGTACGGTACTTGTAGTGGCTACCAGCGAGGCTGGGTAGATACCGTACAGGAGTCCAGCTCGGGAGTTGGGAGCGTGCCGGGCGAGGTCCCGAATGACGGCCGTTGTAGCTCGATAATTGCCGTTATAGCTGTTTAGGGTTGCCGCTGTTAGATTTAGTATGCTTGCCTGTTAATAAGGCCGTTTGCCGTTCTACCGTTAAAGTTGCTGTTATGCGAGGCTGAGATAAAGTTTTACCAATTACCTCACCGTAAAAACAAAAATAATTTTGGATGAACGCCCCAACTAGGCATAAAAAAAGAAAAGAGAAATGATCATCTGGTGGGAGACCGTCGCAAGGGTGCTTTCTATTATTGAGCGGTACAGGTGGGCCCACATTCTAGGATGTGGATGGTACTTTCGGCTGATGCAGCTTCTCGGCGAGAAGCGGGAGGTCTTTGTTCAGGGCTCGCGACGAGGCCGGACCCGTTTGTATTCCAACGCTGCGCTTCTATCATTCTCAGGCTCGCCAAACTTTGATTATGCGAGAGAAAAGCTTTCTGAGATGGGAGACATCTTGTCCGTTCGTCGCTGGGTTTCATCCTGTTGTTGTTCGCTTTGAGCCCACAAACGCCCTTGTTATTTATATTGAGGATTCGTTTGATCCGGCAGATTTTCTTTTTCATAATTTTTGTATATTTGATTGATTATAAAACAACAATTTATTTTAAAATAATTTATGTTCGATAAAACATCCGTTTTTAAAAATATAATAAATATTTGTTATATTCTTAATAAATAAAATTTATTATAAAATGTATAAAATGTACAAAATATTTAATATAAAATATTTATTCTAATATTTAAAATTTATTATATTTTTTAAATGACTTATTTGTTTCTTGAAAATATAAAAAAATTTTATTATATTTTTAGTAAATATAAAATTTTATCTTTTTTCAGATTTTAGATGAATAATAATATTATATTACGTTAATATAAATATATTATTAAAATATTATATTAGTATAAATAATAAAATAATATTAATATAGTTTAAATATAATAAATATATATAATATACTATAAATATATATTTTGTAGCGCATATATATACTAAAAAATATATAATATAAGTATATATAATATTATAAATATACTATATTTATATCTATATTATATTATATTATATTAATATAATATTAGGATAATAATATTATTAATATTTTATCTTAATTATTTATTGATATTTTATAAAATTTTAATAATAAAATTTTAAAAAAATATTTCTAAAAGAAAAAAAGATAATCAAATTTTATTTTATAGAAAGTCTCAACTTTCATCTCTTTAATAAAATTTTACCTTTTTATCATAAAACATGAAAAATATCTTTTCATAAATAAATAAATAAATAAATAAATAAATATATTAATTTTAAATTATAATTAAAAAATTTATTTTTTATTTTTAAAAAATATTATTATTATTATTAATTTTTTACTTTCCGTGAATCAAACGAGTACCTGGAGCATTGATATCTTGGCCTTAACATGGCCCCGTCGTTCTCCGTCCGTCGTTTCTTTGTTAATCGTCGGTGAGAACCCCGTATGGATTTTCCTGCTTTTGTTATTATAGCGTGCACGCCCCAAACCAGTCTTTACAATTTAAGTACTTTCTTTATCCCTGACGCAAGCCAAATTCTATTTAGGAAGTGTTGGTCGGGCTTTCCACGGTAGTAAGGACGACATATCAACCTACGGTTGGCTGACCATCAAAAACATTACTTGTTCCTTAATATTAATGTAGCAACAATTTGATCTATCATTCATGTTACCATGATTTTTCCGGGGGGAAAAAAAAAAAATTATGATTTAACTATCGTATCATGAGAAAGAGAAAATTATTTTAAAATTTTTTCTTGGAGCTTGACCTTGACCGACCGAGATGAAAACTATAACAGGAAGCCGGGGATCGGGACGAACTCCTCTGGACTGGGACGGTCGAATTCGCGTGGCCTTGGCGGCCGGTCGCGGGCTGGCCCACCTGCACACGGCGGCGCGTCTTGTCCATGGCAACGTCAAGGCCTCGAACGTGCTCCTCCGGCAGGACCTGGAGTCGGCGTCCCTCTCCGACTACGGCCTCCACCCGCTGTTCGGCTCCTCCGCCGCGCCCAATCGCGTCCCCGGTTACCGCGCCCCGGAGGTCGTGCAGACCCGCCGGCCCACCTTCGAGTCGGACGTGTACAGCTTCGGCGTGTTGTTGCTGGAATTGTTGACGGGGAAGGCACCGAACCAGGCGGCGCTGGGGGAGGATGGGATCGATCTGCCGGTGTGGGTGCGGTCGGTGGTGAGGGAGGAGTGGACGGCGGAGGTGTTCGACGTGGAGCTGATGCGTTTCCCTAACATCGAGGAGGAGATGGTGCAGCTGCTCCAGATCGCCATGGCCTGCGTCGCCGACGTCCCCGACGCCCGCCCCGTCATGCCCGAGGTCATCCGCATGATGGAGGAACTCCTCAACCGGACGGAGGGAGACGACGCCCTCCGCGGATCCTCGGACGACCCCTCCAAGGGTGCCTCCACACCGCCCGCCGCCACCACCCCGTGATTAAGTTATTCACTTGATTCGTTCCAGGATGGGATGGCAACCAATCCCTCTCTCCCTCGCAAAGGGGACGTCGACGGCAACATACAGAAGATAGAAAAATTGTGCGTTTCTTCGACCTCCCTCGCTGTGTGTGTGCACGAAAATTATTATTTTTTAAAAACCTGCTGGTGGTTTCTTTTTAATTAGTCCAATTTAATTTGTTGCGGGGTGCTGATGGATGGGATTCGATTCGATGGCTTGTGGGAGACAGAACTGGCATATCAGGTTGAAGCTAGCATTGAAGGCTTCTAGTTGGATTGTTTAATCTCGATTCATTTTTTTCCCTTCTGCTCAAACTTTCCTTGCCAGAGAATTTATTCTCCTTTCTTGGCATATTGTATAGATATTGTTGGCTTGTGATTTTGCTTTCTTTTTGAATCAAAGATGAAGCCAAGAAGAATAAAGAATGGAAATTGCATTGCTGTACTTGGACATCGGTCATGAAATTAATCCGTGATCTAATATGGCGCCAGGGCTGCAATATATGTGGATCGTGCAGATGCGATCGATGGCGAATTTTAAATGACATCGCTGTTAGAAACTGAGCTTGATGAAGGTCAAATGTGATTGTGGTTTAAGAGAAAATACTGTGCATGTTAGGTTTGTTATAGATCGTTTATGTTAGTACGATTTGTAGAATCATATAAAATTAATTTTATTATATATATATATATATATATATTATTAATTCAATTTTATATTATTTTATCATGTTTTCAAGATTGAATATTAATTGTATGTATGTCATCGAATTTTTTATAATGCACGCATTGCTAGCAGTGTTTTGATGGTTTGCAAATGCGAGGTATTGCCGTTAAGATCATCGTGGCCCGTAACTATCAGTGGTGTTAGATTGCCGGTCGGTCTTTCTGGAGGTTCTCGGTACCTGCAATGAAAGGAACGTTAGAGGGCCGGGCTGGGATTCCGACGGGGGTACTTCGACGGTCAAGTCAACGACGATCCAGGAGAACATATCTTCCTGGTCGAGTCCCTCTTGATGGACTCCACTCGAGGAGTGAATGATATGAAAGTGAGGTGAAGGTGAGTCAGGAGGAGGATGATGGCGGAGCTAGAGGGATTCTCTGCTTAACCGCCTCCGTCGTGCCTGTCGTTTTTCCTGTCTTTCGATGGTGGTGGTGTCCCGCCCCTCCGGTTGAGCTCATATCGGTGTTGTGTTAATTTTTCATGTTACCTCTCCTTCGGGGGCGTCGATCGTTCTTTGTAGTTGAGACGATCATTTGTGCGGTGACGTTCGTGCCGTGGATGGGACGTGTCTCCTAACATACGGTAGAGGAATCTTCTATGTGTTCTGATATTCTCTCTGGCTATACCATTTCTGGTAGGGCCTCGATGGGGGCCGCCACCTCCGGATTCATGCCCTTCGACCGGCCTCCCTTTTCGGTAGTACGGGCGGCATGGCGTCCCGGTCCGGGGACTTCTCTCCCTTCCCTTCTGGCGTAAGTGGCAGTAGCGGACAGTTATTGTAGCATGATGGGCATTGCTTTGTGGCTCTCGGGAGGCTTGTTGACGTCTTGAAAGGGAAGGCGTCGTTCCCCAGGTGATTGGCTCCCTGGCGAGTTAGAGAGCAAGGCTGAGCTTCGCCGGGCCCGACCTCGAAGTGACCCCACGGGACGGAGGAGGGCCGAGCTCGACTCTGGACCGCGGGGGCCCGGTCTGGCGAAGGAGGGGGCGCGCGACCCAGATGGAAGGGCACGACCTCGAAGGGGCTCCACGTGGCGGAGGACTGAGCTCGACTCCGAACCACGGTACCCAGCTTCGGGGGGTTCGATCTGGAAGGTCGCTCGGCTCTGATCTAGGTGCCCGGCCTTGAAGGGGGGCTAACCTGGCGGAGGACGGTGCTCGACCTCGACGGGCGGATCCGGCGTTCTGAGGAAGCCCAGCTCGGCAAGGGAGCTCGGGAGGGAGCATCCATCGTGGCAGCATACGTGGACACGGTATCCGACGGGTGTCCCACATCAGCACTCTTGCTACATCACGAGGTCATATAAAAATAAAACTATTTAAGCACTATAGTGATAGCGCGGTCGGTTAAGGCGCGGCTCAGCTCTTGTGTATCATTCATTGATCATGGATTCGAGAATGATCCCACTGGTGACTCGATTAAATTCCAGATTAAGTTTGATCACCGGTTCAAGAAATGATTCCGTGGATGACTCGATTAAATTCCAGATTAAGTTTAGGACACGTGACTGGGGGTTGAGCGATCGAAATTTCGGCGTCGTAGTAGGACTTGGGTGATGTACTCGTTCAGTTATGAGAGGGTATGTGAAAAAATTACGGTCTGAATCGAATATGATCTAGTGGGTTGGAGCATGTTACGGAAGCTATCCAGGATAAAATTTCTCCGATTCTATTTTTTTTATAAAAAAAAAATATATATTTATGATACATGACAGAAGGCAGCCCTTTCAAACCGGACCGCAGCTGTCACGGATATCGCCCATTAGTCCCATATAACATATTATTATACATACACCTACCTAATCATGATTCGTGTAGCCAAAGATGCGAGATTGGCGCGACGGATGTTGCGGCATGTTGGACTTAACCTGCCATGTTTGTCCAAAGCAATGGGCAGGTTTTTCTTTTGACTATTGCTTCTATATAGTTGTTATATATAAAAAGAAAATTCGTCGGCTCTAACTTTGGACTTGGGTGTGCGGACGACAGGCTGGCCAGCGGGACCGCTCATCATCATTTGTCGCCGTTCGTCCCCCTTGTTTTTGTCGACTTTTTCTTTACTTTATTACATTGCGACCGCGGTGACGAGACCGGAACAAGAAGAAGATGGATATATATATATATATAGAGAGAGAGAGAGAGAGAGGGGGGCGCTCGCTTCCATTCTGACCTCCTGTTGCAGCGGTCTCACGTGAGACCGTGGGATGGGAATCGCAGGGGTCCGTAGAAAAATCTTTATTGATTCTCATAAATCATAAATAAAAAATAAAAAATAAAAAATTAAAATTTGACTGGTTTGATGATAGATTTTAAATTCTTTATTATATCTATTATCAAAATCTAGATTTTATGGTTTGTATCGTCGTTAATTCAAATTTAAAAAGATGCTCACATGAACATCGAAGACAGTGTACTTCTTTCTAGTATCCTACAGTAAACGGTTCATCGATGAAACAAGTCGTGATAATAAAATTCATACAGAATATGATATAATAATGATGAGTGAAAAGAGATAGTCAATTATTTATAAGCAAATCCTAACAGATCTTTCCATCACGGGTCAGTTGGACTCAAGATCTACACTGTGTCGTCTCTGTTATGATCTGACCGCTGACGTGGAGCTTGTGTCGGATCCAGCTGGAGGTTCAACTGGTAGAAGGCGCCACCTGGACGCTGTTGCCAGATAAATGCCGAGGTTAAGCTCCCATCCATGATCGAGCTTCCTACCGAGATCGAGCTCCTATCCGTGGTCGAGCTCCCATCGAGGTCGAGCTCCCCATCGGGGTCGAGCTCCCATCCGAGGTCGGGCTTCTGGTCAAAGTCAAAGTCAAACTCCCACCTGGAGTCAAATGTGGATAAAGACATGTGGACCCAGCCTGCCCCTCGAGCAACCTTAGGAGCGACCGGGATAGTGACCCAAGCAGGTGGAGTCATCATCCCCGCTGGAACCCTTATGTTACTCAAAGAGACTGCCACCCCTATGGAGTGGTGCTTCGCCAGGGCACGCCGCCTGCAATCTCTGTGGAGTGGCACTCGGACAGGGCACGCTGCTGTAACCTATGTGGAGTGGCATGCCGCCTGTAATCTCTGTGGAGTGGCACTCTGTCAGGGCGTGCTATTTGTATCCCCTGCAGAAGTATTGGAATTGTGTCCCAAAGCCAATCGTCTAGATTGTATATGGTTGTGCTAATTTTATAATTGTATATAAATTTTTAATGAATAAAAGTTATTTTTTGACTGTTCATCACAAGTGCATTTTCCTGAAAAGAATTCTTGTGTGATGGAATTCTTAGAACTACATTATAATTGATATAGAGAGGATATATCAAGTAGTTCTTAAATTGGTTCACTATCAAAGGATACATTGTTATAGGACGACGATGTATCAAGCATAAGTTGTTGTATCTCACATTGGTTGGTTGTCCTCTTGACCAAGGAGTGTAATGACACTGATATAACATACAAGTGAAATGTGTGACATTTCACTGAACGTGACCATCTATGGAGCTCCCTTCTACCAAAGGGTTGCTCGCGAAGAGATATGGGTATATATGTCCCTCAGACCTGAGGTCACCATAGTAGCTTGCAAGCAACTCACTGTACTTTGATGCCGGACTACTTGGATTTCTAATCTAGTGATGAAAGATTTCTGGGTACAGTCAAGTACTTGTGAAGCGGTGATGGATCAAGATGGAATTGATCCATCCAAATAGTTTGGAGTGAATGACTCGTTGTATCTCAATTTAGCAAAACCTTGGTCAGGGTAGTTCTTGTGAAGAGTCACAGAACTTGTAAAGTTGAGACACGATCTGGATGAACCAAATTAGGGTTGGCAGTCGAATCCTAGGTCACCCTGAGCATTATGAGGTCAAAGGGATAAATTATACGGTAGCCATATACTAGAGGTCTTGAAAGTTGCTCTACAATCTTCGACCTATCCGGACATCGAGTATCATTGCTAGATGAGGACTTTGACTGGTACTGGAAGTGTTCTAGTGCTATCGGCTTAGTGTTCGAACCAATGAGGTCACACACCATAGGGGTCTCTATCTGATCTTAAGGTTGATCGACGATTAAGAATCATTTGCTGTCACTGGCGGTCAATATGATTAACCATGGGTCGACACTTGGCTGAGACGAGAAGTATTTCCGGAAGACTTTTCTGGACGAGCCGACTCGACCCCTGCTCGAGTCGACTTGTTCTTGCTGAAAGAATAGTCTGACTGTTCTGTGTTCTGGACGAGCCGACTCGACCCCTGCTCGAGTCGACTCGTCTCTGCTCGACCAGAAAATCCTGAACGAAATTTTTGGAAAGCTTTTTGAGAAGGTTTGACCTGGTTTGAATTTCGAATTCAAGCTGTTTTGGCTCCAAACTTTCATAAAATGATTATCATTTCTTCCTAATTTGTTAGAGTCAAATTGGTATGCTCCTTGACCTTCTCCCCCAATCACTCCTTCTTCTTTCTCCCTTTCTTGGCTGCCTCTATAAATAAGTGTTATTTTTAGGACTGTAGGAAGTTGATAAACGGTAGAAAAGATAAGGATTTCGACTTGTCTTGCTGCTGAAATTCTTAGAGAGAAGAAAATGGTTGTGAGGACTTGGGCATTGGGTGTGCGAATGCGTAGCACTCAAGCTGGGTCTTGGGAAGAGAGCTAGTTTAGGAAGGGTTCCACCTCTCTTCCTTGTCTTTCAAGAAGAAGAAGAAGATCGGCCTCAAGGATCCCAAGGAGCTAGCACTCTGAGGGAGTTGATCAGGGTCGAGCCCCGGTGTGGATTACCTGTAGAGGCCAGACACGTGTGTGGCTCGAGCACTTTACCCTTTTCTACAACATTTTTAAAGGTATAACGGTAAGGTACTTTTATATTTTTGCTTCTTTCTTGTTTTTGATGTTTATATTGCATGCTGTATTATTATACTAGATCCTGTTGTAGGTAGTTTGGTAGATCGTTTCGATCGATCTACCAAGCCTTCTATTGTCGTTATTTTAAAATTATTTTAAAATACTTTTCATCTGCCTAGGATGTTTTTCTCTTCAGGAAGAGCATCCCATCAAAGCACCAGGCCTCTCAGCTTACTGTCGGCACATTCTGTGAAAAGGCACTCTGCTTGGAGCATCGTGCCCTTCAACCCACCGCTTGTACCACCCGGAAGAGGAAGGTTCTACTAGGAGTCTCAGACCCTGTTGCATCTCTCGCTAGGCCAGTGCTTTGCCAGGTCCCCAGAATGGTGGCACAATGCCTGTAAAAAGCAGTATCTTGTCTGGGTGTCAGGTCCCGTGGCACGCCACTCGCGCTCACCACAGAAAGGATGCGCACTTCATAGTACTTTGCCTACACCCATGGCAGAACCTCCCTACAAGGGCTATGGACCTTGTCTCCTTCCTCTCAGGAGGAGGGGGATAGGCCTATGTTCCGCCCAGCAACCTTATCCAAATCATATTCAAAAAAAAAAAAACATGACATGACACGTACAGAAAGGAGAAAGTCACTTGGAAATTCAGAATAGTCCATCAATTACATTTTAAAGGAGAATAAGGAAGAGATACAACACTTAAAGCTACATAGATTCCTAAGCATTGGCTGGAGGAGACCCAGCATCACAAGATTGAAGCAGTCTGTTAATTTGCGCAGAGAGAGTTTCCTCGAATTGGGTTGAGTTTGGAGGATCTTCAACCCGAATCTCCTCCTCAGCTCGGACTCCCTCTTAGGCCGGGATTGGGATCACATTCAAGTCTTCGGCTACGACAGGAGTTTTTTCTCTTGAGTCCGGCACCTCTTCAGCCTCTTCAACCTTGGCCGAAATTATGCTGGGAGCCTCGACCATGAGTGGGATATCCTCCCTCGGACTTGACATCCCTCCGATCTCCTCTTTAGCCTCGGCTCCCTCCTCTTCTTCTTCCGCAATGTCGAAAGTAGGGATAGCAGAAAGGTCAAGGTTAGTAAAAATCCCACTGACCTTGGCGAGTCCGTTGTTAAAATCGTGCTGGTAGCTGTATAAGGTCGCCTCATTCATTTCCTGTTGGAACTGTGAGGACTTCCTGAAATCCGCTATAGCTCTACTCATCAGCTCTTTCAAGACTTTGGACTCTCTCCTAGCTACCTTAGACTCTAAGGCTGCCTCTTCGGTCCTTAAAGATGCCTTTCTGGCTCTTAAGGATGCCTCTTCAGCCCTCCTGGTTGCCTCCTCAATCGCCTTGGTCAGGTCTTCCATCTTTTCCTGATTCTCCTTGGCAAATTGTTTCAAGGAATCGGCATGTTTTCTACTCTTCCTCAACTCTGCCCATTGCCCCGCGATTGTCAAGTGGGCGTCCTTCAGCTCATTCCTCAGGCCATGAATTTCAGCGTCCATATGAGCGAGACGATTCTCCATAGACTGCTTCAACTCTTCGGCCACCTCTTTTCAGCCTTAGCAGTATGGAGCTCTTCTTTAAGACCGTGGATGAGGCTATCGACATTCTCTAGACCCTCCTCTATGAAGGTGATGTCGTAGACCAACTACATCGACAAAGCGAAGTCATGGACCAAACAATCCTCTAGGCAAAAGAGAAGCGATGAGGATCTTACCTGTTGCAGGGAGGAAAAGTAGAGTCGGATATTCTAGCAAGGCTTCGACTTCGGATAACTGCCAAATCATGAGGCAGCAACGTATCCTTTAGCTCCCGCCTAGCCACGGCGGCGATCAACAATCCTCCCGTGGGGGAAAGCTCCGAAGAGTCCTCGGGATGGCTCCCAGCTGGAGAAGCCTCCCGACGGGCTCCCTCTCGACTTGCGGTGCCTCACCCTATCTACTGCAGGGGGCAAGGCGGGGCACATCAGCCACCGGAGGCGGACTCTCCCTTGTGTGAATTGGAGAGATAATCGCTGGCAAAGATTCAACTAGCTGAGGCCCTATCGGGGCCTCCATCGTTGGCGCCGCGTCCCCCCCAGAAGTTCCTCTAGAGGATGAAGCGCTCCTACTCCTCTCGAGACCATTCCTTCGAGCCTTCTTCTGAACCGCCGATCTTGAAGGAGGGGCCAGAGCTGCCCTCTTCTCGGAAGATTGGCGGAGCCAGCTCAAGCTGGGCTTCATTCCACCACCTATAAGCAGAAGAACCCCTCTGAGTCGACTGAACTACAACAGGAATGAGAGAGAAGAAGTAAAAATTTTCACCATTTATACGTAACACATGGAACTCACTGATCCCTGCAAGATGGAGATTCCTCTCCTCCAATAACTCACGGATGGGAACGGCCTCCGAATTAGTCAGTAAATCATAATCGGACTGATCAGCCACCAAAACCTTTTTCCATCATTGGCGATTAAACGTGGTTCCTTCAATCACTACTGAAACCCCACGGTTCGGTAGAAGACACAAAAGCAAAGATAGGCTTCCACCCGTGGATGGCGCGGGGCATATCCTTGATGATCTTGCGACCGGGTCGAGGGCCGATCACCCACTATCTGCTACCGTGGAAATCCCTCTTAAGCATAAAAAGGGCGGTGAACAAATTGGTCCCGGGGTTCACATTAGCTATGTGACACCGGACCAAAAACCCGTAGATGTTCCGAATGCTATTCGGAGTCAACTGTGCAGGAACTACTTGGGTACAGACGAAAGATTTTGATGAAGAAAGGATGTAGGGGGAATTGAAGGCTAGCCTTCAAATGGTCTTCATACACGACCAAACACCCAGCAGGAGGTCTGTTCACCCATTCCTCAGAAGTGGGAAGGATTAGAGGAAACCTTTCGAGAACGTGATAACGTTCTCGAAGACGAGCAACCTTTCTTGATGAAATGGAGCTGGGAACTAACTCCAGACTCACCACATCATCGGCCCCTGAGGGCCCGACTTTTTTCTTTTGGCTTCCTACAGACTCAGCCATGATAAAAGAGCAAAAAAAAAAAAAAAGTGGAAGGGAGGTTCTACTGCGAAAAGGATTGATGGCCAAGAACAGAGAAAGCTGAGCCAAAACTGAAAGTATGAGGTTGAAGAAGCTTCCTCAGCCGAACCTTGTCTCCTTCTCAAAAAGAGATGGAAAAGCTCCAAGGTAACATCTCGATAAATGGAACCATCGTCATAAACCCGCCATGCCACGGACGCTCGAGGTAGCCGCGCAACCCCAAAGCGGCCCTAAGCTGATTTGACATGGAATAGACCAGAGGTCATAATCCGTATGAATCAATGGCCAAGATGAAGCACACTCATCATCCAAGGGACGGGGAGGAACCACGACCACCGCTCAAATCCCAACCAAAAGATTGGTTGAACCGTCGCACAGCAGAAAGAGGAGAGACAGTCCCTGGTCCGCCCACTCCTTTTTCACCTCCCAATCAGGAAATGACAACTGTCCATCGCCTGATTCCAAATCAACCGGCAATTATGGTAGACGGTCCAATCAGAGATTTCATAATCATCAACTATACCATCCCCCAGGAGAAAAACGACAAACCAGTAATACTCTCACTCTTCGGATAAATCTTCGCTTCGAAAACTGAGAGTAGGGGGGCAACTGTTAGGATATCTCGGTCCAAGTACGAGCCAGCCAACCGATTCAATCGGCTGAAGACATTTCCTCCAAACTGTAAACTTCGGACCAAGGTGTTACAGCCGTTATGATGACGTGGCGTGTCTTAGACTCCGCCGGGCGTGATCCGAACCACGTGGATTTTTTCGGCAGAGCGGGAACGGTCCAGCAAGGTCGGATGTGGCTCCACCGCGGTCGAAGTCGAGGTCGGGCCGGGCCTTCCTGCCACTCCGCCAGGTGTCCGCCCAGGAGGGGTCCACCTCGGTCGAAGCCGGCGGCCCCTTGCTTCCTCACCGGGTGGCGCCCTGAGACGGTTCCACCTCGGTCGAGGTCGAGCCGGGCCTTCCTGCTCCTTCGCCAGGTGGCGCCCGGACACGGGTCGACCTTAGCCGAAGTCGAGTGCCCCTCTGCCGCTCCGCCAGGTATCCGCCCAGGAGGGGTCCATCTCGGCCGAAGCTGGCGGCCCCTTGCTCCCTCGCCGGGTGGCGCCCTGAGACGGTTCCACCTCGGCCGAGGTCGAGCCGAGCCTTCCTGCTCCTTCGCCAGGTGGCGCCCGGACATGAGTCCACCTCGACCGAAGTCGAGCGCCCCTCTGCCGCTCCGCCAGGTGTTCGCCCAAGAGGGGTCCACCTCGGCCGAAGCCGGCGGCCCCTTGCTCCTCGCCGGGTGGCACCCTGAGACGGTTCCACCTCGGTCGAGGTCGAGCCGGGCCTTCCCGCTCCTTCGCCAGGTGGCCCGGACACGGGTCCACCTCGGCCGAAGTCGAGCGCCCCTCTGCCGCTCCGCCAGGTGTCTGCCCAGGAGGGGTCCACCTCGGCCGAAGCCGGCGGCCCTCTTGCTCCCTCGCCGGGTGGCACCCTGAGACGGTTCCACCTCAGCTGAGGTCGAGCCGGGCCTTCCTGCTCCTTCGCCAGATGGCGCCCGGAAACGATTCCACCTCGGCCAAAGTCGAGCACTCCTCTGCCGCTCCGCCAGGTGTCCACCCAGGAGGGGTCCACCTTGGCCGAGGCCGGCTACCCTGCATGGTGAGGCCGCCGAGAAGCATGGGCACGAGTTCCGAGATCGCCCCTCGGGCAGTGCGCGCCGCACATCGAGAGGAGCGCCAGTACGGTCGGCAGCAACGCACGAAACCTCGTTTACATCGGCCCGACGGGTTCCGCAACCGAGAGGCGAAGTCCTGGCAGACAGGACCCGATAACAGACGTTGTCGACGCCTGGGAAGGAGAGCGCTCGCGCTCGGCCCAAGGTCTAACCGGTGTCCTCCCTCTACCCTTTCCTTGCTGGGCTCGGCAAGCAAGACAAGGAGGCCACCGGGTTCCTGAACCCGAAGGGGAAAGGGGAAAGAGAGAGTAAGAGAGGAGGTGAAAGTAAAGAGGGAGCCTCCCAAGGGCGGGAGGCCGGAGGCAGCATGATGAGATAAAAGGATGGGAAGAGCGGATAACCAGGTAAGGGAAAAAAAGGCTAGGAAAAGAAAAGGCACCAAGAGTAGGATCCAAGATCCGAGAGGGGTCCCTTGGCGCAAGATCGGTGAAAGAACTTGGCCTAATTCCCACTTTCCAGAGACCTTTTTTGTTAAGATAATCTCTAAGCCTGGGACTCCTTCGGGGGCCCACCTTGGAGATTCTGTTCCATCTCGCCGCTTTCTAACTTGAACGTCGGAGCTCCCTTGTCGGGACCCCCGGCCAGGGTTTCTGACCTTGTCTTGCAGGATCGGGAGCCCGAAGACCTCGAGACGAGACGGTCTGATCCCGCCACCAGCTCTGAAGTTACAGGCCGCGGTGGCGAGATCGGCAACACAAGGTATTCGAAAAAACCAGGCAACCCATGGGCAAGTCAAAACTCTTAATGGGCCTATAGCTCCCGAAGATACGGTCTTCGGGTTATGTCGAAGACATAGTCTTCAGCCTACGTCGAAGATCAAGTCCTACGGCCCCTGAAGATAAGGTCCTCAACCCGAACCAAGGAGTGACCTTCACTGACTCCCGAAGATACGGTTTTCGGTTTATGTCGAAGACATAGTCTTCGGTCTATGTCAAAGATCAAGTCCTCGATCTATGCCGAAGACATGATCTCCGATCTGTCTCGAGAGGATCCGAGGACGATGATATTCCCTGATTCAATCACGGAAATCTTCCTAAAAGGAAAGTTTGAAGACGGGCCCCTGACCTATCTCAAGTCTCTACAAACACGACAAGCAACGGTTATCATCGACTATTTTCGAAATACAATCATGGCGCATAACTCCAGCAGCAACGCCTCCGGCCTGGCCACCGAAATCGTCTAATAACTACCCACGATTCTAAATTGTGGGAAAGAAATTAACTCCCCCATCGTAATAGCTGGAGGAGGAACGGAACTGCAGGCTGGACAACTCCTTATAAATAACAGTAAGAGAGAATGCTCGAGGTAAGGCACAAGATATTCTTGAAAATCTCGGAGTCTTTCCCTTCTCCATTCAATCATTCTCAGAATCTTTTCCATTCTGTGGCTGGAGTCCGTCTCTGACTTAGGCATCGGAATGTCCCCCGCCGGAGCAACTCCAGCCAGGGATTGGTTTTGCAGGTGAACCAGGAAGCGAACCTGCGATCCTGTAACTCCGCCCGATCGAAAAAGAGACTCTACGCCAACAAATATTAATCTAAATTGAAAAAAAAAAAAATTTACAATCCTTGCTTGTCCTTCCCCACTCTCTCATTCTCTCACATTTTTTCTCTCCCACTCTCATCCGGCGTGGCATGCGTCCATTCTGAAAATGAAATTGATATGTATAAAGAGGAAGAGCCCTTGTTGCACTTGGCGGCCAGAGGAGTGAGGGATCGATCACATGCAGCCTGCCAGTGGATTTCGGCTTCTATGATCTTCCTCGCCCTCACCGTCTGATTGATATTTTACATCAACATCAACATACTCTAGCCTCTGGTGAAGGACAGGGCATCTAATGGTCTTCGTCCCGTCCGGTTACTTTGAGCTCTCTCCGTTTCTTTTACTACCTTCCTTAGTCGTCGTACTACCCCGTCCCCGTGGCCCGTACAATATGGAAAACCCCGCCCACTTAGTTCCCTCCAGGCCTGCGGGTGGGTGGGGACATTTTATTTTATTTTTATG
The DNA here is from genome assembly GCA_021397845.1 of Areca catechu. Taxonomy (NCBI): domain Eukaryota; kingdom Viridiplantae; phylum Streptophyta; class Magnoliopsida; order Arecales; family Arecaceae; genus Areca; species Areca catechu. The sequence goes on along the minus strand of CM038039.1, from coordinate 1,892,739 downwards.
GTTAGGATTGGTAGGGACTCATCGGGCCTTTCCGCACTCTTTAGCGGCATGTATTATAAAGCTCTTTTCAGGGTGGGGGAGAGGCTGCGTGCTGAAAAGTTGGCCTGCTACGCTCCCCGTCTTTTTCCATTTCTCTGCTGCCGGTCTTTTTCTCTTGGAACCTTGCAAGCAGCAGCAGCAGCAGCAGCATCTGGAGGGACGCACTCCCGACGGGAACTCTGGATTGGCTTGCAATCCAACGTTCTCATGTTTTTAATTTTCCAGGTCCCCCTGTATTCTTTTGGGATAAAATCCAGATACATTAAACCAATCAAACAAAAATACACTATATGACTTAGAAAATAAAATATATATAAAAAAAATCTAAAGTCATTTTCGCTGCAGTACTTCATATATATATATATATATATATATATATATATATATATATATATATATATATATATATATATATATATGTAGCTACATAAGTTGTAATTCAATTAGCTGCATTACTTGTCTTTCTATAGACAAAAGCCACATCTCATAAGACACAGTAGAGAGGTAGCCATAACTCTTAAGTCTTGACATACTCCAACAATCATGCATTATTGAATGAGAAGTTGTCTTAATTGTTGACAGTGAAGAAAGCCATCCAACCATTTGTTATAGGGTCTTGCTTAGGAGGACCCAACTACAAAGTTTACACTCATGGGCCAGACGCGATCTTATTCAACTTTCAATAAATAAGCCTAACTCATCAATTGTCCGAGCAAACCTAGAGCCGAATCTTACTACACCCAAAGCACCTGACCCGCTTGTACTAGCTGTACTCCAAGGCAAGACATATTTTAAAGAAGGGCCAACTGCCAGCACCATGTACAGCAATACCAATGGCTTAACACTTGGAGAGTCAGGACCCATGCACGATTAGCAGCAGCAATCACGGTGACTGGCTTGAGCTTGGATGGCAGAAACTTCCTCCTTCCGGTGACGTGCTAATGGTGTGAATGCACGCTGAAGTATTACCTAGGGACTGATTCTTGTACAAGGAAGTGTAGATCATCTAACGCCTCAGAATTCATGGTTCATGCAGTGGAAATGACATGCTAGAAATGTTGACTAGTTAACTGAATGTGATCAACCGTAGATCTGCAGTCCTCAATTTCATTCTGATCAGTCGAGCAAGTAATGCTATTAATAAGACCTAATAATCTATGCTTTCTTTTTTTTTTTCCTTTGGCAAGGCAGTGTGTTAGGTTTCATTCTCCTCAAATAATTTCACTTTAATTCCCAGGTAACGTCAGTCAAAATGTCGAAAATGTACAGCACGTTGCAGCATGCTAGTCTAAGCTTTTTTGCTCTACTGGGCTTCCCGAGAATCTCGAAGTTGATATTTGACTTTGCAAGATTATTGATTTAATTCGTGATGGAATATATACAAGCTTATTAGTAGAAAAATGAAGTCAGATCAGGGACTCTTGAGTAGGGCGTCATAGATTTGTTAGTGAACATGGTAGGGAAGGTTATGAATGCAATCCAAGCATCTGGAAGCACTTGCCACGAGTAGATAAAGTAGGTATGTTCAAATTTTTTAATGAACTCTCTATACGAACCACAATTGTAGGATTTTGAGTTGTATGGCTATAAAAACTACACCGTAGAAGTATGACATGAATTAGATGGATGAAAAGGTGCGATTAGCTAGATTCATGTGCAATAATTTATCTATGTTTCAGTGCTCCTTCCTGCGGGTTTTCAGCTGTGACCGAGGAAACAAAATGGACATAACGTCTTTGCTAAAAAAAAAATAATAATCTGTATTGCATTGCAGGTTTAAATTTAGATGCACTTCAACATAATAGCATGTGTATAAGATATATTATTAGCCTCCTGAACTTAAAACTGCAGAGGAACACTTGATATACATGCATGTATGAGCATATGATCTGAACCTTGTTATGGTGTAACGAATATTACAAACCCCAGTACATGTCATCTTTAGGCACTCCGGAAATCAAACTGATATGCTGCTTCTTGAGTGAATTCTGATGTCTATCTCGCAAACTAGGAACCACAACCAAATCTGCTTGACTCTCAGTCACACCATTCCTGTTTATGATCAATTGAGAGCCCCTAGCGTGGACGCATTTAGCTGCAAAAGGCACTGTCGGTGGATATATTCTTCAAACCAATGACAGGGATTATGCTTTTGTGGTTGATGAAGTTCTCTAGCATCACCATGAAGTTCAGCATCACCGTGTCTTGCTTGAGATGACGACTTTTTTGGTGTAATTTCATGCCAGCCAATGGATTCGGGTAAAAGAATTCAGTGTCTTTTCGCAACCATCAAAATGAACATTTTTTGTCCCTGTTAGGATCCACATTAAGATCGAATATGGGTTTCTTTAATAGCCACTTTCAAATCCTCAAACCCTGTTTATACTCTAAACCAACAGGTACAGAAGATCCGGATTCATTTTGGTAGTTCTCAAAATTCTCTCCAAATAATTCTAGTGCAAAATTTTCAAATTTGCTTTACTCAAAAATCTAGGGTCCATCACTATCACTAACTTATTCAGCAACTAGTTTCTGTTCTAAGAGCACAGGGTTCTTGCTGCACTGAACGCCCGTTGTGATCTGTTAGTGCACAAGTACAACCATTATTTTTCATTTCCTTGTGCAAGCACAGCAAGGTGTCAAATATATTGTCCATCTGAGGGTGTGATCTATCTCCTGCTAGAAATGCATGCACTATACTTCCAATTCGAATCCAACTGCATCCAGGATTTCTTTTCAGCCCAGTATCTTTCATTATTGTTCTAACTTTTGATGCGTCCTGCCACCTTGCAGAAGCTCCATAAATGTTGGACAGTGTCAAATAGTTTACCGAGTTTTCTGTTTCCAACTTGAATAGGCACCTAGAGAGATACTCACCAAGCTCTATCTCATGATGCTCCTTGCACACGGCAAGTAAAGATCCTAGTACATGGGCATCAGGTTTAATAGGCATTGCAGCTACAACCCTTACTGCTGCTTCGAAACTACCAAATCTTGTGAACAGAGTAACCAAACAGCCATAGTGCTCATTTTGTGGGGTTAGATGGTATGCAGAAACCATCTCAGTGAAGACCTTCAAACCTTCATCAAGAAGTCCTGCATGGCTACATGCAGACAAAATCCCAGTAAAGGTAATCTCATCTGGCTCTATTCCCACCTGATGCATCTTCTTATAGAGTGTGAGAGCTTCTTTGGCTTGACCATGCAACGCATACCCAGATATCATTGCATTGTAAGGAGGCAGTTCCTTAGTTGAAACCATTTCGAATACATTCTTCGCAAGATTCAAGCTTCCACATTTAGCATACATGTCTATAAGAGATGTTGCAACATGAACGGATGACAAGTGTCCTCGTCTCATGACATGTCCATGCATAACCTTTCCATGATATAATGACACCAAGTTAGTACAGGCCAAGAGTGCTCCTACTGCACTCATAGGACTGGGTCTGAAGCCCATTGCTTGTATTTGCTCATATAGTTTAATTGCTTCAAAACCATATCCATTTTGAGCTAACCCATGAACTAGCAAAGTCCACGTGATTAGGTTTGGATGCACCCCACTAACTTGCATCTGTGAGAACATATCTTTGGCCTCACTGACCTGTCCATTTCTTAGAAAACCCAAAATGACTGAATTCCATGAGACCACATTTGGGGGCACAGTCTCCAGCTGCATCTGATAGAAAATTCCAAGGTCTCCACGCTCAGGCCATACTGTGCATATGCAGAAATCAATGTGTTCCATAATATCAAATCTCTTGAAGTTGTAGCATTAAATACGCGTTGTGCATATTCTATCCTCCCACAACTTGAATACAAATCTATGAGGGTACTTGCAATAACTACATCTGATTCAAAATTATTTCTAATGCAGTAACCATGCCCAACCTTGCCAAGTTCTAGCTTCCAAGAATCAGCACAGGCTGATAAGATAGATGCCAGAGTCACAGAATCAAATCTAAATTTCTTCTTCCTCATCTGACAGCAAACGCAAAGAGCCTTTTCAATCTGTCCATCTTGCACATAACCTGATATCAGCAAGTTCCAGGTCACGACATCCATATCAGCCATCTGGTTGAAGATGGCCTCTGCCTCCTCTATCAGTCCTAGCTTGCAGTAAAAGTTCATGATAGAGCTACCCAGAATGTTATCAAGCTCTAACCCATACAAGACTGCGATTGCATGACCTTGTCTACCTTCATCAAGAGCTTGCAAATTTGCTGATGCAGAAAGGAAGCTTGCAATGCTGACCCGAGTTGGCTGAATTCCTTCATTTCTCATATCATAAAATAGTGCCACGGCTTCCTGATCTTGGCCATTATAAACGTAACCTACAAGCATCGAATTCCAAGTAATCGCATTTCTCTCGGGAATATAATCGAAAACCTTCCTTGCGTCCTCCAGAACCCCACATTTCCCGTAAAAATCTACGAGACTACTCAGAACATAGACACAAGCAGCAAAACCCATCTTTAAGACATACCCATGAATCGCCTTTCCAAACCCAATCCATTGAAGGGCAGAACATGCTTTAAGAGAATTCGGGATAACAAAATTGTCCGGAAAAGCGTCGGCTTCCAGCATTTCACGGAATCCCATTAGAGCTTTCTCGCTGAAACCAAGTCTACAGCGCAACCCAATCATGGCCGCCCAAGAGAAAACATTGTGCATCGACTGCCGGAGAAACAACTCCTCGGAAATTTCCGAGCAACCGCATTGGGCATAAAAAATCAACAATTTGGTCTCTATATACTCGTTTTTATAGAACAAAGAGCCGTTTTTTAGGATCCGAGCATGGATTTGCTGACCTTGGGAAAGGGCCCGCTCATAGACGCATCCCTGAAGCAATTCCCCATAGATTTCGGGGCCGATGGGGAGGTCATCGGACTCCAATCGTGCGAGGATGACAAAGGCTTCGCGAAGCAACCCTTGCTTACATACGGCGGAGATTTGCTGGAGATACGATTTGGTCGAGAATTGGGAGCTTTTGAGCTTCTTTGGGTATTTGGAGAGGTTATGAGACTCAGAAGATTGGGATTTTTGGAGGGTTTTGATGGGTCTTTTTGGAGAGGAGGGAGTGTTCGGGATGGCGGGGAGAGGTAGAAGAGAGGCCATGAAAAGAGGAGGGAAACGATAGGGCCGTTACGTTAGGTACCGAACCAGGGAAGGGTATTTTGGTCATTTTGTAAGTTCGGCGGCCTTAGCGATAGAATTGGCCTGAAGAGGATTGGTTGACTCATTGCAATCATTATTTTAATATCGAAAATACCCCTGCTCTTTTTTAGAAATGGTCTCACTAGCCTGCATTAGAGACTTTGATAATAGATGCTGTATGGTATAATTCAAAAGGGTTAATCATGAAAAAATTCATAAATTATTTAAAATTTAAAATTTTATCTTGAATTTTAATTGAGTACAATTAAATCATTAAAAATTTTTTAAAAAATTATTTCAGATCTTGGTTACTAATTTTGACAAGGTATCGTTAGAAAAGGTTAAGATAAGTCACGTGTGGAGCACATGAGAGGCAAAATGGGAGTTGATGTGGCATGCACTTATTTTTTATTATTTTTTATTCTTCCGAGCATTTATTATATTCTTTTCATTTTTGGCGACTAGATACTGGCGATTCGTCTGAATATGAGAATGGTACTTTGTTAATCGATGAGAAGGTGGTGATATATCCTCCATTTCTATAAGGTAAGTTCTTTATCATATATTTTGGCTTCACTTATCAGAGCTTGTCAGTATTTTTCATAAATTCTAATTTTTTCAACCCGGTAAAAAATAATAAAGATTTTACTTATTTCTATTGATTTTGAATAGCAAGTGATCCAAAAAAAAAGATTTTTTTTGCATCTACGTGGTTTCAAAACTATTAAAGCTTTTTGATTTTTTATAAAATATGGTCTCAAAATTATTGAAGCTTTCAAATAGTATCTATATCTGTATGCGGTCCCAAAACTTTATTAAAGCTTCTGTTTGTAATGAAATGGGTTCCAAGTCATCCCCATATAATTTCAAAGTTGTGTTTAACCTTTTTTTGGGATTTAGTAAAATATAGTCTCTACTTATCATCTTCAATATTCACGGATTTCGAATATTTTTTTTTTGTGTGGATAGGGATCCATTTCCTTTTCAGGGAAATATAGGGATCGATTTCTTTTTCTACGGTATGTTTTGCTTTACCAAGATAGGGCATCCTAGTGCAACATGACATATGCTTTATTTAAGTAACACCATGAATCATACTGCTTCTTAAAGCAAAGTTTTGCTTTTTGTAAATGTTCACACAAAGTTTTTGAAAAAAAATTGTGTGACTACATTGTTGTTCAACATAATTTTTTTGTTATTATTATTGATGTTTCAATGTAAGCCTTTTTGAATAACATATAATGATCAACCACGCCTTTGAAAAGGAGCCCTGAAGCCGTCCCTGAAAGCAGGAGTCTCTCTTCTCCAGGTCGCCAGCCCTACTAGCCCTAATTTCCTTTCTTTTGTTTTTCTTTTTTCTATATTTTGTTTCATTTATTACTTACCTATTTTGTGCCTAACCTTGACGTTTTGCAGATCCCCGAGGTGTTTCTCCTCCCCAGAGGAGGCTTTCTTTGCCTTCAGATCGGATCCAGATCGCCTTCATATTCGGGAACCAAAGGCTTGTTCTTCCAAGTGCCATCCAGAGGCTGAGAGATCTCTTCATCAAAGGAATTGCCATCACTACCTGGTAAAAGCCTCCCCCTCCTTTGTTTTGATCTGATGACAGGTACGCTATCCTAAACCGGGAGTTTCTCAACTCTCGGATCCTGGCTATTTATTATTCTGCATGAGTTTCTATGGGTATGATAGTTTCTAACATTACTAGTCATCATGCCGATTCTTTACTTATTTTCGAGTCTTTAGCCACTGAATTAATGTCTAAACAAATATCAAAAAAATTAGATTTACTGTTTTTTATCAGTCCTAGGTTCATCCCGCATCACATAACATTTAATACCATTGATCATTTTAAAGATGCTGTTGTCAAGTATAGTATAGTATAAAGGTATGATGCGAGGATTGTGAAGAATGATGTTATTAGAGCAGAGATAAGATGTACATTTAATAGGTGTTCATTCAGAATATGGTGTTCATATGAGAAAAATCTTGACAGATTTCAAATCAAGACTTATGTTGATGAGTATAGATGTGTAAGAAGCCATAAGAATGGTTAAATGATAGCTAGGTAGATTGCAACGGAATTGAAGAAAAGTTCATGGTATGTCATGGTTACAAGCTCAAAGAGATGGGCATGATAATAGAATAAGATTTGAAGTTAATGTAAGCATTACTAAGTGTTGGAAGGTAAGGTAAATGGCTTTGGAGACCATTAGAGGGTCTCATAGTAAACATTATGTAAGACTATCTGATTATTATGAAAAGATCAAGAGAAGCAACAGGGCATAATAATAATCATGAAGGTTGAGAGATCCGCTGATAGCTTACTATTCCAAAGATTGTACATTGGTTTTGAAGCTCTTAGAAGGGGATATTTGGCAGGTTGTAGGCCCATCTTTGGCCTTGATGGTTATTTTTTGAAATGGATTTGTAAGGGAGAGCTACTAGCAACAATTAGTAGAGATGCTGATAACCAAATATTTCTAATTGCATGGGCTGTAGTAGAGGTAGAATGTAGGGACTCTTGGAGTTGGTTCATTAATCTCTTGGCTGAAGATTTATGGCTTGATGATGGATTGGGTTGGACTACTAATAGTGGCCACCAAAAGGTAAATTGAAGTCATTCCCTTTTAAATATACATCATGCTTATTTATCGAATATTATACTGATTTGTTTTTATCTATTCATGTAGGGATTGATTTAATCAATTAGTGATTTGCTACCACATGCTGAGCATAGAAATTATGCAAGGCATGTATATGAAAATTAGAGAAAGAAGCATAGGGGTAGAGTTCTAAAGTTGACCTTCTTCAAAGCTGCCAAGTATACTACAGAGAGAGACTTCATAGATGTATTAAATAAGATAAAAGCTCTATATGAAGAAGCATGGAAAGACTTCATGAATACAAATCTACGAAAGTTTGTCAAAGCCTTCTTTAGCCCATTCTCGAATTGTGGTGTCATTGATAATAATATATCCGAGACATTCAATGGTTATATACTTCAAGCAAGGAAGAAGCCATTGATTGATATGCTTGAAGATATAAAGAGGGCATTAATGGCCCGAATGACAAAGGAAAGGGAAAAATTAAAAAGTTGCGTAGAAATATTTACCCTTGAATATAAGAAAAGATTGAAAAAATAAGTCAGATAGCAGATGGTATGAGGTAATTTATAATGGTGATAGAAAATATGAAGTCACATGCCGGGCATGGTCATACGAAGTCAGCTTAGTTGATAGGAGTTGTGCATATAATAAATGGAACCTAACAAACATACAATGTAGTCATGCCATATCTTCTATATGGCATAAAAATGATAATTTTTTGGATTATATGGTGGCATATTATATAAAGGATGCATGAAGAAGTTGTTATGAGTTTTTACTTCAACCTGTGATAGGGAAAGGCTATGGGTTAGGATTTGTGTGGAGACAGTGCTACCTCCACCAGTGAGAGTAATGTCAGGTAGGCCTAAAAAGCTGAGAAGGAATGACTCACATGAGGGAGTCCAAGTACCCTCATAAGATTTCAAAATATGGAAGACAGATGACCTATTAGATATGTATCAAAATAGACCATAACAAGCAGGGTTGCCCCGATAAATTTGATTCATCGATAATTGATGCACCTCCAAAGAGATCTAGAGGAAGGCCAAGAAAAAAATGAGGTTATCACAATCAAAAGAAAAATCCTTACTTCATAATTGCATGCATTTTTTACTTTGCTTATTGCATATCAATGCCTTATTGCCTTTCTTATGTTAGATTTTATTTATCGGAGCCAGTGCTAGGAGGCAAGCAAAACTACTAATTAAAAGAAGGGGAGGGCAAATGTCTTCTCTAGGAACTACTGATCAGTAGGGTGCTGATGGCTCCAATCACATAAGGAAGAGGTAAAGGTAGGAAATGCTTTTCCAGGATTATGGGCTATATGTTTTGCTAGATACTAGGAAAATATTTTGTATGATAAGATTCCTGTCCATAAATTGAGTTGTTTAATGTAATATTGCTGATTTATATGTGAAATTGGTTTGTACAAAGACCAATACGAGTGAGACATATTAGTGAAAGAAGTGCAACTCAAATTGGTATCGGATCACTAAGAGCACGAGTAGATGCTAGAAGGAAGAAATACAATGAAAGAACTTAGTTATTGTTTGATAAGCCAGAAACGCAGGGTAGCACTGTTGATAATGTTAGTTGATGTTGTGGATTGTGTTGTTACTGTGGAAGAGGATTGTTTTGCTTGGTTAAGCATATTAGTGGTTCTTTTTGATAGTTTCTAATTTTTGGAATAGTGTATTAACTTTCATTGTTATATGTAATGAAACAAAGTGTTTTGGAAGTTGTTCTTCATTATTAAATATTTTACAATGCATTATTGGGATTATAAATGGTCATTATATTGTTATTTCAGTGTTATATGTAAAGGAATAATGAATTTTCATTATTGTACTTCAATGTAAGCATGTCAAATTATGTTCAGACAATGGAAGAAATCTATTTTAATATTTAACATCATTGTTATTTCAGTGTCTGACATATAATGGAACAAATCTATGTTGGAATTACAAGTTCCAGGTTTGGTATCAAAGTTTCAGTGTTATATGAGAACAAATCTATGTGCCATCCATGTTTTAGTTCATTGTTTGAAGAAGTAGAATGCCATTGTTTTCAATTTTTGAGAACAAATCCATGTTTCAGTTCATTCTCAATAGCAGGGCATTCTTATCAGCTTCAGAGTCATAAGGAAGGTGATGTTTCAATGTGTTCACTATTGATGTTTGAAGAGAAATGAGTTCAATGTTTGCAATGTGTTCTAGGTTTGCATGTCCTAAGTTTGGTTTCAATGTGTCAATGTGTTCACTTTTGATGTTAGCAGAAAAATATGCGTTAGTTGTTGATGTTTGGAATTATATGTCCTAAGCAGGGTTTCAATGTTTCAATGTGTTCTCTGGGTATGTTTGCAAAGAAATGAGTGTTAGCTGACTAACTGAGAACTTCTTTTAGTCTTGTAAGAAGACTGTTTTTACATCTACATCTATGTTTCAATGATTCAAAACCTGAAACTTTGTTGCACCCATTTGAGAAACTTATCAAAAACCTGAGAACAATTGTAATCTAAGTTCAATTTGAATTACTTGTTTTTGTTTGTATGTTTCAGTTCATTGTAACCTGAGAATAATCATAACTTGAGAACAATTGTAATCTGCAGGGCTGGACATCAATTTTTCAGAATATTAGTTTGAATTGCTGTTGATGGTTTATAAGAAGACTATTTTCCTATTGACATAGTAGGGCATTGTTTACTATTTTCCCATTGACATAGCAAGGCAGTGTTTAATGTTTTTTCATTGACATTGCATGGCATTGTAAGAAGACTGCTTTCAGTCTCAATAGTAAGACATTTGCTTGCATTTATTAATTCTCCTTCAGATTTTCTTGTTCTCTAGATACTGGCAATGTAGCATCACTGTGACAATTTTTCAGCATTATCAAAGCCGGAAACTTTGTTGCTGATGTTTGAGGAGCTTATCAAAAACTTGAAACTTAGTAATCAACAACTTATCAAAGCAAAGCAGGGCATTGTTTTCATAAGTTTCACCAATTTGAGCATTATTATAAAAACAATAGTAGGGCACTGTTTTCAGGAATGAAACTTTGTAATCATTTTTGCACCATTATATTCAAAAAATGAATGGTACATGGCAACCTGAACAAGTAACCTGGTTAACAAAATTGATGTAAAAGGGAATCGAGGGACTTGTTTGTATCTGTCAATATCTTCCATATTCATAAAAGCAAAAGATTCATAGTCGAGTATACATCTTTGTATTAATGTATAAGCACTGATGTTTTAGCTTTCTCTTTGTTCAGTGGCACATGATTTAATTAACAGTGGCATGGGACTAATGTTTTATATTTTAACTTTAAAACAATGGCATTCTCTTGGCATTTTCACTATTTCAGAAGGTTATTAGATATAATATATGTATCATATATAGGTAGGGGCAATCAAATATAGAGGGCAATTAAACATATTTCAAGTTCATCTAAATGAAGATAACTTTATCAAGAAGAGATGCAAATATCTAATATAAACCATTACATTCAATAACCTTGAAGTATAGCATTGATTATAAAGTTGATTTCCAAAATCTTTAAAATTCTAGAGCTTGTCCTCTATCGGACCATCACATTCAAAATCATTACATAATAGCATACAAGGAAGTTGATCAAAACATGACCACTATAGTTAGCAGAATGAATAAAAACTTGATTATAATCACAAATAGCTTCTTCCTTGTAGCATGCTTAGCAAGCTTCCTCTTTAACTCTTATACATTCTGCTTTCAACTTTGATGCCTCATCTTCGATGTTATGAGCCTCTTTTTTTAAATCCTTTGCTAATAAATTGATTGTCTCTCATTTGAGTTCAGCCATATGTTCTTTTAAACCAGAACTTTCTTCTCTGTACCTTCCAATTAAAGCAAATAATCTTTTTACATCTACTTTCAAGTTCCTTGCCTCATCCCTTTTTTCAAGTAAAGCACTCTGGCTTGACCCCTTATCTCTAGATCAATTCAAGCAAAATATCCATAATAGAAATCATTTTTCCACTAATTAGTATCCACATTATAACTAAATAATTCATAGTAGCACAATTTAAGAAATTTAATATTGAAAAAAGAGTTAGTTTATACCGGTCATATTTACTTGATAATTTGGGCAATCCCTAAACCTCTGCATAGGATTATTATTATTCTATGAAGTCCACAATTTAGCTATAAGACCATACTTATATCGACCAGGGGCTTTATAGTTTCCAGTTGAACCAATGCTAGAAATTGGGAAGCCATGTGAAGATATTCTAACTCTTTTAGATGTCATGTCTTTAAACACTCGTCTTACTTTATCTGATGTCCAGCTTTTGTAAGTTGAAACCATAGTCAATTGATGAGAATTCGAAAGAAAAGGACAGATGGATTCAGAAAGATAAAAGCCTACCTAGAAGAATGAATAAAATATGAGAATAAAAAATTACCTTTATCATGGAAATGAAGAACAGATCATCGCCTTCTCTCCAACTTGCAAACAACCAGTCTCATAGGTCCTCACCAGAGTGTTGAGTTACCAAGAAGGTAGATATAATGGAAAAAAATAAATGCTTGCCACATCAGCCCCCATTTTTCCTTTCATGTGCCTCTTATGTGATCCATGTTAACATTTTCTAACAGCATCGAGATGGAATTAGTAACTAAGATTTGAATTGAACTTTTCTAAAAGTTCAATGATCTAATCGCATTAAATTGAGATCTAGGATAAAATTGAAAATCGCCTGTTGCGGCGTCAACTCCTGAACCAGGAACCGGGATGGCTGGATCGGCCGGAGCGCTCCTCTCCCGGGCGAACCTGCAGAAAAGTCCCCAAGGGCATCGGTGGTGTTCCGGCGGGGGACCCTTCGATGCTTAAGTTAGCAGGAGGTTGAAGGCAATAGAATGGAGGAATCAAAGGAACAATAGAGTATGGAGAGGGAAGAGTTCTTCTACCTTTGAACGGGGTCCCCCAGGTACCTTATATAGGCGCGGAATAGTCCAAAATCCGTTAGGGAAGGGGCTGAGAAAGACCGATCTGCCCCTATAAAAATCTGGAGAGTGGCCACGTGGCGCGCAGATACGGCGACACCATGGAAGTAGTGGAGCAGGGCCGTTGGGATAGCAGAATCCCGCCGTAACAGAAAGGTGCTTCTGGAATACCCTGGATGCCAAGGCTTGCCCGTCGGACGTCGGCCATGAGGCAATCGGTCGGTGAGATCAAAGGCCGAACCCCCAAGAGAGGGCAACGGGCCATACCCCAGCAGGAGAGGGTCGTTCGGACCTCAACTCCAGTGGGTCGGACCTCTGGCGGAGGACGGCGGGCCGGACCCCAGCAGGAGAGGGTCATTCGGATCTCAGCTCCAGTGGATCGGACCTCTGGCGGAGGACGGCGGGCCGGGTCAGACTGCAAGATTGGGCCGGTTCTGATAGAGGGTGAGCCGTCATGGTACAACAGTTATCCCCCTTGCCCTTGTGCTTCGAGCAAGTCCGCAGGCTCGAAGGGCGAGGGCATTAAATGGCATTATGATGCAGAACGAAAGCTCTGATACCAAAAATGATGCAGAACAAAGAACAAAGAAGCGTATGCGGAAGTAAAAATTAAGATTAATTTTTTTTTTTTTTTTTATATTTCAGAAATTGGCTTTGACTCAAAGTAAAGTTAAACTAAGTTGAAGGAAACTAGGTAATGATTGAAAGCACAATTTAGAAAAACTAGGTTATCAGAGTATTTCAGAAGTAACGGATCGCTGGGGGTTGAGAAACTCCCAGACCTAGGGTTTCGCTCTGAACTTTCAACAGGACAGAAATAGAGAGGAGAGATGGGTTACCAACCAGACAGTGATCTTCACAGAATTTGGATGGAAGAACTCTCTCGGGCAGATTGTTGGATCCTCGGATTCGGCTATCTTCGCAATGGATCCTCCAATACTGGTCTCGTGGCTGGGTCGGCTTCTCCTGGACTCAAGATCTGGGAAGAAGAAAAACAAGTGATGGATTCAGAGACTCGGGGAAGGATTTACCAGTTCGAAGAACTTGAAGGCTGATGTCACTGAGATCTGGATTCTCTTGAAGGCTGATTCGACTCCCTCTGGAAAGAGCTTTGGATCTGAAGTATCCGGACTGTAGCTGGATGCTGGTGGTCGGCCTGGACTTGGAGAGAATGGCCGTGAGAGGTGGGATATGCTAGGGCTTGGTGGAAAGAGAAAGGTTATGGGCGGCTAGGGTTTGGGAGTGAAGTGGCTAACCTAGAGTTGGGGTCTTGGAGATCTCACACCTCCTCAAAGTTCCTGGGGAACCCGGATTTACTCCCTCACGGAGCTCAACACCTGGATGCAAGTGCGAAAGAGAGAAAACACGAAGTTTGCTCACAAAAAAAAAATTTTGGTTTCATTCATCTGATTCTTTTCAAACTTACATGGGGGTTTAATTTATAGGCCATTACAAGAGAGTAGGGTTTTACATCTTCCCATGTGGGACTAAAGGAGGGGATCTTCAAATTAGGATATCAATCCCTACTCATATGGCCGGCCAATTAATTCCAAAGTTGATTGAAGTTTCAAAAAGGAAAGTGGGTGGCGCCTCCTTGTCTTGACCTCCAAGAAAATATTTTTTCCTTCTATGCTTGGCCTTATCTGGAAGTGTTTGGGTGCCTCTTAACCTTGCTCTCCAAGAGAAAATTTGTTGCCTTTTATATCTGGCTTTAGTTGGAATGATTAGGGCACCTCCTAACCTTGCTTTTTCAAGAGAAATCTCCTTCCTTCCATGGCTCAACCCTTTTTGGATACCTCCTTTTCTTTCTCCCCAAGTTATGGCTCCTTCTAACTTTGTTTTGAGTATTTCTGGCAGGTAATGGGCGCCTCCTTGAATTCCTCTCCAAGAGAATTTCTTCCCTTTTATAGTTTGGTTCTTTTGGGAAGTCTTGGGCCGCCCCCTTGATTTGTGGACCCCTGGTGGATTTCTCCTCAATTGGCGCATGAAAGAGGGGAGCTGCTATCTGTGGTGTGGGGACCAAAGCCTACTGGATGGAGATGTGGCGCCCCCTGGACTCAGGCGTATGGCTGGGAGTGTGGCTGGGAGTGTGGCGCCCACTTGCTTGGCCTTGGGAGAAAATGTAACATCCCAGGTTGAAACCCTAGTCCACTACTGAGTCAACATGACTCAACAAAATAAAATGCAGGTATTATAGACTCAAGCTAAAATTGAGTTGATCCAGTCAACCCTTATTACAAGACAAAAAATCCTAATTCTTCGGGCAAGGTTAATCAGAGATCCAGATGGAGCTCTGAAGTCTTCTCCTGAGTCTGGTGCCCGCACCACATTAAATGCGCCAGCCTTTCAAATGATGGCGAATCCAATTCGGCACGTCGCGTCCGTCCTCCTCCCGTCCCGATCTTTGCCCTGGGACAGGTGTCAACGCCTAGTTTGTGAGGTATGAAAGAGCATATATGGCTGGTACAGCGCGTAGTGGCTATCCATCCGGATTCTTGAAGCGATGTGGGACACGTGGCACCATCAGAGCGATGGGTGCGCTTGCCGAAGTGGACCATCCACCGTTGCTTCGCCTGTCACACGAATCACGGCCGGATACGATCCGGCGCGTCCCCTCGCATTCCCGTCAAATCCGAGAATCGAAGCGGCGGCCGTCGGAGCTCGGCACGTGGGGGTGTGTTGGGACGCGGCCCCCGGATGCCTATAAAAGGAGGGGGGGATTGTCCAGAAGGCACTTGCTGCTGCATTTGCGCTGGAAGAGAAGAGAAAATCGCCTCCTCCCCCCTCCGCGCTGCTCTTAGGCTTCTTTAGAGATCCAGAAACCAGGTTAATCCCGTCCTCGTCTTCCCCCATCTTCTTCTTCCTCTGCAACCAGTCTTATGATGGCCGTAGCTCGTAGCCATAGGGAGCATGGTCCGTTTGATATCCCGTCTACCATGACCCGAGAGAGGGTCGAGACCCTCATAACCATATACAATATACCGTCCACCCTGCACCTGACCGTCCCTAGCTGAGAGGGTAGGATAAACGGGCCCTTGAACCTAGGAGCCCTTCCCATGTACGAAGATCATTTGAAGGCCGGTCTTTAGTTCCCGATCCATAACTTCTTCGTCCAGGTCTTCGATACCTTTAGGATCACGCCCTCCCAGCTGATGCCGAATAGCATTAGAGTGCTGTGCGGCTTCGTGGTCCTGTGTCGGGAGGCCAACATAGAGCCTAGGGTGTCCCTTTTTTCAAATTTCTTTTTATTGAAGCAGGACTTCCGGAGTCAGGAATGGTGGATGTTCAGTCCTCGTCCTAACTGGAAGATCCTAGGGGGGCTTCCATCCGCTATTCATGGATGGAAGTCCAGATTCTTCTTTGTAGATAGCCTAGAGCCGTGGGGCTTTGAGGCAGCCTGGAGGGGGCCGAGGCCGAATGCCTTGCACGGGAGGAAAGTCTCGAGGGCCGACGAGGCTGACTTCCATAGGCTGGATGGTGAAGATCCGAAGTTCATTAACTTCCTTCTATTTGAGGACAGCCTTCACCGGGCAGGACTCAGCCGACAGCTGACATTAGGTAGGGCGAGAGTTGTATAGGGAGAGATCGACTTTCACCATTTCCTTCTTTACTCCTTGTCAGCTTTGCAACTATTGCTAACTCTGCTTTTATTGTTGACAGGTGAAAAATTGAAGCCGGATAGGGCTGTTCTCTCGGCGCGGTCGGCACAGAGGAGAGCAGTCCAGATCGCGGAGCAAGCGCAGTAAGAACTGAGGAAACGAGCGGCAGAATTAGCGCCCGAAAGATCGAAGAAGCAATGGATGGCGGAGTCATCCGTTTCGGTGGTGTTGATCGACTTGGGGGACAATATGCCCCTGACCGAACGACAAAAGATGATTGCGTCCGAGCGGTCATCTTCAGCAGGATACCGGCCACCCAAGCGGAAGGGAGGCATTCGACGTCGGCAGGGACGGTGGCAGCCCCTGCGCCCCCCCCATCGGAGATGACCACAATGGTCCCCCCGACGACCCAGAGAACCCCGACGGGCGAAGGGCCGTCGGCTGTTGGCGAGAGGGCCACCTGGGCCCTGGGGAAAGAAGAGGAACGCCTGCTGTGGCGCGCGGCGGAGGAGGCAAGGGAGCAGCTTCAACGGGCCGTCCCCGATACTGACGGGCGGTCAGTGAACGAGGCAGCCAGCAATTCTCTCCGGCATCTTCTTGGGGTAAGCTCCACTCCTCTTGCTTCCACTTTACGTTTAATGCCGAAAGCTCCCTAACTGCGCTTGTTTGTTGGCAGCTCGTCAGGGACAACCTCCTGATGGACCAAGGACTGGGTGAGCTGCTATACACAAAGGAGCAGCTGATCCAGAGGGCCGAGGCGATCGAGCTGGCGAGGGACACCGCCTGGGCGGCGCTGACGGCCTCCAGGGAAGAGGTGACCGGCCTGAAGGCTACGACAACCGAGGTGTCCCCCTTGCGGGCCGAACTGGAGGCCTAGAAGAAGAAAACAGAGGACCTGCTCGCCCAGAAGGCTGAGCGAGAGGCCAAGCTCAAAGAGAAGAAGAAGAAGCTCAAAACCCTGGCCCACCGGTTGAAGGTCGAGGAAGATCGCACGGCTGATCTGGACCTCCGCTCGAAGGGCTACCAAGCATCAGCAGAGAGGTACAAGGGCTTGCTGAAGTCAGCCTAGGATCTGCTGAAGACGGCCAGGGAGAAGGCCATCGCAGACTACAAGGCTCCGAAGACTTCAAGGAGGAGATGAACGAAGCCGGGACGGTCGGCTTTGATTACGGGTACGATAAGTGCCTGGAGAAGGTTGGTGCCGCCTTCCCAGAATTCGACCTTGCTTTCTTCCAGCTACCGAAGCCAGTGGTGGCAAAAGCTTCGGAGGGGGCTGACCCGACTATCCAAGCGACCGAAGCCCCGGCGGAGATCATTGCCAAAGAGGCCGGAGCGGACGCCACAACCTGTGCTGAGGCGAAGGCAGCCGAGGGGGCCGAAGAGATCGAAGTGGCCGCTGTAGTACCCCTCGAAGGTCAGACCTAGTTGGTTGTAAAGGTCTGACCTTCGGTCCATGTAAATATCTTTTTGGACTAATAAAGAGAAACTTTTCCCCATCATTCCTGTCTTCTTTTTATACTGTTTGGTGCTTTGCTTTCTGAAATTTTGCTAAGTATGGGCCAGTCGACATATTAGAGTGTGCGGTTGGATCTTCAGGGTAAGTATTGAGTGGGAACCCAGACCGAACTAGATCCTGTTAGGACTTTTACTTCAAATACTAGCCCGTCGGCCCTCCAGACCGAGAATAGATTAGGATGGTTGAAGCAGCAGTCGGATGTCGGCTCGGGCCGGAGCAACCAGCTTAGAAAATTCATCCTAAGTGTTGGTCCGTCGGCTCTCCGAATGCTGAAGCAATTGAGCTAGCGGTCGGATGTCAGCTCAGGCCGGAGCAACCAACTTAGGAAATTCATCCTAAGTATTGGTTCGTCGGCTTTTCAGATTCTGAAGTAGTTGGGGCAGCGATCGGATGTCAGCTCAGGCTGGAGCAACCAGATTAGGAAATTCATCCTTAGTGTTGGTCCATCGGCTCTCCGGACGCTGAAGCAGTTGGGGCAGCGATCGGATGTCAGCTCAGGCCGGAGCAACTAGCTTAGGAAATTCATCCTAAGTGTTGGTCCGTCGGCTCTCCAGACGCTGAAGCAATTAGGGCAGCGATCGGATGTCAGCTCAAGCCAGAGCAACTAGCTTAGAAAATTTATCTTAAGTATTGGTCCGTGGGCTTTCCGGATGCTGAAGCAGTTGGGGCAGCGATCGAATGTTAGCCCAGGCCGGAGCAACTAGCTTAGGAAACTTATTCTAAGTGTTTGTCCGTCGGCTTTCCGGATTGGGCTGCCCTAGAGCCTTTGCCGACCGGAGTCGGGCTTTCGGATGTGGGCTGCCCTAGAGCTTTTGCCGATCGGAGTCGGACTCTTGAAAGTGGGCTGCCCTAGAGCCTTTGCCGACCGGAGTCAGACTCTCGAAAGTGGGCTGCCCTAGAGCCTTTGCCGACCGGAGTCGGGCTTTCGAAAGTGGGCTACCCTAGAGCCTTTGCTGAACGGAGTCAGACTTTCGGAAGTGGGCTGCCCTAGAGCCTTTGCCGACCAGAGTCAGACTTTCGAAAGTGGGCTGCCATAGAGCCTTTACCGACCGGAGTCGGACTTTCAGAAGTGGGCTGCCTTAGAGCCTTTGCCGACCGGAGTCGGACTTTCGGAAGTGGGCTGTTCTAGAGCCCTTGCCGACCGGAGTCGGACTTTCGGAAGTGGGCTGCCCTAGAGCCTTTGCCGACCGGAGTCAGACTTTCAGAAGTGGTTCGTAGAAGAAATGTGAACTTCATTGATAATATTTGTGGAGATTGTCTACATTCCACGGACGTGCCAACTGCCGTCCGTCCAAAAATTTCAGCCGATAAGTGCCGGCTCGAACCACTTCGGAGACCTGATATGGTCCTTCCCAATTTGGGAAAAGCTTGCCTTGCTCTGTCGGCCTCGAGATTTCGGCCCTCCGCAAGACCAAATCGCCGACTTGAAAAGCTCGCGCCTTGACTCACGAGTTGTAGTACTTTGTCATCTTTTGGCGGCATACCGCCATCTTTATGCTTGCCCGAAGCCTTGTTTCCTCAAGCAAGTCCAGGTCAGCCCTTCGTTGCTCGGAGTTGGCTGGCTCAGTATAGTGGTCGATCCGAAGGGATTGGAGAGAAGTTTCAATAGGGATGACAACTTCACTTTCGTAAGTGAGGTTGAACGGAGTTTCGCCGGTCGATGCTCTGACAGTCGTCTGATATGCCCATAACACAGAATGAAGTTCTTTTGCCCAAAGTCCCTTTGCTTCATTGAGACGGGTCTTCAACCCATGCAGGATCGTCTTGTTGGTGACTTCGGCCTCTCCGTTGCATTATGGGTGGCCGACCGAGGTAAGTCGGTGAGAGATTTGGTATCGCTGACAGAAATCTTGGAACTTGGAGTTGTCGAACTGTCTCCCATTGTCGGTGATAATTGTCCAGGGGATGCCGAATCGAAAAATGATATTGTTTCGAATGAAATTCTCCACCTTAGGCTCCGTTATCTGCACTAGTGGTTCGACTTCTACCCACTTGGTGAAATAGTTGATAGCCACAAGCAAAAATTTTCGTTGTCCGAAGGCCGGGGGAAAGGGTCCTAGAATATCCATCCTCCACCATGCAAATCGCCATGGGGCAGTGATCAGAGTCAGCTCGCTGGCGGGCCTCCTTTGAATGACGGAGTACCTCTAGCATGCATCGCACCTTCGGACGAAGTCCGATGCATCCTTCTGAATATTGGGCCAGTAATATTCTGGTCGAATGTCTTGTAAGCCAGGGATCTCCCTCCTAAGTGGTCGCCACAAATGCCTTCGTAGACTTCTCTGAGGGCGTAGTCTGTGTCCGCCGGCCCCAAACACTTCAACAGCGGCTGTGAGAATGACTGCTTATACAGGACGCCATCAAGGATGACGTACTTGGAGGCTGTCAGACGTATCCGTTTGGCCTTCGCCGGATCTTCAGGAAGGGTTCCTTTGGCCAAGAAAGTAAGGATCGAATCCATCCAAGAAGCTTCATGTTCCACCTGATGGATCTCCGTCGGCTCTTCGACAATGCTAGGATGCCGCAAATACTCCATAAAGGTTCGGTCGGAAGTCCCGCTGGCAGCCATGGCCAGCCTTGAGAGAGCATCCGCCCGAGAGTTCTGTAGACGAGGTATGTAGAGGATTTCGAAAAATTCGAACCGAGAGATAAGGCTTCGTACCTGGTTTAAATATTTAGCCAGGGTCAGATCCCTGGCCTCAAATTCCCCCTTCACTTGGTTGAACACCAGCTGGGAGTCGGAGAAAACTCTGAGTCGGCTGATGCCCAGCTCACGGGTGATCCGCAGCCCCGCAAGGAGGGCTGCGTACTCTGCTTGATTATTTGATACCTGAAATAAGAAGTGTAAAGCATACTCCAGGTTCTCCCCGTCCCACTCGACTAGAATTAGTCCATCCCCACAGCCTGAAAGGTTAGATGCTCCATCCACATGGAGAGTCCAGGCTGATCCTGCTTCGTAAACAGCATCCGCTTCGAGTATTTTGGCCATCCGAGGAGGCGTCTTCTGCTTCCACATATACTCTGCAATGAAGTCAGCAATTACCTAGGCCTTCAAGGCAAATTGCGACTAGAAGGAGATGTCGAACTCTCCTAACTTGACGGCCCACTTAGCAAGTCGACCGAATGTGTCCGGACACCGAAGGATCGTCTTGAAAGGTTGGTCGATCAGCACCACGATCGGATGTGCTTGGAAGTACGGCCGGAGCCGCTTAGCCGATGTGACCAGGGAGTATATTAGTTTTTGCATCTTAGGGTACCTCATTTAGGTGTCATGGAGGACTTTGCTGATATAATAGATAAGCTTTTGCTGTCCGTCCTCTCCGTCTCGCACAAGGACGGTGCAAATCACTTCGTCCGATGCCAAAAGGTAAAGATATAAGGGCTCCCCCTCCGTCGGTTTGGCCAGCAGCGGAGGGTTCTTCAAGTACTCCTTCAATGCTTCAAAGATCGATCGACATTCATCAGTCCAAACAAATCCCTCCGATCGGCACAGGGTCTTGAAGAATGGCAAGGACTTCTCAGCCGACCGGGAGATAAAATGGCTGAGAGAAGCAATTCGGCTGGTGAGTTCTTCGATCTGTTTTTTGTTGGTCGGGTGCGCCATCTCCGTGACGGCTTTTACCTTGTTAGGATTCACTTCAATTCCCCTCTGTGTAACTAGAAAACCAAGAAATTTACCAGAGGTTATCCCAAAAGTGCATTTTGTGGGGTTCAGCTTCATCCGATGGCGCCTGAGTGCGTCAAAGGATTCCTGCAGGTCCTTGATATGGTCAGCCTTACGGAGACTCTTCACTATCATGTGGTCCACGTAAGCCTCCATGTTTCTCCCCAGCTATCCTTCAAACACCTGGTTGATCAGCCTTTGAAAGGTGGCGTCGGCGTTCTTCAAGCCGAAAAGCATCATCCGATAACAGTACATGCCTTTGTCAGTGACAAAAGCGGTCTTCTCCTTATCTTCCGGATGCATCTTTATTTGGTTGTACCCAGAAAAGGCATCCATAAAGCTAAGAAGCTGGTGGTCGGCCGTGGCATCCACCAGTTGATTAATTTTGGATACTGGGAAGCTGTCCTTTGGACAGGCCTTGTTGAGGTTGGTGTAGTCCACACAGATCCTCCATTTTTCGTTGGACTTCTTCACCATGACCACATTTGCCAGCCATTCAAGGTAATGGACCTCCCTGATGAAGCCAGCATCATGGAGCTTCTTTACTTCCTTATCAATAGCTTTCTGACTTTCGGCAGCAAAGCTTCTCTTCTTCTGTCGGATAGGTCGGTAGGTCGGATCGACCTTGAGTTGGCGAGTGATAACCTCCGACGGTATCCTAGGCATGTCCGACACCGACCAGGCAAAGACGTCAGCGTTTCTCCTTAGAAAGCTGATCAGCTCTGTCTTAAGGTCTTCACTGAGAGAGCCTCCAATATGAAGGACTTTAGTGGGATCATTCTCTCGGAGTGGGACAAACAAAATCTTCTCCCGTGGCTGACCGAGGCCGTCGGCTTCAGCCCTTGGGTCAAATTGCTCCACGGCGGAATGGCCTTCTGACTATTGATCTAAAATAGTCAAACACTGCCTGGCCATCCGACAATCTCCCCTCATCACTCCGATCCCGTTCCTGGTTGGGAACTTGGCCAACAGATGGTAAGTAAAAACAATAGCTATGAATTTGTTGAGGACCGGTCGGCCTAGAATAGCATTGTAAGGCGAGGTCGTCCGTACGACTACAAAGTTGATGAGGAGGGTTTTCTGGAGAGACTCCATCCCAATTGTCACTGGGAGAACTATTTCACCTTCTACTCCAACGGAGTTGCCCCGAAGCCTGTCAGCGGCGCGGGGGACTCCAGCAGCATAGATCTGGACAAGTTCATTCTCACAAAAGTATCATACAGTAATACCTCTGTCGAGCTTCCATTATCAACAAGTATTCTCTTTACATCGTAATTGGCAATGACAGCCGACACGACTATAAGATCATTCTTAAAGACATGATTTTTTAGGAGATCTTCATCAGAAAAGGTAATGGCATTGGAGCCTCGGGACCTTTTGGCAATATCCGTCCCGCCCTCCTGGCTTCCCCCGGACTGCTAGTGCAGCATTCCGACACCCCCACCAGTTGGCCTTTGATTGGGGAGCTCCACCTCCTCCGGAGGGTTTCTGGCGTTTGATGCTTTTGCCCGGTCCCGATGGGGTCGGACATACTTGCACAGATATCCCCTCTGGATGAGGTCTTCGATGGCGTCCTTCAGCTGCAGGCACTCCTCGGTACTATGCCTATGGTCTCTGTGGAAGCGACAGAACTTATCCTTGTTCCTTAGGGCAGGAGGGCCCCTCATTGGCCGAGGCCTTTGCAGAAAGGTCTCGTTCTCGATCTCCATCAGGATCTTCTCTCTTGGCAGGGACAGAGGCGCATAAGTCTCGAACCTTCAGGGAAAGTCCCTGGGCTTCGGACTTCGACGTTTGGCCGACCGCCAACTGTCATTCGGAGGTCGGACTTTGGGAGCTTTGTCGCTCCGCTTCTTCGGGGCCGGCCTTCCTTCAACTTGACGTCGGCCGGCAGCTTGTTCTTCCGCCAGGGCGTGCTTCTGCGCTCTGGACAGCAACTCACTGTAGCTTGTCAGATGCTTCTTGTCCAGGAAAAAGGCCAGCCTGGACGAGCGGAGCCCTCGCTTGAAGGCTGACATCGCTATAGCTTCGTTTAAGTCCAGGACTTCCATGGCCGCTGAGTTGAAATGGGCCATGAAGTCCTGAAGGGTCACTCCCTTCTTTTGGAGCACGAGGAAGAGGCAGTCGGTAGTCCTCGGGATCCGACTGCAAGTCTTGAAATGGGAAGAAAAAGGAATTCGAGTTGGGAGAAGGAGTGGATCGTACCTGGCCGGATGGCGGAGAACCACATCCGGGCGGTCTTCTTGAGGGTGGTGGGGAAGGCAATGCAATGGAGGGCATCGGAGGTGCCTTGGACCATCATGTGAGCCTTGTACGTGCCCAGATGGTCAATCGGGTCGGTGGTACCATCGTAGGAGTCCACCTGTGGGATCTTGAAGTGGCGGGGGATCGTCTCCGCCAGAATTTTCTCTGAGAATGGGGGACGGGAGTCGTATACCTGTCCCCCTTCGGCCTTCTGTCGAAGGGCAATTTCATCAATGCACTCCTCCATGCGCATAATCTTGCTGCCGTGGTCTTTCGAAGGTTCAGCGGCAGGCTGATCGCCGAAGGGGATGGACTCGGCATAGGAAGGCGAGGCAGACCTCGCCCTTTTGCCGTCGGCGTGATCACCCAAGGACCTCTGGGGCTTTGCGGCGGCGCGGGAACCATGCTGAGGGATCTCTGGTCGTCGGCCTCCCGCAGCAGCAGTCGGAGGGTTAGTGTAGGAAGCAGCTGGCAGTTGTTGCCGGTTGTCGGCTGCTTCCTGGAATCGCTGAACCGCAGCCGTAAGTGTCTCGATGCGGTTCACCAAGGTTTGGAATTGCTGCAACCCCAAAGTGATGGTAGGCTTTGTAGCAGTAGGGGCGGTAGCAGCGAAATCATTTTCTCGGAGAGGCTCCTCAGACCTGGAAGGAGAGGTATCTCTCCTGGCGGTGGCATTTGGAGCTCTTTCCTTAGCTATTTTCTCGCTGGGATGATGGATTCCACCTTTTAGAAGAAAGAGTGCGCCCTTCCTCTAGCGCCAATCTGTTGCGGCGTCAACTCCTGAACCGGAAACCAGGGCAGCTGGATCTGCCGGAGCGCTCCTCTCCCGGGCGAACCTGCAGAAAAGTTTCCAAGGGCGCCGGTGGTGTTTCGGTGGGGGACCCTCCGATGCTTAAGTTAGCAGGAGGTTGAAGGCAACAGAATAGAGGAATCAAAGGAACAACAGCGTATGGAGAGGGAAGAATTCTTCTACCTTCGAACAGGGTCCCCCAGGTACCTTATATAGGCGTGGAACAGTCCAAAATCCGTTAGGGGAGGGGCTGAGAAAGATCGATCTGTCCCTATGAAAATATGGAGAGTGGCCATGTGGCGCGCAGATACGGCAACACCGTGGAAGTAGTGGAGCAGGGCCGTTGGGATAGCAGAATCCCGCCGTAACAGAAAGGTGCTTCTGGAATACCCTAGATACCAAGGCTTGCCCGTCGGACGTCGGCCATGAGGCAGTCAGTTGGTGAGATCAAAGGCCGAACCCCTAAGAGAGGGCAACGGGCCGGATCCCAGCAGGAGAGGGTCGTTCGGACCTCAGCTCCAGTGGGTCGGATCTCTGGCGGAGGACGGCGGGCCGGACCCCAGCAGGAGAGGGTCGTTCGGACCTCAGCTCCAGTGGGTCGGACCTCTGGTGGAGGACGGCGAGCCGGACCCCAGTAGGAGAGGGTCGTTCGAACCTCAGCTCCAGTGGGTCGGACCTTTAGTGGAGGACGGCGGGCCGGACCCCAGCAGGAGAGGGTCGTTCGGACCTCAGCTCCAGTGGATCGGACCTCTGGCGGAGGATGGCGGGCTAGGTCAGACTGCAAGATTGGGCCGGTTCTGATAAAGGGTGAGCCGTCATGGTACAACACCGCCAAATAATTCAAGATTTTTTTCTTGATTAACCCAATTTAGAATTAGGAAAATATCATTTGCCTATCTTGATATAATTGCAAGAGAAGGTTAATAAGTTACAGAAAAAATGAAAATCTATGGCGCTCATTTTATAGCTTATTCATGTATATACTACTCTATGGGTTCTGGTTGTATCCTCGTATAAAAGAATGGTTGTTCTTTAGCAATGTCAATCAGTAGATTACACCTTGAATAGATCTTAAACCCGACCGATTTCAACCCAGCACGGAACAAGGGATAAAACCCTTGCTTGAACGAGCATGAAGCTTGTCGGAGGAGTCGGAACCATTGCCATGAGGAAGTGGGAGTCGGTCGGAAGACCGTCGAGGATGGACGGGGCTCTCGGATGCTCAACCTTACCATAGTAAGTCGAGGTTATCCTTTCCGAATCTTCTCTTTAAATCCCATTCCTCATCCTTTAATCGATCCAAAAATCAAGCTCTCCGCCGTCTTCTCCCTCATCTCCAACGATCATAAGGTCGCAGAAGTCGAGCCTCCACCACCTAGAGATTTCCTTCTCTTTTATAACTCCCGTTATCCTCTTTAGGTCCAAAAGCTTTGAAGATCTTTTGGCCTCTACCGCCACCAAACCGCCACCAATGTTGAGCACCGCCGGTCGACTCACCATCGTCGCCTTTCATCAAAAAACAATTTTCCAAGCAGGGGAATGTCGAGCGAATTTTCTAGTACGTAAGTCAGGATCCGAGTGCAGATTGATATCTAATGTGTTAAGTTTGTCACCGGTAAAGATAAGAATTTATGAATATCGATCACCTAATTATATAAAAACTACTTTATGCAACGATAATTTTGCTCCATGTGATTTGATAATTGCATGTTATATACTTATTTATTAAGTATATATGGTATTTAATAGTTATCTACCATATATATTCATATGTTAAGTATATGTGATTTTATATGAATTATATTTTATTTATTGTTAATCTTGGTTGGATAAATTATGGTATTCCTGTGCATTCAATTGGATGAAAGAGTGTGTTTTGATATGAAATTGTTAACAAACATGAATCAATTTTAAGATCGTAAAAGTGGTGATGGTGTACTGGACTATCCATTTGTTGATATACTATTATAGGATAAAAATATAGTATCGTTGATATCCCGCCACCGATCGACAATATGAAACTATTGATATCCCACCATAGGCCAGAAATGTGAAACTATTAATGCCGGACCGGAAATATGGTTATAATAGTCTAGAACAGAGCACCCTAAGATGATTAATCTGATTTATGATGATTACAAGGATTATATGATATGATATTTTGCATCGCATGGCATATATTAATAATATATGATCGTAATATTTTATGACATTTTATATTATTTTTTAATTATTTTATTACGATGGCATGGATCAAATTTACCTACGTTTCTTGTGCCAGCATCGACTTCGGGGGCCGGGGCCAATTGAAGCCATGCCGATCGAGTACAAGAGTGCTTCATAGACTGCCACAAGTGGGGCGCGGATGTCGTTCTTGTTTCTTGGAATATCCCGATATACGTCTTCCTTCCTGCCAAAAAACCAATTAGAGTTGCCTTACCAGCTCCATCGACACCCACCAATGCTATGAGAACTCCTGGTATATATGAAAGCTCCATTGATACCCTCGAGTAGCATTAACCGATCCTCTATCTCACTTTTCCTGCAGGCAAAGTTTTTACAAGCCATTTCTTAATTTTGTGATTAGGTATTTATGGAGCATCGACAACCAAGCTTGTGGGATCTGGATGCACCGTGCATGGCATGTCCACAGAGTATCTGATGTTATCAAATGTGATTGAAAAGGAAGCAAATGGAAGCACCAATTAATATCCCCTTCTTGCTCTGTGTGGCAGGATTTTGGGCAGACATCCTACCTTCAATAGCCCTCTCTGCATAAATATTCAAAATATATTGGATGTCGACCAATTAATTAATCTTCTGCACGGAAGACAGCAGAAAGCAATTATTCGAGACTGAATTTTGGTTTCGGGCAGAGAAGAATCAGTCCCTGCAGAGAGTAATTCAACATCCTCTCCTCTTCTCTTAGCATGTTTCTCACTTGAAGAAGGCCTTCTCAGATATTACTGTCCGACTTCCCAAGTGCCGCGGTTAGTGGATGGAGAGCTTGGTACCACGATATCAAATTCAAAATATCTTGGCCGCAGGAGAAGCCAATGCACATCGGATGTTTTGACACGACACTATCTTCATAAAAAAAGACCCAACTATCAAGCCAATCAAGAAACAAATATCCCACGAGCTTTCAGGAGTTGGAACTCCCATGGCCATGATGTCATTGCTCAACTTTGGATCAACAACCCGTACCAGATGGAACGTATGATGCAAGACAGTTCCCTCTGGAAATGGATAGAAGTGGTTCTTCTGGTTCAACAAGGGAATCATTTCCTTTTTTCCAACTAGGCCTCAGAAACTCATTTTTCGGTGAACCCAGATCGACCATTTCTTGATATTCTGTAGAGAGAGAGAATGATCACGTTAGGTTGATAGAAATATTTTGGTCACTGGAAATTTACAACAGCAGATTGTCCTTGAGCCGATGGATGTACGATTGGCCCACGTACCTACCAATAAAAGTGTGTCATGTTACGAGGAATCCACCGGGAACCAAAAGCAGGCCTGACAATCAACTCACAGGTATTCTTGATTTAAATATTTTTTAATTAAAATATTTAAAAATAAAATAAATAATAATAATAATAATAAAATTATTTAACCTCTATCGGGGTTAAAGCAGTCTGAGAAGATGCAGGAGGAAGGTGCGCCTTCATGAAAACATATCCCATGGATGCTCCTTCTCCATCAAAAAAAATCATCTGGCGTGCTCGCATGGTAAAAAAAAAAAGAAAAAAAAGAAAAGTCGCGCTTGCACAGGGCGCGCTCGCACGAAAAAAAAAAAAAAAAAGGAAAAGGCGTAAAAAGAAAAAATAATAATCAAATCAACTAAATCAACCCCGCGTCTTCTTCGAAGGACGCAAGCTATCCCTATATCTTCCACCAAATCAACCATCATGTCATATCTACAACATCACCGAAAACAAAAATAAAACTCGAGAAAATATAGTTTCAACTGCATCTTCTTTTTAAGCCACTTTCTCGCCCATCATCCATATAAAAAAATGAAAAAAAAAATTACGTGGAAATTTTTTTTAATAATTTGGTAAATATGTTTGAAATGGCGGTATTTCGGTAATTTAGTTTTTAAAATATAATAATTATAAAAAAAAAAATCCTCCATTCTCCGGTCAGCCCCGAAGACGGCGTCCGATCAGGTCGAATCGACCGACTCCACGGGAAACCAAGGGTCAGGACCTCTGTTTCTTTCCTCCCCTTTCAATTCGAGTCAGTTTCCTGGAGACTTTTGAACTCTGTGGTGAGCTTCGACTCTCTTCTTGATCGGCCGCTTTGATTACTTTCCTCTCTTTTTTTCTTATGATCGTTGTTTTTGATCTATTTGAAAGATATTGAAATCTCGTTCCTTGTTTTAAAGATTCCAGATTGCTATCTCTGAACCGATGCAATCGATGATATAAATTTTATTTAGTCGAATTCTTGGAGCGGCGTACTTTATTTCAATTTCCATTGCTGTTTCTTGGTGAGATCAAGATATTATTTTAAACCAGAGATCTCGACGGGATCTTCTGGTAGGTCATGCTCTCTTCCTTAATCCATCTTCTTTAATTTCTTTTTTACTTGACTGTTTCATGTGATGCTACCCAATGCACTGCAAAAGTTCGTCCTGTTCACCCTCTTGATTGATGGATCATCATAGGGGCATTTTTGGTGATTGATTTTGATAGATTTTTCGTTATCAACGCTGTCTTGCTGAACAAGTCCAAGAATTCAATTTGTTGAAGCGACCTAGCCTTGAATTGGAATAATGAGTTGCGAAACAAAATGCAAGTTAGGTCCATTTTATTGAATGTAGGAAGGAGAGGATTGACGCCACCCACTCCTCTTCTCCCTCGGAACAGGCGATTTAGGTTTTCTGGTTGTATCTTTTCTTCTCTGTCTGTGGCCATCAGTTCAATTTGTTGAAGCAATGCAAGTTAAAGATGGAGAGGATTGACGCCGCCCCCCTTCTCTTCTCCCTCGGAAGGGGCGATTTAGGTTTTCTGGTTGTATCTTTTCTTCTCTATTTCTTGCCATTAGCGATTCCATGTTTTTTTTTAAAAAAAAAATAAAATAATAATTAGTTGTTCAGACCGTGCATGATCCAATTTTCTGCAAGGAAACCAAGCATGTTTATTTTTATTTTATTGTCTTTTCTATTCTGCCATTGTCTCTCACAGAATCACTGACACGATACCATATTCTTCCCTCTACTCGAGTCCCCCGGTGACACCTGGAAAGATTTTGCTTTCATGGTGGAATGATTTCAAAATTTTGATTTGCATGAGTCCCTGCAATTTGGTTGCCAAGAAACTCTCTAAGCTTATAAATTTTTGACATGTCAGGCACCTGGAGACTCTAAGCTCCTCAGGAGTCATGGACACTCCAGGACGAGACAACACATTGCGCATTGACAAAACATTGTGATAATCTTTCATGTTAGTGGTTTGCACTACCAGCAAAAGTTTCCAGGTGTAACATCACCTGGACTATCTGATTTGCTTGATTATGCTGTCTCATGGTTATCGTGTGTTATTTTCCTGGCCCTCTTGAACTTACATGTCCGTGTCTTTTGCATTTCAACACTTTTGAAAGTTGAAAACACTTTCACTTATTTGCATCACAATTCTTCAAGAGGAGATGTTAGAAGTGGGAGTGGGAAGATAGTAGATTATATGAGCTGTGCATTAATCAATGGAGGATGTGGCCTATTGGGGCGGTCTGATCGAGCCTACAGTTGGTTACTGATAGGTGCGATGGGTGACCGGTGGTAATTGTGATAGCAAAATATCGACTGTGGTGATCAGACGGTGGTAGACAATAATTACTGAGATGAAATAGACATGATGAGGGTGCTAGGATGGGAGGTCGGATGAGGATGTGGCAGTGTTTTAAGGGTCGACAAAAAGTGGATGAAATTAGTGGTAAGGGCTCTATTAGTCGTAGGTTGATTTTGTTGATTCAAATTAATCAAAAGGTCTGTGAACATTGGTGGGAGAGAACATAAGTGGCTGAAGTCCTTCATTTAGGAAAATAAAATTGCATGACGTGGCAAATATATCAGTTAGGAAGGGAGAATGGTAAGAGTTTCTGGGCCTTCGTCTGAAGACATTGTTGTGGAATGTCTTAGCTTTACAGTGTGTGTCATATGTGATGATGAAAGGAGTATCGAAGGAGAGAAATTATCATTATAATATTAACAAACAATTACATGGTTATGGCATCCTCGTTGTTATGAAAATCCCATGGGACTAGTCATAAGGTTCATAGAATTAGCAACACAATTGCTTATGTTACACATGAATGTGAAATCCCAAGGAGGTGGTTTTTGATTTTTTTTCTTTTTCTTTTATTGGTGTATGCATGTAATTTAGTGGATGGGTTCTTTGAGGAAAAGGTAATTATCTAGTTATATGGAGTATATGAATCTTTGGTGATTGAGACAAGGACATGTGGTGATTATTGCTTTCATTAGTCTAACCCCCAAGTGCACAAGTGCTAGGGACCATGTGGGGTTCCGTGCATGCATATATTACTCCCGTATTGGCTATGCACCATTAGATTGTAGGTGCTTTTATGGAAACCCAGATAATATTTTTGCTAAAGTTCTGGATTATTACGATTGGTACCATAATGGATCCAATTCATGATGTCCAAGAGATATTGTAGTATGGGTTTATTTAGAATGATCACATGGTATTTGTGATTGGATTTATAGCACGTGTAATTTAATTTGAATGGATTTGAATCTTTAGCTTGACAAGGATATTGAAACTTAAATGGATGGTTCCCATACAAGTATGTATTTAATCTCACGTTGACTATATACTAGATAGATCCTAGATACTTGTATAGGACCAAGGAATCCAAATAAAACTTTCCGACAAGTGTTTTGGATGAGATCATGGGTTGTGATAGACCACATCAATAAAAGCTTCTTTCTCATACGTGTTGCCTTGGGAGTTGTCTAAAGACAAGGCAAATTGAAACAACAACATGATTTATCTTAAAATAACATCCAATCTTAGCTCTTTGCTTGTTAGCTCTGATAACTTGTAATCTTACTCCCTGTATTTTCACTCTACTTTGAATAAATTGGTGCAGAGGGAGGCAACACGCTCCTCCTTCGCTTTTCAGAAGATGATTTATCCTTCATCAGTAAGTACAAAAAAAAAAATGAAAGTGACACATAAATAGAAAATTTATCCTTTGGTGTCTGTCATGACGGAGAAATTCAACCTTTGAGAATGCATAAGGTTACACCAAACAAGTGATCGTATTAGCTAGCAAATATTCTATTGTTTTACATCATGATGGGTCCCATGATCTTCCAGAGATCACAAAGACCAAAACTTGCACTTCTTCATTAACGGAGGTGCTGCGTTACCAGCATCTAACAAAATATAAGGTCTGGTGTTCACTAGAGATCTCATCTCTTTTGGAAATTCAACACCTTGATTCCAAATGAATAGACAATGGCAAAGAGCAAAGGAAATCCAATAACTGCAACAGCAACTGGTCCCAAGAAGTCATGTTTGTATCCGAAATACCTGTTCAAGAAATGCTTCACAGTTTCACCTGTGTCCATGGGTGGATAATCTATGTCTCCAAACTGTGAGGCAAACAGGCCGTAAAGGGTCCAAGAAATTGGGCATGCCCAGAAGTACCACCTCCACCATATAGGTATCCTCTGTGATCGATAAATGAACTTTAGTGCTTGAATCCTTGAACAAAAATATATATATATATTAAATTAAACTTACCGGACGAGGAATCACGAAGCCTGCAAAGAGATTCCATATTGCATAGAATGCAGTGGATACTACAGCGGCGATGTCTGAATTGGGTGTCAATGCTACTGCCATCATCCCATAGTATGTGAAGTAAAGAAATGTGAAGAACATGAAGAATATGTACCACATGAACTTGGCAGCTGTCCAATCAAAATTAATCATGCTATACACAAGTAACCCATATAGCACTGTCTGAATGAAGGTGTACGGTATTTCAATTGCAACCTGAATGCAATAAAATAAGGTGAGGAATGATTCATGAAGGAAAAGAAAACAATGCATAAATATGGTAACATTGGTCACCAATTGTTAATGAGGATCCTGTACATAATTACCAGAGAAATCATTTGATTGTTTGAAACATGATGACAGTACTGAAACATAAAATCTTATACATTTACCTGTGCAAATGCATATGGTAAAGCAGAGTACATCCCTGCAGCCTTCTCTCTATAGAATACCGTCCGTTCAACATCCACAACAGGCTGGACAGTTTGAGAATTCTGTATTCCAATAAACATGACTGCAGAATATAATGCTCCCATGGCATTGAACAGATCCTGCTGTGTGTGCCTGCAAATTTTATGATCACGTACAGGTGTGTTTGTCATTACCAAATTAAAATTATAAATTTGTCATGAAGACAGGAGTTGCATCAAATTGAAGTAAAGACTGGGAATTAATACGTTTTAGAGCCAAGTCTCCAGAATATTGTCCCAAACATTAGGGCTATAACTGTTGTAAAGAATAACCGTATGGCATTGTATGATGGATTGCGCCAATAAGACTTGTACTGTTTCCAGAAGCAAGCGATGCACTGGACGGGGAATGGTCGTGCATATTGTGTGGGGAAGTGGAGATCTTTTGAACCGGGAGGAGGCGTACTGAGTTCTTGAATCAAAGCTTTGTTTCTCCTGCAAGATCGCAACAAAAATTTTCTTAATACGAAATGTTTAGAGATGAAGTTAAAGTGCTAGTGGTCGACATACCTGAATAAATCTGAGTTCTTGTATACTTCGGCAAAATTAACTCCTAGAATTTCTTCTTGTGCCATTGTTGTGACTTCCAACATCCATGTTGCTGGGTTATAACCATCTTTTATCTTAGCGACTCCACTTATGCCCTTAAATATAAACAATTGCTGTCAGCACCTATTACACTGGATCCTATTAGAGGAAGGAAAAATTCATGTACATCTTTACTATTTTTCTCATCACCTCATAGTACTTGATTAGTTCGCATGAGTTGTGCCCCAGTGGGCCTACGTAGATCTCTTCACCACCTCGTTTCATAAGAAAGAGCTGCAATTTTGCAAAAATTGAACATCAAAACAATAGTACCAATAAACCAAAAGAACCCCATCTGGTTGGTCTGGTACAGAAAGGTCATGGCATTGTGGTGCATTGGCATATCCATCTCTAAGGAGGAATAGCAAATTTTGCTTTTCCAGTTATCTCTTACCTCATCGAATGCTTCAAAAATGTCAATGCTAGGTTGGTGAATTGTGCACACAACTGTTCTTCCTGTATCTACCGTGTTCCTGACAGTTCTCATGACAATTGCTGCTGCTCTTGCATCTAGTCCAGATGTAGGCTCATCCATAAAAATTATGGAAGGATTTGCAACAAGCTCAACTGCAATTGTTAATCTTTTGCGCTGCTCGGTTGACAGCCCATTTACACCTGGCAAGCCAACCAATGCTTGTCTCAGTGGTGTGAGCTCGACCAATTCCATGACCTCCTCAATGAACATCTGCATTTATTGTTTCCACTGTTAATATTTGGCTAAACAGACTATAGAAGTAAAACAATTTTTCAGGAATTAGTTGATATGGACAAGCATAGACCAACATAGGAAATACAGTTAGGGATAAATGAGCTTTTCTAATCTTTTAAAAATCAATACACTCCACGTATGCCACATTAATTTATTCTTCTCATACTTAAGATGCCCCAAAAAGATTTTAAGAAGTCGAGCATTTTTTCGTTGTCATTAATATTGGAATACTATAGAGGTACAGCTGGTAATCTTCTTTATTCACTGGCATTAGATTTGAGTTTGCTATATAGTTAAATTTCATTAAATGTAATTGTAGTTGGTTCCATAAAAACTAATCTTCTGAGCTAGCTGTATGGACCAACCTTCATTATTTTTTTTCTATCACACTAAAAGTTTTATTCATCACCGCTGTCATCCAAATAGCATCTTACCATTTGCATACAATTTATAGGATACAAGAGATAATTTCTTTTAAAATATATGGAAAAATTGAGATATGGAACCTGATCAGAAAAGCATGATATATGTATTACATTGTTTCTGGATGTAATCCAAATCATAGCAACATCCAGGAGAGGGAGTTGGACTGGTTCAATTACAGCAGAGATGATTTATTTTATTTTTTTTAAAGACTTGTCATACTAGAAACAAGTTTTTTATAAATTTATTTGTTAGATTTATTTCTGTAAATATATTATAGATCTAAAATTGAAATATCTTACATAAATTGCATTGAAGGTGGCCTTACTAGAACCATAATGTTGTTAGTTACCGGTGCAAGGGACGATAGGCATCAAGAGTTGATATATCAGAGAAAAAGCAAAGTCAACAGCGAGTATGATGTTTAATATCAACACAGCACGAAACACATTCACATGCTAGATGATCATATTATTAGCCCCAAATAGGAATTACAAAACACACCCCCTCTATATGTTTTGAATTTTGTAACTAGTCACATGTATGCAAACATCAGCAAAATATTAGCTTTGATTTTAAAGATATTCTCACAAATAGTTTTTGGACAATCGATGTCAAGTGAACCATGCAATTCCACTTCAACAATCACTAGCAAGGATAGCTGAACCGGTACAAGTTGCTGCATCGGTACCGAGACCCGTACCAGTCAATGATGTACCGGTACATGGTGAATTGAGAACAAAACTATCTTTCTCCCCTCTCTCAAGCAAGGATCGCTGAACCGGACCTGAACCGGACTGAACCGGTCCATACCGGTCCGAACCGACCTGTACCGTACCGAACCGACCCATACTAGTCCGATTTAGATCAATTTTTATGGTTCGGATCCCGAACCAATTTTTAGAGCTGAACCGTACCGGTTCATAGCCGGTATGGTATGGTATGCCCCGAATTGGGTGGTTCGAGATGGTACCGATAACCCTGATCACTAGTATACTAGTATACTAACCCTTGTCTGTATTTGTTTGTGTAGATAGATGAGTTAAACAAGGCATGTAAAATGTTTCGTAAGAAGAGGAAAGAGAAAAAGTTTTCTTTTCCTTCCTCAAGACTTATGTATGCAATTGTATCGCTTTTCAGGGCATGTGTTTTGTATACATTATATGATTAACTAGAATTTAAGATAAGTATTGTTATTTAATAGTCTCGTGTTTCATGACATGCTCTTTCAGCACCTTGTGATATAAAGTGCAATAAGGATTGGAAGGAAGATGCTGCATGTGGCTGGAGGGTGACAAAATCCTCAAACAACAACTGAACAACTGGTTATTCCAAGTTGGGAGCCTGCCTGCAACTTGAGTACATAAAATAAAATGCTTGGAATCCACTAAGAGAAATTACCTGTGTTCTCTACATTATAAAATATGAGAATTTACGCCTCAGGTGCCATGGAGACATAAATAAGATAGAAAAGCATATGATGAGTGTTTTGTATAGTTCATTATAGAAACTGTTAACATGTGCGATTTAGACACAAATAACAGAAGTATAATAAGTGGAAAGAATGGAATTGTGAGATATGAGGTTTGGTCAATAATTGTAATCAGAAAGTGATACCGATGAGATTATGGAGGATAAGCTGATGTTGAAATTATTTGGGATCACGCATGCTGATAAACATGCACATGTAGGTCCTTCTGTACATATCGAATATACAATACAATATATTGAACTGATAGTGTGATCAACCCACTGGATCTGAATTATCAACTTTATAAACTTAGTCTCAAATGTAATATATAATAAAAAATTGTTGAACTGATGGTGCAATCAACCTTCTTGATCTGTATACTCAACTTTTTACGAGCTTGTGAACTGGTTTTGATATTCAGGGAGGTAATTGCAGATTAGCAACTCATGATTCTGTGGTCTAGTCTAACTTTTGCCTGTTCATTTACATAATAATATCATGATGCTACAATATAAACTATATATCATCCGAGGAAATTATGTAGAAAATATTCTTTCTAGAGTGTTGTATTACATTCTGGCACTCACCTTTTTCTTTCTGAAAAAGAAAGACACTGATATATATGCTTAAATGTCCAGGAAATGATGAACGATGCATATTGTACATACTACATGATGCTACTATTAATGCTGTAGGTTGTAAAGTTATTGCATTGCCTACCTTTCTTGCGCTAGAATCAACTTCAGGGGGTAACCTTAGCCATGCAGAGTAGACAAGAGACTCATATACTGTCACATGAGGTGAGTGGATGTCATTCTGCTCACAGTATCCTGATATCCGTGCAAAAGTTTCCTGCTTCTTTGGATAACCAGATATTGTGATGGTTCCCTCAATATATCCACCAGTTTTTCTCCCAGCCAACACGTCCATTAATGTTGTCTTACCTGCTCCACTGACACCCATCAGTGCTGTGAGAACTCCTGGCCTGAATACTCCACTTACACCCTTGAGCAGTAACAATCGATCTTCTGTCACGCCTTGAGCTTTCATTTCCTGTGAGGATAAATTAACAATCAGTTCACAGTTCTTTGGATATAATACCGTGGATGACATAGCCTAACCTTTAATATGTAAAATTGCATGATATGTTTGAACTCGAGCATACCTGTGGCATGTCCACGGAGTATTTGACATTATCAAATGTGAGTGAGAGTGGAACAAATGGAAGTACCATACCCTTCCTCCTGTTTGGATTAGCTTCAGTGCTGACCTCCATCCCTGTGGTCCTGCTTCCACTGCCTCTTGCTGCAGTCATGTGAATTTGTAGGTAAGCATGAATGTTCTTGTAAATCAGATTGTGAACTTTTTTATTTAACCGACCTTCAGATGGATGGCTGGAGTCCCTTTCTCTGGTTGGCATCTCGATATTTTCTCCTGTTCGGTTAGCTTGCTTCTCTTTCAGCACCTCTTCAGATATAACTGTTTGGCCTTTTCCAATTGCTGCATCAATGTAATTTGACAATTAGATTATTGATTTATCCTGGGAATAAGTGTGACCAGCATTACCGAGAAACATTTAATATTGGAGATAAGGGAGCTCACGGTCAAGGTAAGAAAGTGCAAGAGTGAAGAGGACATTGAAAACCAGAATATATCCAAGCAATGCACCAACACCAATCCAAAACCATTTTGCTTCAGGAAAAAGACCTCGAGACTCCAAAATTTGGACTCCCAACGTCTCTGTGCTAGCAGTTGCATTAACAACCTGTTTCGAGGAGTCAATGCTAACTCAGATCAATTCCGATGAATCAAAGTTTTTCAGATTCGGTAGGGAATTTCTTACATGTCTCCATTTGTTCCCAAGAAACTCATTCACGGATATTGCATTCTGGGCATACATCAAGGGTGAACTCCAGTAACCCCAGATCCACCATTTCCTGATGTCCTCTGAAGAAAGCAAAGAGGATTTAGTCATGCATTCGTCATCAGTCTTACCAATAAAATTAAAGTCGAGATAATGGCTTTTAATTTGTTGCAGGAATGTTGGCCTTGTACAGAAGCATACTTCGTGATATGACGAAGCCTCCAAGGACTATTAGCACCAGCTGTGCAAAGGCACCGAATGTGTTTGCAACAACCATTTCTCTACCACATGCAGCCAGGAGTCGGAAGAGTCCAGACGCCATTTGGCTAACCAGTGACAATATAAAAAATTGTCTGAACATCCTGCACAAAGAAAATCGTCTGGTCATACTCAGGATTCTGAAAGATATATATATATTATAACCTGTATTTACTGATAGTGATAAGATTTTTCTATCCAATGTCACCTTTGGACATCTGGATCAAAACCAATAACGTAATAAGTCATGCCGGCATAGATACCACATTCCAAGAATGAGATTGGAATCTTCAGTATCCATGCGGGAAGCGCATATGCCCATGCAGGATAAAATAGGAGATCTCTTTGCTTGTAAAAGACGGGAAGCTTTGCAATGCTCATTGCAAGTTCAGCAAACCCGTTGAACAGATGAGTGATAATACCAATAAAAAGTGCACCCATATAAATCAATCCATCCTCTGTTGTACCATGGTGCATCTTAGTACGGAAGAAGACCGTCATTGCAATAAATGCAATCAAACAGAGCTGAAATTGTAAAAAGACCAGAGCATGTAAGACACAGAACCATGTGAATTTGGGAATCGTCCAAGGTCTGTCACTTACCTGGAAGAGTTTGAATATATAGACAAATGAATTCCTTTTCATTAGCAAGAACTCTCTTGATAGGCAAGCTTTCAGCAATTCTGTCTTGCTAATTCCATATCTTGATGTGGTTAAAGCTGCTGGATGGTTCCTGCTCTTGTCGAAAGGGGTGGACAGTTCAGTTTCCAGCCTACGACCGACATGGAATGATAGAAATGCATCTGCAAATTCCTTAACAGGAAGGAAACGGTATGGTTCGTCTCTTCTTGCCCAATACTGTTGCTGGTCTTTTCTTGATGTTACCTGTTAATGCAGACAGATTTATCGTTCCAATGACAATACAATTCTTGGAACGTAGACCAAACAAACAAAATATCATATTGAATTGCTTTGGCTACTTACTTCCTGCAAGAAGTCGGCAACACCTTTCCTCTCTGGACATCTGAAACCCATGGATTCAAAAAATTCAAGCACATTCTCACGTGGGCCCTG
Organism: Areca catechu; assembly: GCA_021397845.1. Lineage (NCBI taxonomy): Eukaryota > Viridiplantae > Streptophyta > Magnoliopsida > Arecales > Arecaceae > Areca > Areca catechu. Next base: position 1,853,474 of record CM038039.1, on the reverse strand, counting down.
ATACACGATCTGCCCTTCAGAGAGGAGAATAATGTCATCGAAAAGGTCGTAAGTCTCTGGAGCTGGCTGAAGCAGAGCTATCAGTGCCGTGCCCCCAAGGATGTGAATGGACTGCCTGAGGGAATTGACAATCTGGAAAGTTGTGGAGCTGTCCAGGCCAGTAGAGATCTCATCCATAAACAGTGCCCTTGCTGGACCGACAAGCATTTCACCTATTGACAAGAAGAGACGTGTTCAAGTTTGGCAGTCTTAACAGCAAAAGGAGTGTTTTGAGTGCAAGACTACAATCCCAAATATTCTCATTAACAATAATTCCACCTGTGGTGACTCGCTTCCTTTGCCCTCCAGAGATTCCCCTCAACATTGCATTCCCTACCACAGTATCGGCACAGATATCCAGTCCTAAAATCTGCAGTTTTAGAGGAAGCAGGGAGAAGAAGATTAACAGTTATAACTATTGCGCATCGAAGGTAAGATACCTCTGAACAGGTTTGACGCACTAATATTTAGAGTGCTTGCCTCTAACCTTGCCACTTGGACCTTATCCTTAATTAGACTTCAATATTTTCCTCTCTAAGTAATCATTTTATCGATTACCAGCCTGTGGGATACCTTTTGCAGCATCTCTGCTCTTGGCAGGCATGTCTATAAAATGGTCAGTGGTTTTGATTTGTGCAGTATTCTGACCATAGCACCTAGTTGACTGGCTTGGATGGAAGCACTCATAATAGTTGGGGTCACAGGAATGATTGATGGAGCATGGCGTAAGGAGTATTGTTTTGAAATATGCAAGTTATCTACTTCTGAAAGCACTTTCTAGTTTCTACACATGCTGAAGAGTTACATATTTGATCTCAGGGCATACCTTCAGAATGTAGTCTGTGACCACACTTTCCTGGCCTTCTACTGAAATAGCCTGTTAAATTAGAGAAAGGAAGAAAGATCAAAATAATAATAATAATAATTTCAACATCTAAATAAATCAAGTTTCTAAAAATATATATGTTAGACATGTTCTAAGAATAAAAAGAGGGAAAAAAGGATAGCGACATGATAGTGTGAAAGAAAGCGAGCCTAGAGACAGTCAAATGAATGACTAGCTTGTAATCATGCAGATATTTATTTTGTAACCAAATCTGAATGCCTTTAGGGATGCATCTTTTTGCCCGAAGAGGCATGATCAAGCATTGGTTTGTGATGGAAATAATAATTGAAGGTTGTTTTTTTTTTTGTAGAAGGCAAATTTCCAGAATTCCAGGAGGTGCCCATGCATCTTTTCATGTTTTATGATTTTAGGCAAAATGGTGGGTGTATAGAAAGTAGTTATGTTCGAGAAGGATGGTTAATTATTTTGAAAGTTGTTTTTGGTTTTTCATTGCACTTATGTTCCTCGAGACAACTACAATGCTTGGTTCTTTGACTTGTGTATGTATACGAAGAAGGTGCTTTCATTTGTCTATAGCATGAACGTGGTCTGTGTTGTATCCTAGATTTAGGATTCTTGAGTCATGGATGAAAGTAATATGCTTGTGATAAGGCAGATTGGGTTCATGCGATATGAAATTTAGGAAATTTAACCGTTATCAACAGTTGAATATTTACTCAGGTACTACAATACAGTGATATCTTGCAATTCAAATGATATCCTCTTGCTTTCTTTTTTTATCTTCGGTTGCTCCTGTTAATGGTCTATTTTGTCTGGGACAGGATAATTTTGATCCTACTGATTTAATATTTACCTTCATATAGACATCTATATCAGGATCTGGCTTAACGTTTGCTGCCTTCTCCCTTCTTGATAGCTCTGTCAACATATCTGGAGTTCATTTCAAGAAGGCCGATGCAAAAAGGTATTAGATTCAAACATTGGAAATATCCCTCAAATGAACTCTGAACTGACATTTTCATCTCGAGCATACCATAACGTGTTCCAACACCCTGGCATCTTGCAGAGAAAGCCAAGGTCTCTCTCACTGTCATTTCACCTATGTGCAGATCATGTTGACTGATGTAAGCGGACGTTCTCTGGGGGACGAACTCATCCATCTCATGCCCATTGTAAGCCACTCTACCCGAAACCTAATGTTTCATACATGAATGTTTAAGTGATCCCGAAATATCATGAGCATGTAAACCTTTTAGTGAGAGGCCACCAGTAGTAAGGGTGATGAATTTACCTTGAGGCTGGTATCAAGCTTTCCTGCTAAAGCTAGGAGCAAAGTTGTTTTCCCAGAACCTGGAGGTCCTAGAAGCAAAGTCATCCTGAAATGCAGAAACTTAGTGCAATTAAGCCAGAACAGGAAGCTGCTCCACTGCCAAGTATTCTATTTCTTATTATGTTATTTAGCATCTGTTCCTTTCTTACCTGTTCGGCCTAACGATCCCACTGATGTCATTAAGTATTGTTACCGGTCTCTTTCTGCTTGGAAGTATATAAAGGGAGTTCAGTAAGCCCTGTGGAGAGACAAGAATATATATATCAGATCTGCCAATATTTAGTTTTTTGCTAACTTGAATTCATGAACTCATGTTATATTTATATGAGCTTGCATGATTTTGTCTATAGGCAGTAGGTTACCTCTATCTTGTTTGAAAAGAAGTTGACGACCGTAGGAACACCACTATTTCCCACATAAGCTTCTGAATTGACATCTAAGTTCTCGAAGCGGACCTCAATTGTTGGATTTTCAATTCCAACACTGAAAAGTGAAAAAATCAGCAAGAAACTCGAAAAACCGATATTCCTGCCTTTTAAGGAAAGTAGCAATCCAGTTAAATAAACTTACCGGTCCAAACGGTTCTTGAGTTTCCGTAGAAATTTTTCATTGTCCTCCTCTGCCACTCTCACTAGCCTCTCCATCAGATTCTTCCTCTCCTGAAATCCAAGATTCTCTATGTCGATCTCCATACGCTCGCCCGCGGCCCCGGTCAGTATTCCTTTTCTCATCCTGCTGTAAGTGGGCAACTTCTCCAGGGCTGCCCATTTCAGAGCTTCTTCATCATCCTCTTCCCTGGAGGACCGAGAGAAGACATCTCTGGTGCTGCCGCTCCGCCATGCCGAGCTAGTCCGGTTGAAGCTTGCAACTATGCTGCTTCCTGCGATCTCCATCTTATCCGTGATCGCTCAAACTTCCACTTGATTTTTTTTTTCCCCCCCTTCTTTCGAAAAAAAAATATGAAGAAGAAGAAGAAGAAGAAGAAGAAATGGAATAGGAAAGCTCTCTGCCTGAGAAACTTTTTGGAACTTCGAGAACTTAAACCAGGGAATGGCCGGGCTTTGGTCGACGGCAAAAAAGGGACCGGGAATCACCAGCTTCCTCCCTGAGAGAATTGAGATCCCAAGAAGTGGAGGGAGCTGCGAGGGAAGAATATGGGGTCTCTATCTCTCATGGGAAGAAGGGTAGGTGCTGGCTCGAAGGATGGGGCCTTGAAATAGAAAAACGAAAAGCGTTGGTGTGAATGACGGAACTAGCACTTTTGAAACGGGGTATTCCCCGGGACATCAAGAACCATCGGTAGCTACGCAAGTTCCCACCAATCTTTCGTGTGCGTGAGAGAGAGCCACGGCCCACGAGGCGCACAACAGTTTGGAACTTTCAACATTTCTAGAAGGGTCCGCGTCCATTTTCAACGAAAGAACCTCTTCGCTGCCCGCCATTAGAAAGTAGAAACCATCATATAATATATATATATATATATATATATATATAATATAAAACTACAGGGGAAGTATTTAGCACCGTTTCATCCGGGATGCGGTCCTGCATGTTGACGTCGCGTCCGTCCGTCTCTGTTACGGCTGCTGGGCACCGCTTTTCTACTTGTCAAATAAGCCGGTGGACCACGGAGTTATCTCTCTTAGTAGTCTAATGAAAGGGATGGATGATTCCTGGCCATTATAGCGAAGGTGGATGACATTAAATTCAAGAAGCTGTTGATGTCCATGTAATGGAACCAGCAGAAGAACACAACAAATTAAAAGAAATATATCAAGGAAATATAAACAAAAAAATAAAGAGAAAAAGTGACACGAGCGATTTACATGCTTCGGCAACTAGCAATATGTCCACGGGGGAGAGCAAAGAGAGATCAAATTTAGAAAATAAAGTACGGAGTGCCCGAATTCCATGCAAAAGCCAGTATACCGAACAACCCTCCCTCTTCTTAGGGGAATTAAGGGTTCTCGAATCCTATATTCCAAGCCTCTTTCTAGCATGTACTCAGCAAACCTAAACCCTAGAGAGAGTGGCTTCATATGATACAAGAATAAACTTTTGCGTTCTATGAATACATCCATGTTGTTGATTTTTGGTGGTGAATATGTGGCTGTTTGTATTTGTCACTGATTTGATCCGCATCCACTCAATATCTTTTCTCTGATGCCACTTTATGAGTACAAGACAAACACTACCTTGAGTCCATGCAGACTTCTCTACTCGCTTGCTTTTGATGCTACGATTAAGGGTTCCTAATCTATTATCCATTCCACCATATGTATGCTTAGCCTGTGCAGAGGCATCCGTGGTAATAATGTTGACATTAATGTACTGGTTATTACTAAAGTTTATTGTTGATATGCAACAGATATTAATATACTCATCAATAAATAAAATTTATTATGTAATATATATTTATTATAATTTATTATATTATATTTCAAGAGTACTTAAAAAAGAGAAAAAAAATTGTATTCCACGTGGGGTTGATATTAATAGCAAGAATTTCTGCATGAAAATTTAGTTTATGCAGAGTTTTCTATTGATATATGGATACCGGTATCCGAACCGATGTAGATATTAATATCAGGAATTTTTACCAAAACCTTTTATTTATTATAGTTTACCATATTTTCTGTATTATATTTTTAAAATCAATAAAAAAGAATCATATCCCATGTGAAGTGGGGGAGTCGATCGAAGGCCGTATCAATGGTGAGAGTTTTTATACAGTCGTCTCATGGGATTGGAAACCAGGTTCCTCTCCCATCATTTAATGTTGGACTCACCGTGGTACAAAATCCTTGGTAACTGATGGCCAAAGCCTGGCCTAAACCAAATAAACATCATCTCCATGCGAGCTTTCTACACCGAACCAAAAAAAAAATGCTTCGCATTGTTTACCATCCTGCCATCAATGAAAAAAATATTTATACTCCAACGGTCAGTTCGGTAACATTCGATTTGTGGGATGAACAGCGATAAACATGGTGACGTCTTATAGTTTGTCCGAAGCTTCGTGGCACCAGAAGACGAGCAATTCTTTTGCGTGATAGATAGATAGTTCATGGCCATCTGATGATTGTAATTTTTTTTACAAAAAAAAAAAAAAAAACGAAGAACTAGGGGGATAACCCCACCCGAATTTTATTAAAAATCCAAATTAAGAGAGAGAGAGAGAGAAAGAGAGAGAGAGAGGACAAGCGGGCAAAAGAGAAAAATTAGAAAAGTTCCAAGGAAGATGGAAGTGTTAAAATATTTATTAAAAAAACAAAAAAAGAGAGAGAAAATAATTTTATTATTTTTATTTTAATTTTACTTAATATATTTCAGAGATTATTTGTACCGGTATGCAGACTCCATATAAAAAAAATAATAATACCCGATACAAAATCATGCTAACGAGAAAAAATAATAATAATCGATACAGAATTATATTAACAAAAAAAAATAATTTATAACCATACTGACAAAAAAAATATTATGGAATTATATTAGTAATGAAAAATATTATATAATTACATTAATAACAAATAAAATTATAATATTATACTGACAACGAAAATTATTATAAGATCATATTAATAAAAATTATTATAAATTGCTATATGTGAATCTTAAATTTATGGTAATTAATAGAAACCGGCACATAACATACTTATTATATATGAAAATGATCTCATAAAGAAGATTTTAATCGATTAAAGAGTAAAAACTACATTAGTACTGAAAAACATGGTAGAAATACATCATGGAATTATGATGGTGAGAACATTGATTTTGGTTATTGCTAATCAGATATTTGTTTTTTGATTCTTACATTTTCTTTGTGCATGGGTTGTTGTAAAAATAAATAGAGCAATCTCATCCAATGAGCTGCCCGGATGTAGATTGAAAGTGCAAAAGATCCTAGAAATATGTAAAAACAAAAGTTCTATACAAAGGTTTTTATTAAACAATTAAATTATTCACGCTCTCTACAATTCCATCTATCAACCTGTTGGTTGAGGTAGCGATGGTTATGACCTCCGTGCCCAGAAATATTGTGAAACAAAATCCGGTCCAAACTCACAGATACATGATTACCCACCCAAGCTCGTGGATCCTCCTCTTGGTAGGCGGGGTTGGTGATCCTGTCTACACCTTTGTTGCGTTTAAGATATGTAAATATGAATTGAAACCCCCTCCAATGGGAGTCTGAACCCTGGGATACGTCATCAAGCCGTGCCCGTCAAGGACTGCCATATAAAAGGGAGAGTTAGATAGAAGCAAAGGAACACGTACGACCTAAGTCAACAATCATGAAAATATTTATAAATGGGTGAATGGTCAAAGTTCCACAAAATACTACAAATTATTTAGTAGTACGAGCATTATACTTGGTGGGAACAACATGGACTACTCATTAGATGTGAGATCTATGACCTGTCATTGCCATTGGGCCCGTGCAACTGCATGCTGTAATGTAAAGCATTGATTCAACACATGAATGGCTAAATTTTAAATGCATGGATGCCACGCAACTTCTCTTTTGATAGTGATTTCATAGAAGGTTTCTATATGCTGTTCATTGACAAATCCATGCTCCATATAGATTATTCTCTTCCCAAGAGAGACGAAGCAAATTAAATGCATTTCATCTAGGAATTCAGCATTTATAAGATCCAATTTATATTTATTTAAGTAGTGTAGATTATCAAACTCTACCAAGGATGCAGTTAGAAAATACGTGCCCATTGTTGTAGATGGAGACTAATTTCCATCCCGAAAGCTCCGATCCACGTTCACCAACCCACGCGCGCGGGTGTGCATCGCGCGACCCAGGCCCGGGTGGTCGGGCGTTGGGCGTGCGTTTCGTTTTTACGCACACGGATTTTGACGCAGCGACATCCAACTGCCCAGAAGTCTTCTACGGAGATTGAGAGTCTGGAACTTTATATTTTTTGGGTTCTTGGATGCCGACAAGCCCTGTTTCTTGTATTCTATATAAACAGAGGCCGTGAAGGTTTATGATTATTGATGAAAAAATAGGGTTTTTCGAGAGGTTTGTAAGTGAGATTTCGGAGAGAATATATGAGAGGTTTTGTGAGTACCTCCGGGTGCATTTGAGAGAAATCCTGAAATCTTTTAAGGGGATTAAAAGAGTTTCTAAGAGAGAGTGTTTTGAGGGCTTGTACCTGATTCAACTCTTAGTGAAGCCTTGCAGATCCTGTGTCACCATGGACGTAGTCCAGTTTGGATGAACCACGTAAAATCCCCGTCTCTCATTGGTTTTGATTTTTGTTTATTGTATTTTTCTGTTTATTTGTTTATTTCTTATTGATTATATCGCAAATGCGTGCTTGGCCGTATTAATAGCGATCATATTAGAGGAATTTTTTGTTCCATTTCTTTTCAAATTGGTATCAGAGCCAGGTTCCTTTCTATTATTACGGTCGGATAAATCAACAAAGAGATGACAGAAGACAAGATCAAAATCGAGAAATTTAATGATCATAATTTCGGATGGTGGAGGATGCAAATTACGGACTACCTATATCAGAAGGATCTTTACCTTCCATTGGAGGGGGAGAAGCCGGATTCAATGAGCGACTCAGATTGGATGATTCTGGATAGGAAAGCCCTGGCCATGATCAGATTATCGTTGACACCTCAAGTGGCGTTTAATATTGCAAAGAAAAAGACCATCGTGGATTTGATGACTACTTTAACAAAGCTGTATGAAAAACCTTCCACCTCAAACAAGATATTTCTCATGAAAAAGCTCTTCAATTTGAAGATGGCTGAGAATGGTTCAGTGACGGAGCATCTGAATGAGTTCAACACAATGATCAATCAATTGGAGTCGGTCTCTGTCACTTTTGATGATTCTTTCAGAGCTCTTCTTTTCTTGTGTTCCTTGCCAGAGAGCTGGGACAATCTTGTAATGATAGTCAGCAACTCGGTATCAGGTACCCTTACATTCAATGATGCAGTTAGTTGTATATTGAATGATGAGATGAGAAGAAAGACTATGGGTGAGACTTCTACAAGTACTGCACTCATGGTGGATACCAGAGGAAGATCACAGGAGAGGAAGAAGTCAGAGAAATACCGGTCCAAGAGCAGAGGAAAGTCCAAAGGGGGATTTCCCATTAAGTATTGGAACTGCGGGAAGAAATGTCACATGAGCAAGGATTGTTGGGGTAAGAAGAAAGAAAAAGGTGCAGAGAGCAAGTCAGAAGGTCAGGAAGCAAATGTTGCGAGTACTATACGGCAGGAGTTTGAGGATGTGTGCCTGTCAGCCGGCGATGGGGCAAACTGAGATCTGTGGTTTGTAGACTCAGGTGCTTCTTACCATTGCAGCTCTAAGAGACACCTATTTTCGAATTTTGTCCAAGGAGATTTTGGACATGTCACAGTTGGCAATGGACAGCAGTGCAGAATTGTTGGTAGAGGAACAATTATACTGAAGCCAGTGACAGGCGGAGAATTGAGACTTGCACAAGCCAGATACATTCCAGAGTTAAGGAAAAACCTAATTTCTACTGGTCAGCTTGATGATGAGGGTTATGTATCCGTCTTTGGTAATTCTCAGTGGAAGATTACTAAAGGGTCTATGGTTGTTGTCAAAGAAAAGCGGACTGGCACTCTACTTCTTGGCAGACAGTGAGAGTTTAGTTTCAGTGGCAACAGGAGACACGGGTACATTGACTACATTATGGCATAGGAGGCTCGGTCATCTTAGTGAGAAGAACTTGAGTATTCTACACAGGAGAGAGCTTCTACCTGGGCTAAAGAAGGTGAATCTAGAGTTTTGTGAAGAGTGTATCTATGGTAAGCAGAAATTAGTAAATTTTCAGTTAGCAAGAACTCAGAAGAAGACTAAAAGGCTGGAGTTGGTTCATTCAGATGTCTGGGGTCCAGCACCAGTGGCATCATATGCGGGCAATAAGTACTTTGTCATGTTTATAGATGATTTCAGTAGGAAAGTCTGGGTATTTGCTATGAAGGAAAAGTCTGAGATTTTTGGCATCTTCAAGAGATGGAGAGTCATGTGTGAAAACCAGACTGGAGCAAGCCTCAAGTGTCTCAAGACAGATAACGGTGGTGAATACTGAGCAGAGAGTTTGATACTTACTGCGCAGAACATGGAATCAGAAGGATCAAGACCGTCCCAGGGACACCAGAGCAGAATAGTGTGGCAGAAAGAATGAACAGGACCATTCTTGAGAGAGAGAGGAGTATGAGGTTTGACTCGGGTCTACCTATATATTTTTGGGCGACAGTACTGGACACCGCAGTGTATTTATCAACAGGAGTCCATCCAGTGCATTGGATGGTGGGATTCCAGAGGAGGTTTGGACAGGAAAACCTGTAAAACTTTCTTTTCTTAAAGTGTATGGCTGCATTGCTTATTCTCTGATTGAGAAAGAGAAGAGGAGTAAGTTAAACTCAAAGTCTACAAAGTGTATTTTCATTGGATACGGTGGCGATGAGTATGGCTACAAGCTCTGGGATTTTCAGAATAATAAGATCATTCAGAGCAGGAATGTAGTATTTGATGAAGAGCATATCTACAAAGACAGGAAGGATGCAGTGGAAGAAAAGAAACAGGAGTTTATAGAACTCGATCCTGTTAGAGATGGAGAGATTCCCCGAGTGCAAACTGAAGATGGAAACTTTGAGGATGTGGAGGAGAAAGATGTAGTTGAAGCAGACAGCCACATGCATACACCGGTACCTCAGCCAGTGTCCCAATAGTTGAGGAGGTCCACGAGGGTTACCAGGCCATCATAGAGGTATTATGCTAATGATTATGTTTTGTACACAGATTCTGGAGAACCAGAGTGTTTTGTTGAAGCCATGCAGGATGAAGCTAAGGTCAAGTGGGAGTTGGCTATGAAAGAGGAGATGGACTCTTTGAAGCAGAACAAGACTTGAGATCTTGTGAAGTTACCCGCTGGCAAGAAAGCTCTGTTTAACGAATGAGTGTACAAGACGAAGGATGAGGCCAATGGTATCAAAAGATACAAGGCAAGGTTAGTTGTCAAAGGTTATGCACAGAAAGAGGGAATTGACTTTCAGGAGATTTTTTTTCCAATGGTCAAGATGACATCCATCAGGGTGATTCTGAGCATGGTAGCAATGGAGGATCTTCATCTAGAGCAGCTAGATGTGAAGACAGCATTTCTTTATGGAGATTTGGAGGAGGAGCTATACATGCACTAGCCAGAAGGTTTTCAGGTCAAGGGAAAGGAAGACATGGTCTGCAAACTGAAAAAAAGCTTATATGGTCTGAAGTAGGCTCCGCGGCAGTGGTACCTCAAATTTGACAGTTTCATGCTAGAGAAGGGCTTCACCAGATGCCAGTCAGATCACTGCGTGTACTATTAGATGTTCGTAAATAATGAGTTTATTATTTTATCCTTGTATGTGGACGATATGCTTGTAGCAGGTTCTAGTATGAGGAAGATTGAAGAGCTCAAGAAACTGATGGCAAAGGAATTCTCAATGAAGAATTTGGGAGAGACGAAGCAGATTATTGGCATGAAGATCAAGAGAGATATGAAGCAACGGAAGCTGTGGCTATCTCAGGAGGACTATGTAGAGAAGGTGCTAAAAAGGTTCAATATGAAGAACACAAAGGCAGTGTCAACACCTTTGGCAGCACACTTCAAGCTTAGCAAGCAGTTGTGTCCAACAACTCAGAAGGCAAGGGATGAGATGATTAGAGTTCTATATGCCTCGACCGTGGGAAGTCTGATATATGCAATGGTTTGCACGAAACCGGACATCGCACAAGCAGTGGGACAGTCAGCAGATACATGCAGAATCCAGGCAAGGAGCACTGGAATGCAGTGAAGTGGATCTTGAGATATCTCAGGGGATACATCAACTTACAGTTTGTGTTATGAAGGTGACAGTCTTCAAGTTCAGGGATTTGTAGATGCAGGTCACTCTGGTGACAGAGACAGTGGGAGGAGCACCACTGGTTATGTTTTTATTGTCGGTAATACAGCAATGAGCTGGGTATCTCAGTTGCAGAAGATAGTGGCTTTGTCAACTACGGAAGCTGAGTATGTGGCGATCACTGAAGCTAGTAAAGAGATGATCTGGTTACAGAGGTTGATGGAGGAGCTCGGCAAGAAGCACAATTGTAATACGTTATGGAGTGACAGCCAGAGCACAGTTCACTTGGCCAGGAATCCAGCATTTCATGCAAAAAATCAAGCACATTCAGCTTAGGTATCATTTCATACGCAGTGTGTTGGATGTGGAGTGGCTGAAGCTGGAGAAGATTGATGGTGCCAAGAACCCTGCAGATATGTTCACCAAGGTTGTGAGCAGCGACAAGTTGAGTTTTTGTTGCAACTTGGTGAACCTTTCCAAGAGATATATCAGGAGAGTGCGGCACAGAGAAAGAAGGCGGATCAAAGGTTGATGTCAATTAATCTCCATGTGGGAGATTGTTGTAGATGGAGACTAATTTCCATCTCGAAAGCCCCGATCCACGTTCACCAACCCACGCGTGCAGGTGTGCGTTGCGCGAGCCAGTCCAGGTGGTCAGGCACTGGGCGTGCGTTCCGTTTTTACGTGCACGGATTTTGGTGCAACGATATCCAACTGCTCAGAAGTCTTCTACGGAGATTGGGAGTCTAGAGTTTTGTATTTTTTGGGTTCTTGGATGCCAACGAGTCCTGTTTCTTGTACTCTATATAAACAGAGGCCGTGAAGGTTTATGATTATTGATGAAAAAATAGGATTTTTCGAGAGGTTTGTAGGTAAGATTTCAGAGAGAATATATGAGAGGTTTTGTGAGTATCTCCAGGTGCATTTGAGAGAAATCCTGAAATCTTTTAAGGGGATTAAAAGAGTTTCTGAGAGAGAGAGTGTTTTGAGGGCTTGTACCTGATTCAACTCTTTGTGAAGCCTTGTAGATCCTGTGCCACCATGGACGTAGCCCAGTTTGGGTGAACCACGTAAAATCCCCGTCTCTCGCTGGTTTTGATTCTTGTTTCTTGTATTTTTCTGTTTATTTATTTATTTCTTGTTGATTATATCGCAACTGCATGCTTGGCCGTATTAATAGTGATCCTATTAAGAAAAAAAAATTTTATTTTTTTTCACCTATAAGACCAATTCCTCGAGATCATTCCAAGCAAATTAAGGATGTCAGGAGAGCCAATCACAATATAAGAAAAAATCAAGCAAGAAAATGTTTTCAACTTTCTTGTCAGCTAGAAAAACACATCGTGTCCAATGTCTCTTTACCTCCTCTCTAATGTCCAATAATATTTTTTTGTGGTCAAACAACCATCAAATCCTCGTCGACTTAAAATTATATTCAAAAGCACGTGATGCCTGTCTTGCTGTTGGTGGTTGGTTGCCTTGTGATACCGGTTGGTTGTTGGTGGTGGTTTTCAAGGAGAGAAAACTTGAGCATGGAATATATATATATATATATTTTCCATCTAAAGTTGCAAATTGATGCAAAGATTTGTCCGTCTTCATCTCAGTCAATACAAACTTAACGGAGTATATATATATATATATATATATATATATATATATATATATATATATATATATATGGTTTTGGCAACTGGTTAAGAAAGGATCGGCGCCGCCGTACATCTTCTGCAATCTCGTGGATGGAATTCTTTGCCATCAAAATTGAACTGAAATCGTTAACTTAAAAAATTAATATTGAAATTAAGGTCACTTGGAAGCTTCGTCCCCTCCTTCACTGGACGGTTCCTCCAATGGGATAGATGCATGTTTGACCCGTTGATCAATCCGCTTTTTTATTCCTCCGAAAAAGACTAATCCGATTTGTTAAGAGATAGAGAGTCATGCGATAATGTTAGAGATGGCAACCGGTCGAATTTGAATCAGATCATTCAAAATTCATACCCGTCCTGCTAAAAAATTATCCGCTCTATATCCGTTCTATATATCCGTCTCGGGTCGGGTCGGATCGGGTATAAAAAAATCACGTATGGATCGGATCAGGTTGAATATACCCGGTTTCATAAAATTTAGTTTATTTAAAAGTAAAATGGATCGAGTTGAGTCAGACCGGATCCCATATCTAATTTACTTAAATATTTTATAAATATATATATTTTTATATATATAATGGATCGGGTTCGGATCGGGACGTATTACTATCCGTAACTAATTCGAACTCGAATTAAATTTTTTTATATAATCTATATTTATTTATAAATTAAATAAATTAAATTTTATTTATTTATTAAAATCGAATCGAATCCAAAATTCATTGGATCGGTAAAATTATCATTCCTGGGTGATATATATGGTTCGCTACTATTTTCACGTTGTTTTAAGGAAAATGTTATGTTGGACCCTAGACTTGTATCTATCTATCTATCCTAGGAAGTGACACTTTTTCCGTTTTGTCACGGTCAGCAGCTGGTCCACAAAAGCAACCATCCTCGTAGTCTCCCCCCGCCCCCTATCCTTGTGAACGTGACTATATCTCACGATATCGTCTATTCTGTGCCATAGATGTTGAACTGGCCAGGCCGTTGAATAGTTAGGTGGCAGATCTCAGAGTGGAACGAATTGGCCCTTTAAAAAAGCATATGCGATCCAGATATAACGTGTTTTTATTCTAGAAAGGCTGAATAAATTTTAGGAAAAGACGAGATAGGGTGGGATATATATATATATATATATATATATATATATATTTTCTAGAGAGATAATTTATTTTGATCTTTGTATCATGATTATACAACTAATATATAAATTGTTATTGTTGGGTTAAAAAGAATTTTTTTTCTTTTTCTTTTTTATCATAAAATAGTTTTTGGCCTTGTTATATCCAATCAGCTTTTCTCTAAACCGGACAAAAAATCTGACCGGCTCAGGAGCCGACCAACCCACTTCATAATTGGCCCGACCAGCCCGCTTCAGCAGAGGCACGACCGGCCCGCTTCAGCAGAGGTCCGACCGGCCCGCTTCAGCAGAGGTCCGACCGGCCCGCTTCAGCAGAGATCCGAACGACCCGCTTCAACAGAGATCCGACCGGCCCGCTTCAGCAGAGGTCCGACCGGCCTGCTTCAACGGAAGTCTGACAACCCGTTTTGCTGAAGGACCGACCGACCCTCTCCAGTAAAGGGTCGACCAACCCATTGCATCAACAGTCCAACCGGCCCGCTTCAGCAAAGATCCGAATGACCCGCTTCAGCGGAGGTCCGACTGATTTATTTCAACCAGGTCCATACCAATCAGAAGACTCTATAAGCCCCTTCCAGCTGGTATCAGAATTCTGTTATAACAGATCCCACGACATGACCATGTCCTGGTGCCACCTGGCCACCATCTTGATTCTCCTAGGGGTAGATCGAACATTTCCAGCCTAACCCTTAACAGAATCTGGTAGTGTTCCACGCCTATTTAAGGTAAATGGGGGACTTCGAACGGTAAGGGTACTTCTCCTTCTCCACGAGCTATCTCCTTCTTGATTCCTCCATTATGTTGCTCTAAGCCCCCGCTAACTTAGCCAGCGAGTGTCCCCCGTCGGAACACCACCGGCCTATGGGACTTCTTTGCAGAAACCAGGAGAGGAGCGCTCCAACTAAACCGAGAAGAACCCGGTCCAGGAGATTTGGCAGCAACAGATTGGTGCTAGAGGAAGGGCGGAACCTTCATTCTAGTTTTCCTTCTCTAAAAGGAGGAATCCGCTGCTAAGGAAACAATGGTGAAAGGAAGGGCCCAGAACACCTCCATCAGGAGAGGCCATTCATTGTCGAGATCAGAAGATCCTCCCAGGGAGAATGACGCTGCTCAACCTACCATTACCCTGGGCAACATCAGTTCCAAACCCTTCTGAACCGCATCGACACCCTTGTTGCTGCGGTTTAGAACCTCCAGGATGCAGCCAACAACAGGCAGCAGCCACTTGCGGCATCACAAACCAATCTCCTGCCTGCTGCCGAGGGAAGCCGATAGCAGGGAGCACCTCAATTCCGCTCCCACTTAGCACCAGAGCCCCGAAGGTCTCGGGGGGCTCATGGTGATGGAAAGAGAGTGAGGTATGCCTCACTCTCCTCCACGAACTCGGTTCCTGACGGCGATCAGCGCCGCAGTGAGGACCCGAGGGACTACACTAGCAAGCTCCAGCGTATGGAGGAGCAGATCGCTGAGCTAGTCGATCGGCAAAAAATCGACGGGGTGCAGGTGTACAACTCCCGCCCACCTTTCTCCGCCAGAATCATTGGAGAGGTTATCCCCCGCCACTTCAAGATTTCTCAGGTGGATGCCTACGATGGCACCACCAACCCGCTGGATCATCTGCGCACTTACAAGGCCCATATGATGGTACAGGGCACCTCCGATGCCCTCCATTGCATTGCCTTCCCTGCGACGCTCAAGAAGGCAACTCAGATGTAGTTTTCCGTCATCGACCAGGTACAATTCACTCCTTCCCCAAACTGGAAAAACTTTTTCTGTCCCATTTCAGGACTTGAAGCCGAGCACCGAGGAACATGGACTACCTATTTCTCGTGTAACAAAAGGAAGGAGAAACCCTCTGGGACTACATGGCCCGATTCAATTCAGCGGCTATGGAGGTCTCGGACCTTAATGAAGACGTAGCTATGTCGGCCTTCAAGAAGGGACTGTGATCGTCCAGGCTTACCTTCTCCCTGGATAAAAAATTTCTGACAAGCTACTTTGAACTGCTGGCCTGGGCACATAAATACGCCTTGGCAAAAGAACAAGCGGCGAGCCGATGCCAGGCTGAAGGGAGGCCAGCCTCCAAGAAGTGGAGCGACAAGGCTCCCGAAGTCTGACCTCCTAGCGATGGCATCAACTTGGCCCGATGCCGCAGCCCTAAGCCGAAGGACTTTCCCAAGAAGTTCGAGACTTATGCCCCTCTCTCCCTCCAAAGGAAGAAAATTCTCATGGAGATAAAGAACGAGATTTTCTTGCAAAGGCCTCATCCAATGAGGAGTCCCTCCGCATCAAGGAACAGGGATAAGTACTGTCGGTTGCACCGCGACCATGGGCACAATACTGAAGACTGCCTCTAGCTGAAGGACGTAATTGAAGATCTGATCAGACGGGGATACCTGCACAAGTACATCCGACCCCAGAGGAATCGGGCCAAAACCTCTACTACTAGGGACCCCCCGAAAGAAATAGAGTTGCCCAAACAGTGCCCTACCGATGGAAATGTAGGTATGCTCCATCAGCGGTCCAACCGGAGGAATGAAGAAGAACAAGACATTATCAAGAGGCCTCGGAATTCCAATGTAATTAGTTTCTCCGACGAAGACCTCTTAGAGGCCCAGATTCCTGGGAATGACCCTATGGTTGTGTCGGCAGTGATTGCCAACTATGATGTAAGAATAATCCTCATAGATAATGGAAGCTCCATGGAGGTTTTATTGTATGATGCTTTTGTCAGGATGAATCTGTCTAGAGCTAAACTGCAGAAATCCCCAATGCCGTTGACAAGATTCGGAGGGAACTCTATTGACGTTGAAGAAGAAATAACTATGCCTGTTACAATCGGGTCAAAGCCTTTTCAAAAGACTCTTCCGATAAATTTTGTGATCGTACGTACGACCTCGGCCTACAACACCATCTTGGGACGGCTAGCACTTAACAAATTTTGGGCCATCGTGTCTACTTACCACATGTTGGCAAAATTTCTGACCCGGAATGGAGTCGGAGTAACGAGGGGAGACCGTAGGATGGCCTGGCAGTATCTGACCATCCATGATAGGCAAGTAGAAGACCGTTCCACCTTGGAATAGCTTGATCCCAGAGCCGAAGCCGACTGCTGCGGACATCCGCTCGAGAAGATCCTATTCGTGCCCCTTCGGGAAGACGATCGCACTAAAGTCCTGCAGATTGGAAGCACACTTAGTAAAGAGGTCAAGTCAGAGCTAGTCAGCTTTTTACGAGATAATGTCGATATCTTTGCTTAGTTAGCGTCGGACATGCCAGGTATCCCGTCGGAGGTCATAACCTACCAGCTCAAGGTAGACCCTGCTTACAAGCCCGTCAGGTAGAAAAAGAGGAGTTTTGCCCCTGAAAAACAGAGAGCGATTGATGAAGAAGTCAAGAAGCTCTCCAATGCTGACTTCATTAAAGAGGCCCATTACCCTGACTGGCTGGCAAATGTTGTAATGATAAGGAAAGCTAATGAAAAATAGAGGATATGTGTGGACTACACCGACCTCAACAAAGATTGTCCGAAGGATAGCTTTTCCTTACCAAAAATTGACCAACTGGTGGACGCCACTACCGGTCACCAACTCTTGAGCTTTATGGATGCCTTATCTAGGTACAACCAAATCAGAATGCTCCCGGAGGATGAAGAGAAGATAGCCTTTATCACTGATAAAGGGCTGTACTGCTACAAAATGATGCCCTTCGGTCTGAAGAACGCCGGAGCCACCTTTCAAAGACTAATTAACCGGGTTTTCGAAGGGCAACTTGGAAGAAATATGGAGGCGTATGTTGACGACATTATAGTCAAGAGCCTCCAAAGAGCCGACCACATCAAGGATCTACAAGAATCCTTTGATGCCTTGAGGCGTCATCGGGTGAAACTGAACCCCGCCAAGTGCACTTTTAGGGTGACCTCCAAAAAATTTATTGGCTTTCTGGTCATGCAAAAAGGAATCAAGGTCAACCCTGATAAGATCAAGGCCGTCATCGACATGGGGCATCCACCAACAAAAAGCAAGTGTAGGAACTTACAGGCCGAATAGCCTCTCTCAACCGCTTCATCTTCAAGTTGGCTGAGAAGTGTCTCCCTTTTTTCAAAACCCGGCGGCAGTCGGATCGCTTCCAGTGGTCCAATGAGTAACGGTCGACCTTTGAAGCATTGAAGGAGTACATGAATACTCCTCCCTTGTTTGCTAAGCCTGTGGAGGGAGAGCCCCTATACTTGTATCTATTGGCGTCGGATAAGGCAGTGAGCTCCATCCTCATCCAAAATAGGGAGAACGGCCAGCAAAGGCCTGTCTACTATATCAGCAAAGTTCTCCATGATATCGAAACAAGATATCTCAAGATGTAGAAGCTTATTTATTCTCTGATCATAGCAACCAAGCAGTTGCGCCCATACTTTCAAGCACATCGGATCATCGTCCTGACTGATCAACCTCTCATGACAATCCTCAGAAGCCTCGACACCTCCGGTCAGCTTGCCAAGTAGGCTGTCAAGTTGGGTGAATTTGACATTTCCTTTCAGTCCCGATCGGCTATGAAGGCCTAGGTAATCGCCGACTTCATAGCAGAGTGTACTTAGTAATAGGGAGCACCTCCTTAACCGGTCGACATACCTGAGGAAGACACTACTGAAGAAGCTGAGCCCGCCTGGATGCTTAATGTGGACAGAGCGTCTAACCTTGCTGGGTGCATAGCAGGTTTGATCCTGGCTGACCCCGACGGACAGAGCCTAGAGTATGCCTTGCATTTTGCATTTTAGGTATTTAACAACTAGGTGAAATATGAAGCCATCCTTGCAGGACTAAAAATAGCCAGCGAGCTGGGCATCGGTCAGATCAGGGCTTTCTCCGACTCCCAACTAGTGGTGAACCAGGTGAAGGGTGAGTTCAAGGCAAGAGATCTGACCCTGGCCAAATACTTGGACAAGGTACAAAGTCTCGTGACCCACTTAAATTCTTCAAGATTTCTCATATATCTCGAATGCGGAACTCTTGGGCAGATGCCTTGTCATGGGTAGCTACTGCTATCACCAACTCGACCGACTGAACCTTTGTGAAATACCTACAATGCCCAAGTATTGCTGAGGAGACGGTCGGAATCCATCAAGTGGATCGGGAAGCCTCTTGGATGGACCCCATCCTAGCATTCCTCATTGAAGGGACCCTACCGGAGGATAAGATTGAAGCCAAGCATGTATGCTGGACTGCCTCGAAGTACATCATCCTTGATGAAACTTTGTACAAACGATCGTTCACGCAACCACTATTCAAGTGCCTGGGGTCGTCGGACGTCGACTACACACTCAGAAAGGTGCACGAAGGCATCTACGGCGATCACCTGGGAGAGAGATTCTTGGTCTACAAAATCATTTGACAAGGTTATTATTGGCCAACCATCTAGAAGGACGCGTCAGACTTTGTCAGAAAGTGCGACGCGTGCCAAAAGTATTCCAATATTCAGAGACGACCGGCCAGTCAGCTAATCCTACTGACCACTCCCTGGCCATTTGAATAGTGGGGAATGGACATCTTTAGGCCATTCCCACCAGCCTCCGGACAACGAAAGTTCTTAATTGTGGCCATCAACTACTTCACCAAATGGGTAGAAGCTGAGCCACTGGCACAAATCACATAAACCAAAGTAGAAAACTTTATCTGGAATTACATTATCTTCTGATTTGGCATTCTACAGGCCATCATCACCGACAATGGAAGACAGTTTGACAATCCAAAATTTTGGAAGTTTTGCTAGCAATATCATGTTTCTCACCGGCTAACTTCAGTCGGCCATCCCCAATCCAATGGAGAAGTCGAAATTACCAATCGAACGATCCTGCACGGGTTGAAGACCCGACTGAATAATACCAAAGGACTCTGGACAAAAGAACTCCATTCGGTGCTCTGGGCCTATCGGACCACCTCCCGGATGACAACTGGAGAAACTCCATTCAATCTGACCTACGAGAGCGAGGCGATCATACCAATGGAAATCTCCCTGCAATCCTTTCGGATCGACCATTTTGTCGAACCATCTAACTCTAAACGAAGAAGGACTGATATAGACCTGCTTGAGGAAACTAGACTCCAAGCCGGTCTAAAAATGGTAACATATCGTCAAAGGATGGCCAAGTATTACAACAGCCGAGTGAAGGCACGAAGCTTCAAGGTCAGAGACTTGGTTCTACGGAGGACTAAAATATCCTGGCCGACCGAACAAAGAAAACTCTCCCCCAACTAGGAAGGTCCCTACAGGATAATTGAAGTAATCCGAGTCGGAACCTACCGACTCGGATATCTGGATGGATGTCAAGTAGCGCGTCCTTGGAATGTAGACAACATTCACAAGTATTATCAATGAAGGCAACAGTTCATTCCAATTCGAAAGTCCGACCTCGATCAGTAGAGGCTCTAAGGCAGCCCACTCCGAAAGTCCGACCACGATTGGCAAAGGCTCTAAGGCAGCCCACTCCGAAAGTCTGACCCCGGTCGGCAAAGGCTCTAGGGCAGCCCACTCCGAAAGTCCGACTCCTGTCGGCAAAGGCTCTATGGCAGCCCACTTCAAAAGTCCGACTCCGGTTGGTAATGGTTCCATGGCAGCCTATTCAAAAATTCGACCTCGCTGGAGAAATTCTACTTGGAATCCTTAAGTATTTGAGGGACTATCCTATAAGCAATCAGCTTGAAGATTCAAACCAAACCAATCCTTCTATACTTAGAAATATTTCTAAGAACTTGGGTTCGGACTGAGCAACTGTTCAACGCTTAGAAATATTTCTAAGGATTTGAATTTGGATTGAGCCGACTGTCCAACACTTATAAATATTTTCAAGAAGAGAGTTCGGACTTATCCGACCGCCCCACATTCAGAAGAAAGAACACTAAAGGCATCAGAGGAAGAATTTTTTTTTCTCAGCAAAAATTTTTACAAAGAGCAGGGCAGACTTTTACAAGTAATCTAAGTTTGATCCTGTTAGTACAAAGGAGGGACTTCGGCTTTGGCCTCCTGCGCCGCACCCGAAGTTCTGACCGGGGCATCCACCGATCCTGCATTGGCAACAACCTGAGTGTCATTCCCGGAATCCGATGGGCCCCCTATCACTCCTGTGTTAGCCACAGTCTGGGCGTCAGGCCCGATGTTGGTTGGGCCAACTCCCTCTTCCGTCCCTTCTTTTGCTGGCTTTGGCAACTATAAGGTAGACAGATCCAGCTCCGGAAAGGCATCGGCCACCTTCTTCAGGCAGTCCTCGAAGCCATAGTCGAAGCTGGCCACCCCGGCCTCCTCCATCTCATCCTCGAAGGTGGCGGAAGCCTTGTACTCTATTATGGCATTGCTAATCGTCTCTGCTGCCTGCTCCTTGGCCTCCTTCAGTAGGCCCATGTACTTCACTGCCACAGATTGGTGGCCTCGCGAGTGCCTCTCGGCTTCAGCTGATCGTTCTTCCTCTTCGGCCAATCAATGGGTGAGAGAGCTCACCTTCTTCTTCTTTTTCTTTAATCTGGCCTCCCGGTCGGCCAGTTAGCTTTGCAGGTCTTCCACCTGCTTCCTTAAAGAGTTGGTTTCGGCTCGACTGGCTGATAGCTCTTATTCCGTGACCTTTTGCAATGCCTCCGTCACTACTCTGGCCATCTCTAATCCTTTGGCCTTCTTGGCTGAGAGCTCTCTTGCGAAGCATATCTTGTCGAGGCCCTCGTCCATTAGCATGATGTCGTGAAGAAGCCGCCAGTAGAGAAACACTATCAGTCACATATGAGGCAAAAAAAAAGGCACAGAAGTTGGAAAGCAGATGGCTTACCTTCAGCAGGTTGAGGTAAGAGCTCCCTGCCACCTCGTTCAGGCTTTACCGACTTGAGTTCTCCCAGTCGGCCTCTGTGATCGCCCCCTTGAGCAGGTCCTTGGCCTATTCAAGGTCATGGAGGGCATCCAAGCACCTGAATGTCTCATAGCCGACTCCGCCCTCTTTTGCTTCTTCAGCCACTTTCTTCTCCTTATCTGCGGGGAGTACTGTTTCTATTGGCTCGACGGGTGGTGAGGTTGGGACCGTCACCCCATCGGTCAGCTCAAGTAACCCCTGTTTCAGTCGGGCAGTTGATTGCCCGATGAAAGGTGAAGGCCCTGAAGCACTTGCTGCCAATCGCTTCGACAGGGGCACATTGTCCTCATCGGAATCCACTGTTACGACAGTTGTGGGTTGTGCTTCCACCTGATGCTTCTTCAGTTGGTTTGTGGTCGACCTCGTGGACTGGGCGGCCCTCCTCATCGTCGCCCGCTCTGTCACCTTGGCCCTGTTGGGCTTCATCTTATCTCCTGTTGCAAGGATAAAACCAGAGAAAGTATAGAAGAAAACAAAGACTGCAAAGCGCAAAAAGGACCGACAACAGTGCCTTCTATCCTACCTAAGTGTCTGTGGAAGTTAACCCCGGCCAGCTGAAGACTATCCTCTTGGAGTAAGAAGTGTACCATGGTGGGGCCGACCCCCTCTATCTCATTAAAGTCGACCCGGTCGGCCACAAGCACCGCCCTCCCATTGACGGCCTTTGGCCTCGGCTCTCTCCACAGCACTTCAAAACCCCAGGGTTGGAGGCTATCTACATAGAAGAACCGGGACTTCCACCCGTGAATAGCCGATGGAAGACCCCCTAAGATCCTTCGCCCGGGACGGGGACTGAACATCCACCATTCCTGGCTCCTGAAGTCCCTCTTCAGGAGGAAGAAATTGGTAAAGAGAGAAATCCTGGGTTTGGCCCCGGCTTTACAGCACAGGACCATGAAACAGCTGATCGCTCGGATGCTATTCGGGGTCAGCTGTGTAGGGGAGATCCTATAGAGGTTGAAGATCTCTACGAAGAAGTCGGGTAGGGGGAACCTAAGCCCTGCCTTGAGATGGTCTTCATACATCGGAAGGGCCCCCGGATTCAGCAGTCTGGTTACCCTTCCTTCTCGATTTGGGATTGTGAGATGCAGGGTAGAGGGGATATTAAATCTAATCCTAAGGGCTTCTACCCTCTCTCGAGTCATCTCTGACTGAATCTCACTGGGACCCGGTTCCCTGTCCCTATGAATAGAGCTGCGACTACCGGAAGCCATTCTAATGTAGGTTAAAGATGCGAGGGAGAGACTGACCCAAAAGAAAGGGGTTCCTGGGAAGATGGGAGCGGGAGGAAGAATGCGCACTCTCTCTCTCTCTCTTTGAGCGCAGATGCAGCAGGAAACTCCCCCTCGGGCTCTCAACGCTTCCTTTTATAGCCCCTGGAGGAATCGTTTCCTTTCGTCCCTCGAGCGCCACAATCCAGCCATCAAGCGGTGCGACTCCCCACATAGTGGAAGTCGATGTGATGCGGAGCACATTCAGGCCGCAATCCGCGTGATCGCCATATCAATGGCGGAGAGACTATCCCAAGCACAGCACCGATCGCCTGGATGTCGCCACGTTGCACTAGTCACATCCGAAGCCCGATGGTCGAGCGCGCCAGGCGGGCCGCTCATCATTGCACCCCATCTGCATTAACCGCCTCCAACGCGAGGCTGACACCTGTCCCAAATGCAGGATTCTGGAGTTGGATGCGATCAGACACGACGTGCCTGATCAGATACGCGATCATCCCAATGACAGACACATTAATTAAGAAATGATGCTCTCATCCTCTGAGGCAGCAAGTCTCTTCGAAGGCCAAGAGCAAGAGGGGCAACTATTATACCCAATCAGCTTTTCTCTAAACCGGATCAAAGATTCGATTGGCTCAGGGGCCGACCGACCCACTTCATAATTGGCCCGATCGGCCCGATTTAGCAGAGGCCCGACCGGCCCGCTTCAATGGAAGTCTGACAACCTGTTTTGCTGGAGGACCGATCGACCCTCTCCAGTAGAGGGTCGACCGACCCACTTCATCGGTGGTCCGACCGACCCATTGCATCAATAGTCCGACCGGTCTACTTCAGCAAAGGTCCGAACGACCCGCTTCAGTGGAGGTCCGACTGATCTATTTCAACCATGTCCATACTAATCAGAAGGCTCCAAAAGCTTTTTCCAGCTGGTACCAGAATTCTGATCCCACGACGTGGCCATGTCCTGATGCCACATGGCCACCATCCTGATTCTCCTAGGGATAGATCGGACATTTCCAGCCTAGCCCTTAACATAATCTGATAGTGTTACATGCCTATATAAGATAAATAGGGGACTTCGAATGGTAAGGGTACTTCTCCTTCTTCACGAGTTATCTCCTTCTTGATTCCTCCATTTTATTGCTCTAAGCCCCTGCTAACTTAGCCATCGGAGTATCCTTCGCCGGAACACCACCGGCCCGTGAATTTTTTTTGCAGGAAACGAGAAAGGAGCGCTCTAGCTAAACCGAGAAGAATCCTGTCTAAAAGATTTGGCAGCAACAGGTCTTTTTAATAATAAAGATGAGACGGAACATGAGGACAACCGGATTTCATGGTATCTGAAGTATTGCTGCTGTCTTTATTACAACAGGCATGCTCCCCCTTCGAACAAACCGTAGAGAGGTAGAACAGTACCCTTTTGCCATTTTGGCATGGAGTGGCGAAGTTGGCTCTATTGTTCTAAGGCTTATTTAGGTCTAAGATCAGCAATGGAGAATAAACATCCTTTTAGTTCAATGGTAACGTTGTGCCAGTAACAACCCGCTATGTCAGGCTTTTTCTAACTTGTACGCTCTTGCTTCCAGATGTACACAATTCCTGGATTTCTCATAGATCGAGATTGGATAGCAAAGTTTAGATCTCCACTCACCAGTGCTACCTTTGCCGAATTCCAAGCGCTCCGATTGTTGCCGACTGCTGAGACAAATCACTGTGTGCCAGGTCCGATTCAAGAAGTTGGAAGTCGAGTGCCTCGACGTTGTTCTTAGTGAGAAGCTACTATCACTTTTTGTCATGCATTGCAGAGCTATCAAAATGGGTTAAACCCACGAGGCAATCCATTTGACCTTATAAATGAACGGGATTGAATTGAAAAAATTTAGTCCATTTATGTAACTGGGCTTTTTAGCCCGGCTCTTATAGCCCATGGGCTTAATAGGATTAGGACCGGCCCAAACCATGAGCAAAGAAAAAAAAAAAATTAAAAAAATAAATATTAAAATCCTTACCTATTTGTTTTTCCGGCGATCCCACTTTCTTGTTCCGATTTCATGATTCACCTGAGGCTTAGGGGCTTTGGCAATATGGTGAAAGAGAAAAGAATATTCGGTGCCGGCTATGACAAGGGGGCGGAGGAACTGGCGGCAACAAACACGGTGTTGGGTGGTGAGTCCTCAATCTACTTTTTATTATTTTCTCAACAGAGCATCAGATGGTCAAAGACAAGGATCAGGCCATCAATGGGGGTGCTAGCCTGCCGAGCAGGCTCGCTGGGCTAAGTCCTCTCCTCCTCCACCGCTGCATTCATTGTTCGAGACTTGGATGAGCTTAAGGCTGCTGCCCGTCGTCTTTGACGAAAACGGAGATGGAGGTGGCCTCGACATCAAGGTTATTTTCACTTCTCCACTAGCTCCTTCATAGCCGACACAGCCCACTAGATCACCTCCTCTATTGTGATTCGGTTTCTTCATCGACTTGTCCAGCCGCTGGATCCTCGATGGTTCCACCATCTCTGCGATGGATCCCATCACCTGCTCAGGCTCGTCAATCTCCATGGTAGAAAAGAGACAAGAGACTTTTGGCTGGAGGGAGGGGTGATTTAGGAAGAGGAAAGTGCAAGTGGGTTGGCCTGGCCCTAGCCCACAGCCCATATAGGGTCGAGACGGGCTGGTTTTCATGACCCATTTGTGCAAGTGGCCCTAGCTCAGCCCGGCCCATATAATGTCAACCCATGTGGGTTAGGGCTAGGCCAGCCCACATTGATAGGTCCAATGCATGGTGGTGTCTGTTCTCCCTTAGGATTGCATCTATGGAAGTTGGCTATTCCAGAGAAAATGAAACTCTTTGGCTGGTTATACTCCCATCAAAAGATCTTAATGACTAACAATCTAATAAAGAAGGGAGTGCCGGTTGAATCCGAATGTAAGCTTTGTTACACCAAAGAGGAATCAATTGTTAATCATAATATATGATATATATATA
This sequence comes from Areca catechu, assembly GCA_021397845.1. Lineage (NCBI taxonomy): Eukaryota > Viridiplantae > Streptophyta > Magnoliopsida > Arecales > Arecaceae > Areca > Areca catechu. Next base: position 1,827,474 of record CM038039.1, on the reverse strand, counting down.
TAATATTTAAAAGTATTTAAAAAATAATTTTCATGATGTGTATAGCAGAATATTTGGTATGATAAATAATTTAAGAATCAAAACATAATAAAATTTAAAATCTTAGCTTGGAAGCAGATTAAATCACTATTCTAAAGAAGATTCGGCTCAAATTAACCGACTTCTAAATTAAATTAAGAATATATAGAAAGGGTGAGTCGGGTCGAATCCACATAGAAGGCAGTACTTAGGATAATTTTGAAATCTTTGATTTTTATAAAATAAAAGAAAATATTTTAAAGTCAGGAAAAATAGAAACTAAAAGTACAGAAGAAAATAAAAACTTGGTACGTTTGATTTACTAATAAGATCTTAGCATTTACTTGTAATAAAATTGAAAACAGGAATTAAAGTACATAAAAATTAATATTGTATTAATAATAGAAAATTCTATTACAAGAAAGAAAAGGGTAATCTAATAACTAAGAAAAAAATTCTAAAAAAATAGTAATAAAGACTAGAAGTAGATCGGCACAGCCTTGTTGGGAAGATGGTCGACGAACTCCCTTCTTCCTTCGTACTCCTCGGAGCAAACTGACTTTCTCTGCTTCTTCCTCTTTAGATCTTGATTTGGAGATCGGTATAGGCGAAAAGATGGCATAGAAGATAGCTTCTCCTCTAAGAAACCTCACTCTCAAGGCCAACCCGTAACTCAAAGCTGGACCTCCTACCCTGTATCGTACTCCTCTCTCCAAGATGATTTCTTCTTAGCACATGGATCCTTTAAATAGAGCTCATCTAGGACTTCGTCTCGATCAAATTTGGGCTCAATTGGGCTCCAAATTGGCTAGATATTGTAAGAAAAATTCTCAGCTATCCGATGTGTGATTAGATGGGTTGATCGTTGTCTCCTTCTCTGGTAGACAGTCCCAAACAGACTCTCGTTGGATTTCTGAATCCCCGAATCTATGGGACTCCTCTTATGACTGGGACTCTCCCTGTTCCAGCATCGCGGGTAGATGGCGGCGAATGATGGTGGCCGGTGGTGGTGGTAGGGAAGATGAGTGAAGCAATAGCATGTGGAAGACCATGGAATAGGGGAGAAAATGATCGGTGCAGGGAAGATCGGTCGCAACTTCTCCAACGACGAGTACATTGGATCAAGGAGGGGACTCACGACCGACGGTGATGGATTGGGCTGAGAGAAGGCCGAGATGGGGAGGTGGAGGCTCAATGGATAGGATGCCAGAGATGGCGATGGATAGGGAGGTCCGAGCAATTTCTCCGGTCGACAAGTGCTGGGTGGTGGCTCGGGGTGGCGGGATGGTGGGACAGTGGCTCGGGACGGCGACGTGGTGGCTCTGAGCGGTGATGGGTTGTGGAGATCGAATGGAGAGGAGAAAAACCAATGAAGATGATGGCCAGGAGCTTTGGGTGGTCATCGGAGTCTGTGGGACTATCTTTGATGGCTTCTCCGATCATGAGGAGGTTCCCGGCGATAAGGGGAACGGTTCCAATGGCTTCCTCGGTGAGGATAAAGCTTGGAAAGGACTATGGTTCATAGACAGGATCCATAGACTGGCAGCAATGGCTGCCTATGGACCAAACGAGCTCCCGTAGACCAAGCGGCCAGTCCATGGTGGACAGGCCGCTTTAAAATGCATACTCTTTCTTCATTTACTTTCAAAATTTGATTTTGGACATATCTAAACTCCGATTTGAGTGCCATCTACGTCGTTGGACTTCAAAAATCGAGTTCTTCATAATGAAGATCTTCTTTCCTATAAATGATATATAAAAATATCAATTTGATATAAATCAAGATATTTTAATTATTAAATTAATATTTTTATATGTGTATATAATATAATTTTTACTTCTTATCTTTTACAGAAAAGATGATTATCAATATAAAAGACCCAATTTGTAGGCTAAAAAGACTTAAATTTGACTCAAATTAAGACCAAATGGGGATTCAAAAGGGCTTTAGAATCCAATTCCAAATCAATCCAAAATTGTTTTGAAATCTGGCCCAAAAACCATCCAAAACTGGCCCTATAACTAGTCAGTTCATCGTGGACTGGCTGCTCGGTCCACAAAGGCTGTGGCACAGTCCACGGCAATTTTAGTTTTGATCTTTTATTGAAGCATATTGTTGGGCAAGGGGCTTCTTTGTGCTATTACATGGCGGACAAAGCATAAAATCTAGCTGAAGATGTTAAACTTAGCACTTATTAGATGGCAATCCAATTTCTTTACTTTCTTTTTTTGTTTTTTTAGATTTTATGGCCAAAGCTACTCTATCCTGAAGATTTGGAATAATATTTGTAAGCCACCTTCATCCCAGATCACTTCAACTTCAGAGCAAATTGACCCTGGGTAATATCTCTCTTTTCTACCCTCTTTGTTTTATTTTTCTTTGTCTATTAAGGATAATGTTGATTAAGTTAGGAAGGAGAATAAATAAATTAAAAATTAAAGTCCTCGAATAAATAAGTATTTAGTGTTTAGATATATGATTATCCTAGATTTGAGTTGAATTAAGCAAATTTTAAAACAGTAATTACTTTTCATCTAGAAAATTTTTGAAACATCGACCGATCAAGTATTAATAAAACTTAATAAATAATTAAATCTACAATAAAAATTTATTCTAGTATTTCTAACACTTCCTACTGGCATCAAAAAAGAGTTCATTTTGTATAAGCATAAATAGAGTATATATACGTTCCTTTATAAAATATAAAAAAATAAGAATAAATTATGAGCTTTTTTTACTTAGTAACCGGGGCTCTTTGTCTAAGTAAGTATTAAGTTTTGCATCGAAAAGTGAAAAAATATGAAAAAACTTGATCTTTGAAAAAAAGAGAGAGAAAGAAAGTTCTAAATATTGATTTTCCACCGAGTAACCAGACTTCTTTGTTCCAGGAAGCAATGATATTCATGTCAAAATGTGAGCAATGTGAAGATTCTTATTTTAAAAAAATAAGAAAGAAAGAAAAAGGGAGAACAAGAGTCACTATACACTTATACTAAATTAGATAATTTGAAAATAAAAGTAAGAGTTAATTTAACAAGCAACTTGGAAATAATTTTTATTCTATATTTAACCACCATATTAGCGAGTACTAATATTTCTATGACCTATCTCAACAATGTTCTTCTAAATGTCAATGGACAATTTAAAAAATTGTTGGATAAAGTACCTATTTTAAAGTATGACTGCATAGTACTAAATCCTTTCTTTACTCGAGAATAAGCAAAGTTCAAGTTAGGGCATATGATAAATATATTAAATATGTCAATAGAAGCATTAATTTATAGATCAATTCATCTTTATTCTTTAAGAATTAATGCTTCCTGTCTTCTGCAGGAAAGATGATTACCAATGCAAAGGACTTGATTCGCAGGTTAAAAGAAATCAAATTGAAGACCAAACAGAGGTTCAAAAGGGATCCAAAATCTAGCCTAAAATAAGTCCAAAACTATTCTGAAATCCAACACAAAAATCATCCAAAACTAGCCCAATGATCGGTCGGCTCACCGGATCCACGGAGGCTATGGCACGGTCCATAGCAATTTTAGTTTTGGTCTTTTATCATGGAGTATGACCAGGTGAGGGGCTTCTTTGTGCTATCACATGACGAACAAAGCTTCACTGTACACTAGATCAGATGACTCTAGCTTCTCCATCCCATATCATGCAATGGGGGCTATGATTAAATGTGCGATTAAGTAGTTCAGCAACCTTCGTTGCATGATCAGATGGTCAGAGCTATTGTCGATCAGGAGAGCAAACCAGAGCTCTCTTCTACACCATCTGATGGTCCATAGAGTCCTCCTAGCATGATCGAATGGCTTGCAGCAAATCCAACCTGATTTGGGACACAATCATGATAGATTCGAGTGGTTTGATCATAATTTGATGGCCCAATAGGTTCCAGACGTTCAAACACTAATTCAACATGAATTCTAAAGCCAATTTGACCGGGATTTAGCTTGTTTTGAGCCCTATTTAAAGAAACTACCAACACCGGGGGAGAGGAATTGAAGCAGGCAGCCGCAATTCTTTCTTTTATTTTCTTCGAATTTTGTAAAGGGCTTTAAGAAGGAGAGGTCGGTAGTTGAGGTTCTTCCTCCTCGTCTTCCTTCCGAGAAGATGAAGCTTGCAAAAATCACCATGCACCACTGAATTTAAGTCTCCAGGAAAGTGAGTAAGGTTTTCTTAATATTTATATTTTAGTTTTTATGTAATTAGATCTTGGTTGTATTGGCCTTTATCCTCATGAATAAAATCCCTTTTCGTTACTTCAGGTATTGTGTTTGATGTTTGGATTATAATTTAGATTTTTGAAAAGCTTATGACAATGTAGAGACGAGTCATGAATTAAGAACATGATTCATGCTTAGCAAGATAGATTATAATTAGAATCCAATTACATGATATTTTAATTATTTTTTATGATGCGAGACTTTGAAAAGCTTATGATGACGTAGGGATAGATCAAGATTCTATGATTTGTACCTAGTAAGATAGATTATACTTGAAAATTAATCATACTTTTAATAATTACATAATAAAAAATTAATTTATATTTTATTAAAAATTGAATCGAAATCCTGAAACATCTATCTTATGCTATTTAATCTTTTGCTCGTTAATTACTATTTCAAATTAATTAGAATTCCTATTTCCTTTCTAGTTTTAATTATATTCTTGCTTTTCTCTTAACTTTCAGTTTTTGCAATTTTAATTAAAATCTAAATAAAAATCCTAATTAGAAAGCGAACAAAATCCCATTAATCCCTATGAATATGATCCAGATTCATCTTATCTATATAGTTCTAGTTAGGTTTATTTTTATCCGCCTATAATAGAGGTCACTAAACTTCTTTCTTGTTGGATGAAAGGGAAGGGAAAGCGATCACATGGATTCTGACCTCCTTCATCTCCATCAATTTCCTATCTAGTTGTCCTTGAGGTCCCCCTAAGGATTCTATTTACATTGTTAACTTGATGCGGGTATTGTCCCATTTTGGCTTCGCTCCCGTATCGTAAACTTTACTTTTATAATTTTTTTGTCGTTGACTCGGATAAATTATAAGTTAATTTCTAAAATTTGAATGTAGATATATGGAATTGACTATAAACTTTCTGAATCCCAATGATCCTTTTAATATTTAAATGGAGCTGGGATGGTGTATTCGAATTGGTTAGGTACTAGCCGAGTTCGTATGACAAAACGACCCAACCATGTGACGTTTTTTTTTTTTTTTTTTTTTTTTTTTTTTTTTTTTTTTTTTTGGTGAACTGGTTTGAGTGCTTACAAAAGCACGCATACCACTTCTCGTTCTAGAGGCTCGTGGAATTATGAGGCTTTGGAAAGTACCGAGAGATGGCTTTTCTACAAGTACAAGTACCGGCGTAGCGAATCACTCAAACGAGACCTGGAGACGAGGGTTTAAACATTGGGGAGGGGCGGTGAAAAAAGAAATATGCATCAAGTCTTCTTTTAATTTTTTTTTTTTAAAAAAAATCTCCTTTCAGGTTAGGTGGACCGAACTAATTTTGGAACTAGATTATTTAACTAATTTTTGCAGTATGAGTACAAGTTGGTTTGATTTGATTTTGCAAAATCTATACCAAATTCAGTTGCAAGGTCAAATCCTAATTTGAGATGCATGGTTGACCATGAACGTTGATCTTAGGAGTGGTTCTGGCCCAGAGTCTCCAGACTAGATCATGAAGGATTCTTTAACAACCCTAATTAGTAGCCACCAAAGAATACATTTCTCAAAAATAAAAGAATACATTTATTTATTAATCATGAAGAATTCTTTACTATATCAAAAAATAATAATAATAACTAAAAAAATGTAACTCCTGAAATCACTGAGCTGCAGCTGTATCAGTGTTGCTCCCTTTGTATTTGCATTATGGATCGTGCCATATTATATTTGCAAAATATTTTCAGTAATTTATCATCTCTTTTTGAGTGATTTCCAGAACTAAACTGATTTTTATTTAAAATTATGGGATAATCGGATGATTTTTGGAAATCATTATCTAAAAAAAATGATTGAGAAAAAAATAATTTTTGCTATTTTTGGTTGGCAGAATATTTTTTCAAAAAAATGATACTGAAAAAATATTATTATATTTGATTAAACATAATCCTATACATGAATATGATCAGATTTATAAATATATCTATCAATAAAAAATAATTTTATAATATTAAGATAGCATTACCATTTTTAATTAATTTTTATATAATGATTATTATTGGAGTTTTGCTTGAAACTTGCGACGTCGTTAAAGATGGTTGCTAAGTCGGACGGTTCCAAATTTTTTTTGTCAAGCATGGATATTTTGGAACCTACAAAATGAAGAAGACATGGAAGTCCGGTCACGATAGGATGGTTTCCCGTGGTGGATCCTTTAATATCTAAGTTAGTTTCCTGTGAAAGTAAATGGAAGAGAGATGATGTAGCTTTTAAATGAATGGTAAAGTGATGAAGTGGTAGCGAGATTTAGTGGAAACGAATGAGGCAATGGAAGTAGGATTAGGTGAGGTACAAAAGATAGTGTGCCAATATTAGACGAGGCAATGTGGTCATGGCTTTCATCCGAATAGTAATTTGGAGTTTTCGAGTGATTCTAAGAGAATTGTTGACACTCTTATAGGGCATAGGACTTTCAGAGAAACTTGCATGGAAAAAGTTATGTAAAAAAAGTTATGGAAATAAATTTTATAAACAAAGTATATGGAGTACCTGACATCTAAGAGACATTATATGGTGCAGAGAGTGACGGTCAGCATATTACTGCAAAGCCCATGCCCCTGGAGGAGTGGCTGGAGATAACACGGAACTCATCTTCAGAGTAGATGTACTTCTATAGGATGCTTGTATTAATGGATAGTAACTGGTGTCAGAGAGTTATGGTTCAAAGTTATATATCCCCTGTAGGAGGAGGGCATACCGAGTTTTCTTGCATAATCTCTGGGACCACGTGCCCGGATCTAAAGGACCTACTTCATGTACTGGACTAGCAGGTGAGGTAGCGAGCCACACGTGGATCCATGTAGACTTGATTATTTTCCGATGTATCAATTATAATCACATAACTCTTTATATAATACTATTTATATTTTAATTATTTTATAGAGATACTTTATTAAAGGAATGTAGAAAGATATTAAAATAAATTCAATGATCATAAATATTTTTTATTGAATGGATTTTTATCAAGTACGGATTACCATCATTTAGAAATTTACTTTTATTTTCTCTTCAAAAAATAAATATAGGATTTTTTTAACTCTCCCTCTCTCACTTTTTATACTAAATATGGTAATATGATATGAAATCTATTTTTTCATGCCAAATTATTTCTAACCAAAATGGGCATTTAGATGTTTTCCTTTCTCCCTCTAATCAGATGTCCTCCCAGCCTTTTACCGCAACTATCCTCTAAATTTTCTGCGAGTAATCTACATTCGGATTGCTGCTCAGGGTGAGTTCTGAAAATAAAAAAAATGGAAAATGATAATCTCACGCATGATTTGTTTAGATAAATCATACATGCAATTCACGGTTGCTAATATATCTGCATAAGTTTTAACGGCCTGCGGAGATGTACTAGAGTTGCGGCCCATTTGCTCGTCAGGTTGACACACTAAAGCGGTTGGGCTTGCTCCATTGGGCCTCTATAAAGAATCTAATAATTTAGCCGGTTTGCATCCTAATAGACTGGTCTTCAAATATATATATATAATATTATAAAAAAATATGAATAAATTCTAGCAATTTACATAGAAAAATAGTAACTGTTGCCATCAGGATCGTCGTGGCCCGTAGCTACTGGTGGCGTCGATGATCGCTCGTCCTCCTCTTCGGGATGCCTCCCGTGCCTCGGGACCTGCAAGAAACAGCGTCAGTGACCCGGGCTGGGAATTCCGGCGGGAGCGCTCCGACGGTCAAGTCAGTGATGATCCAGAAAAATAGATCCTTTTGGTCGAGCCCCTAGGGATGAGCTCCACACTAGGAGGAGTGAGTGTGGTGTGAATGGAAGTGAGAGCGGGCTGGGAGAGCTGATGGCCGAGGTGAAAGAGTCCTCCTGTGTGGCCCTTCTCCCTTTTTTCTGTCGCCCGTCCCGGCGGTCTCCCTCCTTTTTTGCTTTGCTTACTTTTGGCTTACCCTGGCTGGGTTTTTACTTTGGTTTGCCTCGGGATCCCCTCGTGTCGTCAGACGTGCACGACAAGATATTGTGCCGTAGATGGGACGCCTTTTCTGACAGATGGCTGGGAAAGCTTCCATGCACTTTGACATCCCTCTGTTTGCTCCATTCCTGGAAGCCTGGCAGGACCTCGATCGGCGGGCCTCCACCCTCGAGATTCGTGCCCTCTGGCTGGATCCTTCTCCTGGCGGTACGGCAGGTTGGTGGAGAGCATGGCGCCTTGATCAGGGGGTTTCCTTCCCTTCTGGTGTGAGTGACGGTTGTAGGTATTAATTGCGGCATGGCAGGTATTGCCACACGGCCCTCGGGAGGCCCGCAATCGTCCTTGGAGGGGAGGCGCCGCTTCCTTGGCGGTTGGTGCCTCTGCCCGAGCTGGGGACCGAGCTGGAGAGATGGGGCCCAACTCCGAGGGGCTTGGCCTCGAGGTGGCTCAGCTGGGCGGAGGAGGGCTGAGCTCGACTCCGGACCAGTTGAACTCGGCTTCGGGCAAGCTCGACCTAACGGAGGTGGGTGGGGCGCAGCCCAGCCCAGGGGACTTGACCTCGAAGGGGCTCCACGTGGCGGAGGAGACTTGAGCTCGACTCCTGACCACGGGGCCCGATCCTAAGGGGCCCGCATTGGGGGGGACTTACGCTTGGCTCCGACGTAGGCGTCCCGTCCCGGTGGGGACCAACCTGGAGAAGGACCGAGCTTAACTTCGGCAGACGACTCTGCTGTTCTGAGAAAGCTCAGCCAGGCAAAGGGGCCCATGTTGAAAATCCAGCGTGGCGTCTAATAGGGATTCCATGTCAATCTGCCCATCCCATATCAGCGATCCAGCTATATCAGTAACGTATGGGTAATAAATTAGTAAGCCACTTTTCAATCCATAAAAAAAAAAAATGGATGAATCATTTTCTTGTCTTAATATTATTACGAAAATGCTTATCTAGAAAATTATAAATTCCCAGATAACTTTTTATACTTTAAAGAACATGCTCTAAGATTTCAACCATCTCCTTTCCCATGTTCCATGCTTCTTTATGTTTCTCCTATTGATATTTTTTTTTTTTTTTTTTTTTTTGCATAATCATAGTATTATCGACCACTTTCAATAGAATTGGGATTTGTGATAGGAGTTTTTTTAATCTTGCAATCATATTTTGTGACTAAAGTGTCATAAGGTGTCCATATTTTGAATTTATTTAGAAGTTGTCTCTTCTTTTCCTGTAAAGACACTTTTCTGTTTTTGAACAAATGTCAAAACACATTAAAGTGAGCATTCCATAAGACCGTTTTTCAATTCGGATAATGTCTGGAAACGCTTGAATTTTACATTAATAGTTGAAAAAATATGCAATGCACAAGGGGAAAAATACAAAGTTACGAGGAAAAATTGTGAGTCATTTTATTCGAGTTTTTTTTTTTTCCTTCTTTGCTGATAGTCTTGCTTTTTTTTTTAATGATAAAAGAGGTAATAACCACCTGATCTTTATTGAAATCAAGCCTAAAGATTAAAAAAAAACATGTTACCGTCTGGAAAAGAGTGGCAATATTCAACAACGAGAACCAGAAAACCAAATTACAGACATCAACGGGTATGTCCAAGCTTAAGGTAGACGGAAACTTTTATTTGTTCAAGATTCATGAATCGCCTCCAGCATATTGGTAAAGAAATCCAGGATCTAAGCAAAACTCCCTTTCTTTATTTTTTTTTTGATAGAAAAAAAAATGAGGGGAGGGGAGCGAACCCCCTATTGTAGCTCCCCGCTCGGATCCTAATTCGTTAGATCTTTGTTCGATTCGGACTGTAAATTTCTGCATGCCCTTTTCATCAACTGGATGAGTACGTCAGCCTAACCCCACTACGGGGTCGAAGTTTCGGCAGCTCAGCCTCTCAGTCATGTATCCCAGATTTAATCTGAAATTTAATCGAGTCACCCGCGAGATTATTTCTCGAACCCGTAATCAGTGAATTATATATAAGAGCTAAGCCACGTCTTAACCAACCGCGCTACCATCATAGTTGCCAGGCAAAACTCCTTTACCGACGATGTAAGCTTCTGCTTGGATTTTAAGGTGCACTCAAAATGCACTTCTTCGATTCCAAACCAAACCAAGTTAATATCACGGCAAACAGCAGTTTCTCAATTGAGAGCTACGGAGGCATATAGACATGGATAGCAGGTGAAGATCTTGAAAGTTCCATACCGATCCAAGCAGTTCATTAGCTTCTTCGGGAACTCATTTACATCCGGAACAGCCTCTCCAGCAACATCTTTTTCTCTTGATGCCCCATTTTTCAAAAGTATAATTTGGACCTTTTCCTTTACATCAACGCCGGTCTTATTTATTGGTTTTTATTCCTTCTAGCAGTAGATACCTATATCATTCTACATTTATATCAATCCAATATTAAAAATTCTCATAAAATGGACTTTCACGACTAATTTTAATTTTGATTTTATTTTTAAAATACGAGCTAAGTTATTATTTAAAAAAATAGTTAAGTAGTCCATAAATTTTATGATCGTGTTATTATTTGGATCTAATTGTCTTAGTTATGTAATGTAACAGATATTGGTGTAAGCTTGATTTGATTAATGGATTCTATGATGGGTTGATTCGTTAACATTATTAACTCGGCTAGGTTCCCGATGAATTTCTATATTTATTTGCATGTATAAATCCTAGAACATAAATTTTCTTTTATATTTCTAAGAGAACACCTATCCCAATAAGAAAAAGGTATAAGAACGAGAAGAAGAGGAAGATCTAAACCCCATGGTTGTTTTCATCTTTCGCAGGATGCTACAACAAAGATCATGGATTTTCAAGCTTTCAAGGTACACATGATTTGATTCTTTATTTTTGTTCTAGATTTTGTATTCTGATTTTGTATCTACGATCCAACATAAATCCTACAATTGGTATTAGAGCACAGGATTTTGTAGAAAATTAAAATCAAATAATAGATTTAATAGGAACTGTTATGATATCCCAATTTTATTTTAAATAATTATTGGGCTTAATGAAGATTTTGATATGCAAAAGGATATTCTATCTTTGGCTTTGTATATTTGCCTTGGTCCGAAGACCTTGCCTGATATTCATGGCTTTGTATCTTTATCTTGGTTCGGAAGCCACGTTATTGACTCTATGTCTTCGGCTTTGTATCCTTATCTTCGCCCAAGAGATAAGTTTATTAGCCTTGTCTTTGGCATTGTTTATTTATCTTAGTCCGAAGACCCTGCCTCATGTCTTTACATCTATGGTTTCAGGTTAAGTTTATTAACCTTATGTCTTTGGCTTCGGGTTGTCATATTGGTCCGAAGACTTAACCTTTCAAGAGAATATCTTCGGCTTTATTCCTTCAACATAATCCGAAAAGCATATTATCTCACTTTCTTGACTGTAAGTGTTTACTTTCGCTATTTCCAAAAAGATTTCTTTGAAGTATGAAGCTAACATTTCCTTTAGGAGTGCTACTAAAGAGAATGTTGAGCTCACTTTAGATCTACTCTAAAAAAAAAGGATGAGCTTTTTAAGTATGTGGGTCTTTTTAATATTAGAACAACCAACCCTGTTCTAGTTATTGCAATCACCCACATGATCAAAATCTTCATATCAAATAAGCTCCGAAATATCTAATTTTCCGACCGCCATTACTTACATTATGAAGTGGTTACATTTGCCAGCTTTCATAACTGTAAGTAGTTACGTTGGAGCCTATAAATACTGGTAAGAAGGGATACTTGAGGTAAGTTTTAGCTCATTCCCAGAAATTCGAATTCTCTCCTTTCCCTCTATGCTTTCAAACTCTCCATTCTGCTGCTGCCTGATTTTCCTTCTGACTTTGGCATTGGAGTGTTCCCTGCCAGAAGATTTCCGGTCAGGGATTTATTTTGCAAGATCCGGTCGACGGCGACCCGGCGGAAGAACCACTCCATCCGGTCGACGGAGATTCAGCATCAACAGATTGGCGCACCAAGAAGGGGAAGAAGTTTATTTCTTTCTTGATCAAAGGAGAGTTCCATTCAAGCAGAAATGGTGAAGGGGAAAGCTTGAAATACATCTGTGAGCCAGGAGCAACATGCTCCTCCGATGAACGGCCTTTCAGCAAGTAATCTTCCGGTGGATCAGGGAGTGCCACCTCCCATGATAATGGTGGGGCAACGGCAGTTTGAAGACCTCCAGAACAAGGTAGAAGCCTTGACGGCTTTGGTTCAACACTTGCATGAGGCTGTAGCTCAAAGGCAGCATCCACCACCAGCTTCATCGTCCGGTCATCAACCTCAAAGGGAAGAGGGTTGACATCAAGAAATCACCCCCAGTTTTTCACAGATCCGGTCATCCCGTGACCGCCATGCCTTTCCACCAGATCGTCAAACAAGGGATTATGGAGGAAAGAAAAGGGTCCGACACTCTCCCTCTGTTTCTTCTAGCAGCTTTGCACCGGAAGAAGCTAGGCAGAAAGAGATCAACTGTGAGTTTGAAGAAAAATTCAAATCTATGCAAGCGCATATAGCAAGAATTTCAAATCCGAGGAGGAATGATGAGGTTATCACTTTTAACTCTCAGCCTCCCTTTTCTGACCGCATCATGAATGAAGTCATCCCCAGGCATTTCAAGATCCCATGGTTAGAAGCTTATGATAGGATTTCAGATCCTCTCGACCATCTGGGGAGCTATAAGGCACATATAATGGTACAAGGAGCAACAGATGCTCTTTATTGCCTTGCTTTTCCTGCTACTCTGAAAAAATCTACTCGAATGTGGTATTCAAGCCTACCACCGAAGACAATTCATTCTTTTGCTGAGTTAGAGCGGTAATTTGTCTCGCACTTTAGAATGTTCCAGAGGATGCCGCGCAACACCGATAGTTTGTTTCTTCTCCAGCAATAAGAAGGAGAAAGTTTGAAGGAATTTGTCCACCACTTCAATTCGGCCACATTGGAAATACCGAGTTTGAATGAGCATGTGGCTATGTCTGCCTTGAAAAAAGGCCTGAAGTCGTCCAGGTTCACTTTTTTCTTGGACAAAAGATTTCCAGTGAGCTATGCCGAACTATTGGCAAGAGCTCAGAAATATGTAGCCGCTGAGGAGCAAGTGGCAAACCGAAGACTTGCAGAAGGGAGGTACCCTTCTAAGAAGAAGAGTGCCAGAGGATCGAACATACCAACATCCTCTAACAACGCTTCGGTCCCCAGGTGCAGCCCCAGATCCAGGCAGCAGAACAACCGGTTCGATGCCTACATACCCTTTAACTTACCTAGGAAGAAGATTCTGCTGGAGATTGAAAAAGAAAAATATTTTCAAAGGTCATGTCCCCTGAAGATATCTACAAAAGCAAGAGACAAAAGCAAATACTGTCGATTCCACCGAGATCATGGTCACATGACGGAGGAATGTTACCAGCTTCGGGAAGCCATTGAAGACTTGATAAAGAGGGGATATCTAGGAAAATATGTCAATCACCTAGAGTCTCAAGCTAAAGCAGTTCTTCCAAGGATTTCTGATGAAGCCGATCTGTCACATCAAAAACCAACTGATGGAGATGTTGGAATGCTTCATCGGTCATTTACATCAAATATTGAAGCTGAGGAGAATGTCCCGAAAAGGTTCAAGGGAAAAAATTCTATCACTTTTTTCGATGAGGATGTTCAAGAAATTCAACTCCCACATGATGATTATGTAGTGGTCTCGGCTATTATTGCCAATTATGATGTAAAAAAAATTTTGATTGATAATGGAAGTTCAGTTGATGTGTTGCTGTATGATGTTTTTCTTTGGATGGGATTGCTTGGAAATGAATTGCGAAGGTCTTTCATCCCTATAACTGGCTTCGGTGGGAATCAAGTTGGCATTGAGGGTGAAATGGTATTGCCCGTAACTTTTGGATCCGAACCATTCCAAAGAACCCTTCCCATCAATTTTATTGTGGCTAAAATATCTTCGGCTTATAATGCAATATTGGAGCATCCAGCATTAAATAAGTTCAGAGCCATAGTCTCAATATACCACCTTTTGGTTCGATTTCCTACCAGGACAGGCATCGGAGAAGTGAGAGGAGATCAAAGAATAGCCCATCAGTGTTCAATGATTCAAAACAAACAAGTAGCCAAGTCCTTAACACTTGACCAGTTGGATCCAAGAGACGAATCTGAAGACCCAGAAGAGCCACTGGAGAAAATACTTTTTGTGCCACAATCCGAAGACGACCCAACCAAGCTTTTACAAATTGGCAGCCTGCTTGATGAAGAATCAAAGGTAAAACTAATCTCTTTTCTTCGAAATAATGCTAATATTTTTGCTTGGATAGCTTTGGACATGCCTGGAATTCTATCCAATGTGATCACACATCGCCTAGAAGTCTCTCCCAACTATAAGCCTGTGCGGCAGAAGAAGAGAAATTTTTCTCTAGAAAGATAGAAGGCTATTGATGAAGAAGTTAATAAGTTGCTTGAAGCCAACTTCATAAGAGAGGTCCAATATCCAAATTGGCTGGTGAATGTGGTCATGGTGAAAAAATAAAATGGCAAGTGGAGGATTTGTATAGATTATATGGACCTCAACAAGGCATGTCCGAATAACAATTTTTCTCTGCCAAAAATCGATCAGATGTTGATGCTATGGCTGGTCATCAGTTATTAAGTTTTATGGATGCCTTCTCAGGCTATAACCAGATCTGAATGGATCCTGAAGACGAAAAAAAGACTGCTTTTGTTACAGAGAAAGGCCTTTACTGTTATAAAGTGATGCCGTTCGGTTTGAAAAATGCTGGGGCAACTTTCCAAGGCCTCATCAATAAAGTTTTCAAAAATCAGATTGGAAGAAATATAGAAGCTTATGTTGATGATATGATTGTGAAAAGTCTTGATAAGTCTGATCATATTACAGATCTAAAGGAGTCTTTTGATTCTCTTAGGCATCATCAAATGAGGTTGAATCCTACCAAATGTGTCTTCAGTATAACTTCTGAAAAATTTTTGGGATACTTGGTTACCAAGCGAGGAATAGAAGCTAATCCAGAGAAGATCCAAGTACTTCGGACTATGAGGCATCCTACTTGCAAGAAAGAAGTTCAGAGGTTAACGGGAAGAGTTGCTTCTCTGAGCCGATTTATCTCCTGTTCTGTAGAAAGATGCTTACCCTTCTTCAAGGTGCTTCACCAGACTCAAAATTTTAAGTAGATAGAAGATTGCAGAATTGCTTTCAACAAGTTGAAGGAATACTTAGAAAATCCTCCCTTGCTCTCCAAGCCATGTGAAGGAGACACTTTACTTATACTTGTCAGCCACTGATGAAGCAGCTAGTTCGATGTTGGTGCAAAAAGATGCCAATCATTTGTAGAAGCCGATCTACTATACAAGTAAAGTGTTGCATGAAGTTGAAGTTCGATATCCTAGAGTGCAAAAGATTATCTTTGCTCTAATGGTTGCAGCAAAGCATCTTCAACCTTATTTCCAAGCCCATTTTATTGTGGTTCTGACATATCAACCCTTAAAAGCCATTCTTCGTTGTCCTGATATTTCAGGAAGGATAGCTAAGTGGACTGTTAAATTGGAAGAATTTGACATTGATTATCAGCCTAGGTCAGCAATGAAAGTACAGGTTTTGGCTGATTTTATAGTGAAATGTACATGGAGATCCGAAGAGGACCAGCCAAGAGCCGAAGAAGGTATCGAAGACAATCCGGAGTTTATTTGGATGCTACATGTCGATGGTACTTTGAACGCTAATAGTTGCGATGCAGGTTTAATTCTGGCTGATCCGAATGGACAAGTTATTGAATATGCTCTTCGATTTTCTTTTCAAGCTTCAAATAATCAGGCAGAGTATGAAGCACTCATTGCCGGGCTTAGAATTTTCCAAAAGTTAGATATTAAAAGGTTCAAAGTTTTTTTCGATTCACAGTTGGTGGTGAATCAAGTCAAAGGTAATTTTGAAGCCCGGAATTCAAGTATAATCCAATATTTGGAGAAAGTCCAAAGCATGACATCTAGTTTGAAGCATTTTGAGATTATTCATGTACCAAGGATAGAAAATTCTCGGGCAGATGCTCTTTCAAGATTTGCAACTACGGCACCCGATTCTCTTGGAAGGACATATGTGGAATATCTTGAAGACCCCAACATATCAGGACCTATAATTAATGTATGTCAAGTTGAGTATGAACCTTCATGGATGGATCCTATTCTCGAGTTTCTAAAAAAAGGAACCTTGCCCGAAGACAAGCTCGAGGCTAAACGGCTTTGTTGGATGGCTTTTCAATATGTGATCTTGAATGAAACATTATATAAGAGGTCCTTCACACAGCCTTTGTTGAAATGTTTGGGTCCATCTGATGCAGATTATGCACTTAGGGAAGTGCATGAAGGAATATGTGGAGATCATCTAGGAGGCAGATCCTTGGCATATAAAATAATCCATCAAGGTTATTATTGGCCAACCATCCAGAAGTATTCTACAGAATTTGTCCGAAGATGTGATCATTGTCAAAGATACGCCAATGTACAAAGACGACCTGCAAATCAGTTAACTTCGTTGATAGCGCCCTGGCCTTTTGCACAATGGAGAATGGACATTCTTGGTCCATTTCCTCTAGCTTCTAGGCAGCGGAAACTTCTTATAGTAGCTATTGATTACTTTACCAAATGGTTCGAAGCCGAAGTATTGGCACAGATTACTGAAGCAAAAGTTGAAAATTTTGTAAGAAATTTCATCATCTTCCATTTTGGAAGTCCTTATTCTATAATAACCGACAACGGAAGATAGTTTGATAACCCGAAATTCAGGAGCTTCTACACCCAGTATCACAACCTTCATAAACTCACTTCAGTGGCACATCCCCAATGTAATGAAGAAGCTGAAGTGACAAACAGGACTATTCTTCATGATCTTAAAACTAGATTGAATGATGCTAAAGGGTCATGGGTCGATAAGTTAAACTCAGTTCTTTGGGCATATCGAACTACTCCCAGAATAGCTACTGGTGAATCTCCATTTCATCTATCTTATGGTACCGAAGTGGTCCTTCCCATAGAGGTCTCTTTGCAATCTCTGCGGATTGATCACTACGAAGAGTCCAAAAACTTTGAATGCCGAAGAGTTGACCTGGATTTACTACAAGGCACACGACTTCAGGCATAATTGAAAATGACTGCGTATCAGTAGAAAATGGCAAGATGCTACAACTCTCGTGTAAAAGAATGGACTTTCGTCCTGAAGATCTAGTTCTGCGAAAGTATGAATTATCCAAACCAACTAAACAGGATAAACTCTCTCCTACATGGGAAGGACCATACTGAATCAAAGAGGTTATTCGACCTGGAGCTTACCGGTTGGAAACCTTAGAGGTTATTCTACTACCTTGACCTTGGAATGTACAAAACCACCGCAAATATTATCAATAAAGGTTTTATTCAAGGTCATCAAGATAGATTCAATTATTATCTTAATTCTATTTCTAAAAGGCATAAGGATGATCTCCGTGATCTACCGTATGAAATGCCGAGGTAAGCTTAACTAGCCTATCTTAATTTTTTTTCTTAAAGGTATAAGGATGATCTCCGTGATCTACCCTATGAAATGCCGAGTTGGGCTTAACCAGTCCATCTTAATCAAAAAGGAATGAGGATGATCTCCGTGATCTACCTCACGAAGTGCCGAGGTGGGCATGATCAGCCTGTCTTAATTTCAACACAAAAATGTATGAGAATAATCTTTATGATTTACTCTATGAAATATTGAAGTAGGTCCGATCAGCCTATCTTAATCCTTGATCAAAGGGCACAAAGGTGATCCAAGCAATTTATCCCTCAAAAGTGCCAGAAATTAATCAGCCTATCATTCAAATCAAAGATGCAAGTGACCCACACGGTCTATTTTATCCTAAGTCCGAAGACTTAGCATATTCTCAAGTCCGGAGACTTGATTCTTATTTGGAGATTTGGTATTCTCTTCTTAATTTTCTGAAATTATTCCTAAGTCCGAAAACTTAGTATATTTTTCAATCCGAAGACTTGGTTCTTGTTTAGAGATTTGGTGATCTTCGCAATTATGTGAAATTATTCCTAAGTCCAAAGACTTAGTATATTTTTCTGTCTGAAGACTTGATATTCTCTCATCTCAATTTTATGGAATTATCTAAGTCCAAAGACTTAGTATATTTTGGAGACTTGGTATCTTAAAATTTCATTCTTATTTTACTATTGGTATTCAATATAATCTTGGGTCAGATTTGAAAATTCTGTTTCTTAAAAAGATTTTTATCCTAAGTTCGAAGACTTAGTATCATTTTATATGCTTCGGAATTCTTAATTATCCGAAGACCTTACACTTGAAAAAATTTTCATCCAGTCGCATATGCATTCATAGAAAAATTCTCTTTGGAAAGGTCTTTCATTGATAAGATTTTTTACACTTCAAAAAGGAAAAAGTTACTAAACATCCTTTATTTGGGTGTCTTCGATAAGATCAATCGGATCCGCCATCTCTTCAGTTGTTGTTGGTACTTCGGGATCCTTTTGCGATTCAGGCTCATTTGGACTTTCGGGATCAAACAGTTGAATCCCCAAAATGTTTAAGTTTGGATAAAGTTTTTGCACCTCCCCCACCCCATCATTGAAGCCTCCTTTGTAACTATAGGTCCCGGCTTCAACCATTTCGGCCTCAAAAGCTGGAGATGCCTTGTAATCTTCTATTGCCCTTTCCAGTTGATTTCTCAAAGAATGATTTTCTTCGGTAGCCTCTTTGGATTTCTTCGCATCCTCCTCGGCTTTTTGATGTGCTTCTTTAAGAAGAGCTTCCAGAGAATGAATTTTATTCTTTCTCTTCTTAAGCCTTGCTTCCTGCTCAGAGTTCTTCGATTGAAGTTTCTCCACCTCAACTTTCAAACTCTGAACCTAGACATCACTTTGGGCAAGCTTCTCTTCCATAGCTTGCCTCTGCTCTTCGGCTACCGCCTTCTCAATCTCAACTGTTTTTGTTTTCTTCTTCATCTTTTTATAATGGTCCCTAAAGTCGAAGATGCTTTCCTCCATGACAGTGATGTCATGCATCATCTGCATTAAGAGATTAAAGAGTTAACAACAAGTTTATACTTTGAAAATATAATCAGATATTTACTTTCAATGCCAATGAGAACATTGAGTTAGAGACTTCTTCAATGCATCGGGATTTAGTTTTATCCCAGTCTTTCGGAAGAAGTGTGCACTTCATTAGCTCCCTGGCTAGTTCAGGGTTCTCTAAGCCTTCTTTATCCAAAAAGACTGTGAAGTCTACATTGCATCCTCCTTTCGAAGATGCATTCCACCTATGGTCGCTTTCAGATCGAAACTTTGATCTTTCCTGTCTTTTCTCCTTTGGAGGTGCAATTACAGATTCCCTATCAAATGTCAAATCACGTTGATCTAGAGGGGGCATTGGATGAGGACTCTTTGAAGAAGGCCTCCTCGGAGATGGACTCCTGGCAGGTTCAGGACTTGGTGAAACAGGTGGTATCTCATCATCCGATATGGGTCTTATTGGAGGAGTGCTCGAACCCTCTTCAGCCCTCCTTTTCTTTCTGACTTAAGATATTGCTGGAACAGCTACTGCTCTCTTCCGGGAAGCCTGTCGAACTTTGTCAAGTTGAGGCTTCATTCTTTCACCTGCAATCAAAAGATTTTATCATATAAAAAGAAAAAGGAAAGAAAAATATAGAGGGAATGAGAATCCGAAGACCACTATCTCTATACCTAATACTGGGACTTTATGAACTCAGTGAAGATTTTCTTCCTTCAGCAATTCTTTGAATGAAGGAATTTCCGGTCTTGACAAAGTTTCGAAGTCTTTGAGATCGGCCTTCAGAACCCTTTTTCCGGTGTTTGCATCCAAATGCGAAGCTCTCCAGTCAGTGTTGAATCCCCAATGGGTGTAGTACACAAAAATAAACAAGGTTTCTACCCATGTATTGTATTGGGGGTTCCTTTTTTTAGTCTTTGGCCTGGCCGAGGACCTATAACCCACCATCCTTTGCCGTGGAAATCTCTTTTCAACATAAACAAAGAGGCGAATAAGGATGTCTTCGGCTCAATATTCCTAAGTTTGCAAAGGACCAGGAATCCACAGATGTTCCTAAAGCTGTTGGGGGTTAGTTGAGCCGGAATTATTTGGTAAAGATTAAAGATTTTTGTAAAGAAAGAGTGAAGTGGAAGCTGATGACCAACCTTGAGGTGGTCTTTATATATGGCAATGGATTGCATGGGAGGTTTATCTGCTCTCTCTTCGGGTTTTGGAAGAATCATCTTGAAGGTCTGCGGGATGTGGAAACGTCTCATAACATTTTCTATCTTAGCAAGAGAAAAAGAACTGCAACGGAGTTAGGCGATCTTTCCGGGCTCCTTTTCTTACCGGAACTTCTCACCCTGTTGGTTTCACCTCCCGACGAACCCCTACCTATCCCACCTCCTGGCGAACTCCTAACAGTTTCCCTTTCCGGTGGTTCCCTACTGGTTTCACCCCCCGATGAACCTCTATTAGAAGAAGAGCTCCTAGCAGACTCTGACATTGTAAATAAGAAAGGAGAAAAGGAGGAAAATACCTCTAACCTTCGGGAAATCAAAAATGGCGGACTGCGGAGGAAAGTTGCAGATTACGAAGGAAAATGGCGGATTCTAGAGCGCAAATGCAAGGAAAGTTCTTCTGAAACTCTTTTTCCTTTTATAGTTGAGAGTGCAGGATTTCGAGATATTTCGGAAATCTCCTCGATCGTGTGCTGTATCAATGGCCTTGATCGTGGATAAGATTTTCTCATTAATGAAGCGATAACCGTGATCTTTGTGAAATGACGTGGATGGCTATGATGGCTTCTCAATTGTGAACAATCTCCAGATGATTGCCAAGTGTCTTACCTTGGTAAAATAAAAACTCTTTTCTAAAAAGGTTTTTTAAAATTTTCCAGATTTGAAACGTCTCTTTTGAAACGATGAATGAGGCGTTGACACATGTCTTCTCCACATCCCACGCGTCTCCAAGTAGTTATTGTGAAGAGATGTGCCAAGATATAACGCCATCATGATATGACAGTTTTTAGTAAGCGACAAATTTTAAATACTCCCATTTTTTGAAATTAAATCATTTCGAACTTGGAAGTGGGGGACAGCTGTTATGATATCCCAGTTTTATTTCAATTAATTATTGGGCTTAATGAAGATTTTGATCTGCAAAAGGATATTCTGTCTTCGGCTTCGTATATTTGCCTTGGTTTGAAGACCTTGCTTGATATTCATGACTTTGTATCTTTATCTTGGTTCGGAAGCCACGTTATTGACTCTATGTCTTCGGTTTCATATCCTTATCTTCGCCCAGGAGATAAGTTTATTAGCCTTGTCTTTGGCTTCGTATCTTTATCTTAGTCCGAAAACCCTGCCTCATGTCTTTACATCTATGGTTTCAAGCTAAGTTTATTAACCTTATGTCTTCGGCTTCGGGTTGTCATCTTGGTCCGAAGACTTAACCTTTCAAGAAAATATCTTCGGCTTTATTCCTTCAACATAATCCGAAGAGCATATTATCTCACTTTCTTGACTGTAAGTGTTTACGTTCGCTATTTCCAAAAAGACTTCTTTAAAGTATGAAGCTAATATTTCCTTTAGGAGTGCTACTAAAGGGAATGTTGAGCTCACTTCGGATCTACTCTAAAAAGAGGGAGAGCTTTTTAAGTATGTGGGTCTTTTTAATATTAGAACAGCCAACCCTGTTCTAGTTATTGCAATCACCCACATGATCAAAATCTTCAGATCAGATAAGCTCCGAAATATCTAATTTTCTGACCGCCACTACTTACAGTTATGAAGTGGTTACATTTGCCAGCTTTCATAACCATAAGTAGTTACGTTGGAGCCTATAAATACTGGTAAAAGGGGACACTCGAGGTAAGTTTTAGCTCATTCCCATAAATTTGAATTCTCTCCTTTCCCTCTCTACTTTCAAACTCTCCATTCTGCTACTGCCTAAGTTTCCTTCTGACTTTGGCATCGGAGTGTCCCCCGCCGAAAGATTTCCGGTCAAGGATCTGTTTTGCAGGATCCAGTCGATGTCGGCCCGGTGAAAGAACCACTCCATCCGATCGATGGAGATTCAGCGTCAAAAGGAGCCAATCAAGTTATTTGACTTAAAGAT
This sequence comes from Areca catechu, assembly GCA_021397845.1. Lineage (NCBI taxonomy): Eukaryota > Viridiplantae > Streptophyta > Magnoliopsida > Arecales > Arecaceae > Areca > Areca catechu. The sequence goes on along the minus strand of CM038039.1, from coordinate 1,805,108 downwards.
TGAAGTCTTTTATATATCTGTTGCCTCCTAGATCGCTGTGGCCTGCAGCTTCTATGTGGCAGCGGTGAATGGACTTCCTGTCTTACATTCTCCAATCATGGCTGGTCCTGTAAAAGAGAGGAGACCCGGGCTGGGTCCCAGCAGGGGCACTCCAACGATCAAGTCAGTGGGCGATCAAGGAAAACAGATCCTCCTTAGTAGAGCCCAGAGTGGTCTCCACGTCCAGAGGATTCTTAAAGAGGTAGAGTAGAAGTTTAGAGCAGTGGGAGCTAGGATAATTGTAGCTGTAGCAGTGGGAGCTCTTGGAGAAGTCTCCGAACGTTCCTCCTACCCTTGAGCTTCACTCGCCTGCTCTTGCTTGCACTGGTTTTAGCTTTTTTTCACTTGCACTTTTCACCTACCTTTGCTGAAGGCCCCCTTGAGCTTCTTATAGAAGCGTATTTCATCTGGCAGGGCACGGAGCCCTGGTCTGATGTTCTCTGGGAGCGCCTCATATGGGCGGAGCGTAGGCCTATCCCCCTCCTCCTGAAAGGAGGAAGACATGATCCATAGCCTTTGTAGGGAGGTTCTGCCATGGGTGTGGGTGAAGTACCATGGAGTGCGCATCCCTTCCACAGTGAGCATGAGCAGCGTGCCACAGGGCCTGACACCCTGACATGACACTATTTTTCACGAGCATCGTGCCACCATGTCTGAGGACCCAGCAGAGCACTGGCATGGCAGGAGATGCTACAGGGTCTGAGACTCCTGGTAAAACCTTCCACTTTCGAGTGGTACATGCCGTGGGTTGAAGGGTGCGATACTCTGGATGGAGCATCTTTCCACAGAAGGTGCCGATAGCAAGCTAAGAGGCCTGGTGCTCTGACGAGATGCTTCTCCGCAGGGGATACAGACGGCACGTCCTGGTAGAGTGCCACTTCATAGAGGTTGCAGGCGGTATGCCCTGGTGAAGCATCTTTCCACAGAGGTGGCAGGCGGCGTGCCCTGGCAGAGCGCCACTCCATAAAGGTTGCAGGTAGCGTGTCCTGGCGGAGTGCCATTACGCAGAGGTGGCAGTCTCTTTGAGTAACATAAGGGTTCTGGCGGGGATGGTGACACCACCTACTTGGGTCACTATCCCAGCAGCTCCTAAGGTTGCTCGAGGGGAGACCAGGTCCACCTATCTTTATCCACACTCGACTTCAGATGGGGGTTTGACTTTGACTTTGACCGAAAGCTCAACCCTGGATGGGAACTTGATCTCAGACGGGAGCTCAACCTCGGACAGGAGCTCGACCTCGGACGGGAGCTCGACCTCGGCAGGGAGCTCGACCTCGAACGGGAGCTCGACCCCAGCAGGGAGCATGACCTTGGATGGGAGCTCGACTTTGGCATAGAGCTCGACCCTGGCAAGGAGCTCGACCTTGGCAGGGAGCTCGACCCCGGCAGGGAGCTCGACCTCGGCAGGTACCTGGTGAAGCATCTAGGTGGCACTTTTCGTCAGCTGGACCTCCAGCTGGGTCCAATGTAGGCTCCACGTGAATGGTTAGGCCACATCAATATCTATATCAAGATTTCATGGACATAAATTTGATTAGCAATCTAAATGTTCTTCCTATAATTCAAGTCATCATCGATTTCCTATCATTCAAGTCAGGATTTCGCATGCTTCGAGTCGGAATTATGTTTCAAGTAATCATCATTTATATTTATTTATTTTAAAATTTTAATCAAGAATTTATGTTAGTCTCGGTTAATTAACTAAAAAAAATGGATCCTCCCTTTTTTTTTTTTTTTCCCTCTTGATCAATCTCCAATTCATTTTAATCTCTTGTCTGAAGTAAATAAGTAAATAAATAAATGAATAAATAAATAAATAAATAAATAAATAAATAATGAAAGGGATCGATGGGAATTCTAATACTTGATTAATTAAATAAATAATTTAAACCACCCATTTTCTTCCATCTGGATTAATTTCTTAAAAACAAGAGGGAGGAGGAAAATAGGAACATCCCATTCCTTCTTCCCTCAATTTCGGTGGGATCGATCTCCTTCTCCCATCGGTCTCCGATAGTTGTGCACCGCCGTGCTGGTCTCCTCTCTTTGGCTTAGACCTCCCCCTCGGCACCCTACACCGCCGCACATCCTTCTCTGCCGGCCACCCATCCATTTGGCCTCCTGTAGCTGTTGTCCATTCTTCCTCCTATCGCAGGCAAAAGGAATGATGGAGGGCGATGGATCTCAGAAAATAAGGCTGCGGATCCTGTGGAGAGGACTCGACGATCGGTTGATTGGTCTCTTTTGGCGATCACCGATGTATATGGCTGTTCAACTTCTGGGAGTTCGATGTTGACTAAGATATTGCCAGCCCCGACTCCATTGAGCTTCTCCGCTGCTCCGGCATTGACTTTGAGAAGAATTGGGAGTGGGGGTTGATGCCATCTGCTTCGCTGTTGCCTCCTCCCCTTCATTGATGATATTCCAACCACCATTCGTCGGTGGAGATAAGGTAGATGCCGGCCTCCTTGGATCTCCCTTCGAGTTCCTTCTCTACCGATCTCCAATAAGCCAGAAATAACTAGCACATGTTATGCTCTCCTGTAATCAACCATGCGGTGGACACCTCTCTCTCATTGGAAAACCACATTGGCTTTAGGAAATAGCGGTGGTCCGCCGATTGGTGCTTCCGGGTGGCCAGCGACCGTGATTTGTGGGAGAGGTGCCATTTTGTCATTTCTTCCTCCACCAGTTTGGGCTTGCCGATAGTTGGGAGATGATCGCCGACGGTCGATGGGCCGTTGATCCACTAGTGCAGTCCTGCGAGAACCACCAGCCATTGGGCTTTTGGCCTCTCGGCGTTTTTAAAAAAAAAAAACAAAGAAAGAAACGGGAACTTAGTGGGCGGTTTGGGACATTTTGCAATTTAGTCCCTGACATATTAATAATTATATATACGTCCTTATAATAAAGGTTATTTTATAAAGACTCTCGTAATAAGCTTTTATTACGTTAAGATCTTTTTATAATTAAATTTATAGTTTTTGTTATATAATTTTATTGCATTAAAGTCCATAATTTGCACGTACATGTTGTTTTGGCATAAATAAAGAATTGCGAGCTTAATATCATGCCTTTGATGATGCATTCATTTCTTATTTTGCATGTAAAGTTTGTTGACACTGTTTATGACAAACAAAAGTTTTTGGTTTGATTGATTTGATGAAATTATCAAAGTAACCACGAACTTGAAAAATAAAAAATTTTTATAAGGCTTTATTGATCCAATAAATTATTAATAGTGCCATAATTGCATCTAAACTACTGAAGTGTTATAGTGGTCCCAAAGGAGCATCTTCATATTTGATATTTAGATGAGTGAGATGGAGGGTTATAGATTTCAATGGATGGTCACTATCAAAGTGGCTAATTTATTAAGATTTGCAGGATTTTTCTATTTAATATTTAGGAGATCGAGCATGTAAAATTTTAATTAATTTCTTACTATTGATAAATCAAATTGAATAAACAGATTTATAAATATAACTTATTGATCCCTGATTTAAGAATTATAGATTTCAATGAGTGATGACCACCAAAGTGGCTCATTCATTGGGATTTGCAAGACTCCTTTGTATGATATTTCAGAGGATTAAGTATGCTAAGTTTTGATTTATTTCTTGCTATTGGTGCATTAAGTTAAATAAATAGTTTAATAAGCATGATTGATTCATCCTTGATTTGAAGATTTATAGATTTCAATAAATGGTGATCACCAAAATAATCCATTTATTGAGATTTGTAAGATTCTTTAATATAATATTTTGAAAAGATTGAGATGTGATTTGGCAACATCCGCTGACGTTGAGCCTACACAGCCGCCAGCCAACGACCGCATGGGTGGGGCCTGCCACCTGGACGTGGCTCCCGGGTGGAAGGCCGAGGTGAGCCTCCTACTGAGGTCAGCTCCCAGCCGAGGTCGAGCTCATGGAGTGAGCCCTCCGACTGAGGTCAGCTCCGGGCCAGGGTCGTGTTCACGCAACCAAAGTCAGCCCCCTGCCGAGGTCAGCTCCCAGTCGGGGTCAAGCTCATGGAGTGAGCCCTCTGATTGAGGTTAGCTCTCGACTAGGATCATGTTCATGCAACCAAAGTCAACCCCCTGCCGAGGTCAGCTCCCAGTCGGGGTCGAGCTCATGGAGCAAGCCCTTCATCTGAGGTCAGCTTCCGACCAGGATCATGTTCATGCAACTGAGGTCAGCCCCCCTGCCGAGGTCGAGCTCATGCTATCGAAGGCGGACCTCTTCGGGAGGTCCTTCTCTGCCACACGAAGGCCAGAATTCTCGCCAGCAGCGGAGGAGGGAAAGGTCAACAAGAATTCAAACCATGGCATGGAGGTCCCTGTCCACCTGCAGTCCCCGAGAAGTGGCGCACGTCCTGCCACCAATGCCAGTTCTGCAACACGCCACCCACATGCTCCGAGCAAGGCCAGCCCCGTCAGACCCAAGGCCCAATAATATGCCACCACGTCCACCACCGTACGACCGGGGGGAAGCTGATCCACGTGGTGCAAAACTCAAAGTTTTCCCAAAAGAAGAATCATGTCAAAGCCACAGGCCCTGCAACGCCAGGACGATCCCTCCAAAAAGGAAAAGATCCCACTATGGCAAGGGGCTCAGAGGCCCAACGCCCATCCCTCATAAGCAAAACAACCCCCCCAACGAAAGGGAGAGAGCCCGAAGGTGCAAGGTAAGAAAGGTAAGAGGCAGACACAGGAGGAGCGGGGAGAGGCAAGTGAGCAAGCCCCTCGAGAGCTCAGCGGCCAAGGAATTGGCCAGAGAACCTCCGTGCTCCCCGCTCTCCATTCCTTCCTTCTACCGTTCAGGCATCGTTATCTTGTTCTTTATATTATTTGAATATCTTTATCATGTCACCCCCTGAGGCGAGGGAATCTCTCAAGCTCTCCGTCTCAGAGGTTTTCGGTTTCCCTTGATTGTCCCACTGACTTGATCGTCGGAGTGTCCTCGCCGGAATCCCCGACCCGAGTCTTCTCTATTTTGCAGGCTGAGCGGGCCAAAGAGCCAACATCTCCAGAGGGGAGAGCGCTCCCGGTGGGAGGAGGAGGCACCTGA